>JAODKM010000037.1:18754901-18803727 GCA_026780845.1 Petrocephalus sullivani
TCCTTCATTCCTCCCCCCTCCCCCTGCTGTACTTGTCTTTCCACGTCTTAGTTTGTGTGATTAAGACAAATGGGGGGGTATCCCAGTGAGGGGCGCCGGGGGGGCTGGGGGCGGGGTGGCTAGCCTGGTTGCAGCTGTGGACATAGAATTAACGAACAAGTACCAATATGATTTCTGGACCTCTGGCTTCTCACGCTCTTTGACCTCCGTACACAATGCACAGCTATTTATAATTCTATATTAATAACTGAAGGCTATCATTAAAAAGTAATGTGTTCTTCTGTAGTGAGAAAGGCAAGTGGCTACTCTCTGTCATTAAAAAAGTTCCATAACTAATCTTATATAATTAAAATTTTTTAATGTAAGTGCAGGTTTGGGGAATACTGTTGGATTATGCTTTTTAACCTGCAATTCCTGCAGTTGCAAAGCTAATTCCCTCATAATTCCTTCCTAAAGCATCACCTCACTATTCATCCCACTGGATTCCATTCAGCCCTGTAGTTGTCATGTCCTGCCCACCATATCCACCTGACCAATGGAAAGCAGTTGTATTTTTATTTTACAGATCCAGAATTCTACGTCTCCTAGTAAGAATTGTATTTTTGTTAGTCATAATGAAAATTAGAGACCTCCAAAACTCTGAAAGTGATATCTATTACTGCATCACAGATAACTTAAACCGGTTTGCATTTCAGATGTCAAAAATATACATTGTGACTAGTGATAATTCTATTGCAAACATCTAAAAAGAAAATTGTTACTAGTACAAATGTAATTTCAGAGATCTAGAATTTGCATGTGAGGTATCTAAAATGGAACTGTTGCCCTCTCAAATGAAAACCTCACTACAAATGAATGGGAAAAGTGACATTAAATCTACGAGTAAGAACTGAATTACGGATGTCTAAAGTCTAATTTCTAGCTCCCCTGCAAATCACTTCCTGCTGCCACTCGTTTGCTCCCTGTATATGCGTGCTTCCAAGTCCCGTGTTCCCCAGTCCAGTCATTGGCGTAGCACTGTCTTGTTGCCTGTGCTCTGCCCAATGTCCAGTCCTCCGTTTTGATCCCTTCCTGTCTAGTTTGCTTTCAGTCTCCGTCCCTTTAGCTCAAGTAAACCCCTTTGTTTCACTACAACGCCTGCCCTCCAGTCCCTCGCCCCTTAAGTCGTGGCAGTACTTTTCAATGGACAGAAAAATATTGATTGATCTTGGAAAACCTTAAACTGGCATTTCCCTCGCTGACCCGCTGGCATTAAGCACCCCCCCTCCTTAGTTCTCCCCAGTAGTTTGCCAGTATGCTCAGGATTCCTGGCTTTGTGCAAAAATAAAAAGGAGGGGTGAAACTGAAGACCTTTTACTCTCCTGCTGCTTTGCACTGGAACTATCTGAAAAGGTTTGCCTCAACTCTCTTAAAGACTTCGGTGCTGGATTTTGCTTCGGTTATTTAATATCCACAATAGCGGCGCTTAACCGTGGGCTAAAAACCTTGTACAATAAAAGCCGCAATCAAGGAAATGAGCATTACTAAAGCTGATCGGCGTGTGCAGTGCACTGTATCGGCACATGTCAAACGCATGGGCAGAGACGGCGGGCGTAAGAGGATGCGAGCGCCCTGCGGACACAGCTCACGTCGCCCCACGGATATCCGCGGACCCCAGGCGCCTTTGAAAAACGGCGGCAGGGATAAATGCCGAAGTTGCGGGAAGATGACGCTCCGACATCCCGGCAGCATAAAATAGCATCAAGGATACTGTCTCCTTTCAGGGGAAAAAAAAACTGTCAAGGAGTCTCAAGCCCATTACCCCCAATCAATAGTGAACACCGGGCAGGGATGCAAACGGCTGCGTCGTTAAGCTCTGGCACCTAGATCTCTCCCGGGGGGGGCATGGCATCCGGGGTGTCATGGCTCACATCGAGCACACATGAACGTTCAGATGCACTTGTTTTTGTGAAATGATTTGTTATCAAGGACGCCGAGAAAATTTTTTTGGTGGTGATGGGGGCGGATAGCGGGGGTTAAATCCAGTCACTCATTATGCGATCGGTGCCTCTATTGACATCCAATATCATATCATATTAATATCATCACTGTACTTGGAAAACGCAGTGCATTAATACACTGCTCTCGTGCAGTAGCCAGCTGAGCGATAACATTATTTAGTTCACTCCGAATGAAACGTTGTCTTGTTTAAATTTACCTTTCATTGTAAATAACAATAATAACAATAAAACTTAAGGAAAGTTTATTACGAATTATATTACACTTGGGATTTAAATGCATATATGGGGCATAATACTTATGTGGTTGTGCTTGTGTGTGATTAAAATTACAAAACATTTTTATCTATATTAATATTAGGCTATTAAATTAATAATTGTACGTGCAATTAAGACTGACAGCGTTAGCAGCACAGATACACCGACAAATGAGCAAATACCTATAAAACATATCAGAGAGACGGGAAACGCCGCACTTCTCTCGGCGAAAAGGCGCATTTTAAAGGCAGCGCGGCGGGATGGAGCGCCGGCCGGGTCCGGCGCGGAGCTGTGGGCACTCCTCCTGTTTAATATTAGCCGCACTTCCCACCCCTCGCCCGCATCTCATTTTCCCGAGCCAGTTGTCGTTAGGTGAAAAGCAGCGCCTCCAGATTGAAGCAGGTGTCCAACATGGCGATCACGGGCAGCGGATCTCTCTCTGCGGCGCTCTTATTATTCGCGGCGGTGGCGGCGGCTCTCCTTCTCCGAGGTAGGTGCCCGGGTCCGCCGCGTCGCCGGGAGCCGGGATCCGGGTCTCGCCGCGGACGGCGGCCGGAGAAGTTTGGCGAGGCGAGCCGGCGGCTGGGTGCGCTGGCAGGAGAGGGAAGCGCCGGGGATGGATTGGGTCGCCGGTGCGGTCGGGAGTCAAAGTAGCAGAATAGTGCTCAGAAGTTTCGGGGCGCGTTTAGGAATAAGAAATCGGAATATTGCGCAGAAATGGGGGGGACCTCGCAGACTTTCCCCGAAATTTGATTTGTGCCGACGTGCGTTTTTTTTTTTTGTTACTTTGCAGGTGTTGCGGGCTGTAGAGCGGCGATACAAAAAGCGGAAAATGCGCCGGGCGGTCGGGGCGAGCGCGGTGCCGGGCTGCGGACCTCCGGCGGAGCCCCGGTGGCTGCTCCAAAAAAAAAAAACACGCCGAGTTAGCGAGTCCCCCCCCCCCGGCTGTGAGCCTGGGATCATCGGGGGCAGCGCCGTGAAAATGGCTGTCCGCGGAAAAAAGCCACAGGAAAGCAAGAGGGACTGATGAAAGTTAGACCTTTAAAGCGTTCTGAAGGCTGCCGGCCGCTCATCCCTGCAAGCAGGGCGATGGGGGGATTCGGGGAAGCTGATGGGGGAGCTTCGGGGGGGGAGGGGGTGTATTAGTTCTACCACCAGCATGGACGCTTTTTCCCCCTCTTTTACTTTACAAACATTCGCACTGAGCAGAATTCACACAGTGTTAGGATGCCGGATAAGCGGCTTTAATGTTTATTGCTGCGATGCGTTTCTGTAACAAAGCATTTAGTGCCGGGCTCTTTGCGAACAGCGCACCGAGATGGAGAGGGCAAGTGGCGATCCTTTTCCCGTACTGTCGGCAAAGCGACAGATCGCACGACTGCACCACGGAACCTGCTTTTATGCGGGCGTGATTTATTTATTTTTTCTTAATGAAAATGCGTCACGCGCGTATTGTCAGTCACAATGTATCCATGTGTCTCGCACGCGCGTCCGCGGGCTGGCACGAGGGCTCCTAAAACTAGCAAAATGATAAAAACGAAATCTTTCTTAATCTGACTGTGTGGTTAGTTATAAAGTTACGCCTCGGGGTGATCGATGTCATGCGCTGCATGTGCCGCCGTTATGCGGACATCTCTGTCCCTCCGACTTGCGTTGAGCGTTGCGCAGGTTCGGGAACGACGAGGCGGACAGTGCGGTGCTTTAGCGCCGATCCGACCGCGGGAGCCGACCTGCTGCCGAAACCGCCTTTTAATATGCGTGTTACCGCCGCGCAGGGGGTGCTGCTGCTGGGGGCAGGAAGCTAGGGGTGATCCCTGGCAAACTTGTCTTAATGCCGGTGTACGACAATGCGGCGCTTTTAGCCGAATGTTGGGGAGGTTTGCAAAGTCCTGCCGTGGCGAGATCTGCTGGCAGCAAGAGGGGCAGTGTTTGCTGAGAAATGCCCCCCCCCCCGGGCTGGTGCTTATTAGTTCGCGGCAGCGGCTTTTTCTCGCGTGCATCTAGTTGGGGGGGGCATCGTGTTTAACCTTTAGACATCAGGATGATACGGCATGTTGCGCCTTTCATTTGGCTTCCATCAAATGAAGTTGTATATCAACAGGTTCGACGTTTGCAGGGAGTCTTATTTAAGTCTGTGTGTGTGTGTGGGGGGGATGAAGATGCTGAGAGCGCGCGTGTGTGTGTGTGTGTGTGTTGGGGGGTCCGCTGATAGAATCGTAAGTAATTGTATTGGTCGAAAGCGAAGTCGATTGCAGGCTATGCTTTCACATAAATTGGGTTTTTACGTCCCAAAGAGGCCACGCTGGAAGGTCTGCCTGCCTGCCCGCTCGTGTGCGCGACCTGCACCAAAACATAGGCGCTTATTGCCGATCGCAGTCCGCTCGTAGTTTTTTTGCCGCCTTCCTTTTCTGTTCTGTGCGATCAGTAGCTACAATGAGCATGGAGTTTCAGTCCCACCCCTCCGTGGGCGTTATTTTATTAGGGCAGTGTGGGTTAGTGCTGAGCATTTTCCCTACTGACCAGGCCTGATGCGGCGAGAGTCCATGAATGACAATACCATACACGCTGCAGATTCCCATATAGGTATTTTGAACCAAGACTGTTTTATTTAAAGGAATTGTTGACAGATTTTAATGGAAAGCGCATGTAAAAAAATAGATGTTTTATCAAAATCTTAAATTGGACTGAAAGTGACTGTAGAGGGACCATTTAACATTCAACTACAGTATTGACTTTATGCAAAGAGAGGTGGTCAGAGAGCATCAATAATTTACTAGCATGCCCAATACAGTATGCTAAGCATCGCAGGTTTTTTTTTAAAGATTAATGTAGCTGGTGCAGAGAAGCATGAATCGCGGTGACTCGTGGCCGAGAAACGGCTCCCCTTTTCCGTCGATCGCTGTCAGATGTCTGCACCTGAAGGTGCCGCTTCGGTTTCCCCAGTCAGCCAGGCGGCTCGCTGGAAGCCTTTAAATCAGGGCGATGATCACAGGCTTAAATAAGGAGCGAGGGCTCTCAGAAATATTAATGTAAACTCGGGTTACTTCAAAGGCTTCAGCCTAACATGTCGGCTAACTGTTGCTTTCTTCTCCCCCTCATTCCTGTGTTCCTGTTGCTTTAATTTATTTTATTTTATTCTATTTATTTATTTAATAATTTTTTATTGTTGGTCTTTGGGCCTCTCCGTGACCAGTATTGTGTACCGTTTACACTTGATTCTTCTTTTTTTTTTTTGTCTTGAATTATTGCACTGAATTGCCGTAATACTGCTGCAGTTTTATAATTATGTTTGTGAACCTACAGAAAAACATCAACATTCAGCAGTTTCCCCAAAAGATGCATTTATTGGGTCAGTTATTTTTGGAATGTTTACATATTCCCGGGGAGGGGTGTTGTATGTGTGTGCAGTAATTTATGCTGTTTGCTATTTTGATTTTCACAGAGACATGTTTGTGTGGAGCAGAGAACTTAAACTCAGATTTGACGGGGAGGGGGAGACGCCTTTCTGTCTGGCAAGAACCCTTTTTGGAGCCTATAGGACTGGAGTAGAAAACATCCCGAACCCCCCACCTGAGATTTTCAGTTACTGGCAAATGAAAGCGCTCACTGTAGTCTGGGTTTTAGGCAAGCCAGGGTCCTTCTGTGTGGTTGTTTCCTTTGGGGCTCAAGTAAGGTCGATCACAAACTGGGAAAAGTCTCATAAATGCACCTCCTGTTGTCTCTCGGTTTGCATTTTCCAGAGCCACAGGTAACGGAGATCAACAGAATTGACACTTAAGCTTTCAGACGTTAGTTGTGGGTGGGTGGGGGGGGGTGATATAGGGATTATGTAACCAACGGACAGACTGCATAAGCACGCTGTCACAAACGTGGCTTAGAATACACAGTATGCCAGTAGGAAGATAAATCAGTGCAGAAAGAAAAGGTGGCTAGGGGACAGCAAAGGGCCATTTTCTCTCCACAGACCAATGCAACAGTTCCTGCATTTGCAAACCTAAGTTTTGGGCCATGCTTTTTGAGTTAAGTTCACACGCTTTCCCAATACAGGTCTTCCGAGGATGTAAATCGCCGGGACTTGTTTGAATGCGTATTTTGAAGCTGTTGAATTAAGGGCGGATGGGCGCCTTTCCCGAGCCCTCCCGCATTTGCATGATTACGAGAGCGCCTATACGTTTCTGTAAGTGCCGCCTCTCTTCCCGAGCAGTCATCAAATCAGCCGGGGCACGCTTGGCTGATTCGCGTCCTCGGCGGTGCTGCCGGTGGCGGCTGACGATTTTGAGCCATGCGTTTTCTAAGCCCCCCCCCCCCCCCCCCCATTCTCGCTAAATAAGACTGGTGGTTTTGTCCAGCTCTTGAACCAGCTCTCTGTCACGGCCTTCCCCACTCTGTTTTATTCATTTACATTTTATTTATTTAGCAGATGCTTTTCATCTGATGCTATGTACAATTGAGAAAGCAGGGTCTGACAATCCCTGGAGACTTTGGGGGGGGTTAAGGACTTTGCTTAGAAACCCACTGGTAAAATCTCTCTGCCCTGGGATTTTGAACCTGCAACCTTCTGATCACAGGCACAGTGTCCTAACCCGCTGAGCTACACACTGCCCGCAATAATGTTTCACCTACCCCTCCCAGCACTGCTGCCCATTATTAAATATTCTAATCTGAATCGCGCTCTCGTTCATTTCCTCTGTTTGTTCCTCATCTGCTTTCGCAGAACTGACAGTGTAACCTCGCCGCCACCTGGACCCGAGATCGCGGACCGTTGCTGAAAACGAGTTAACATGCTGCTTTGAAAGTCTGCAAATGGAAAGGGAATGGGGTTAACCAGGATAGTCGTATTTCTCTTTTGCTTGTGGTCTGCATTTTCAGAGATTCCTGGCAGGCAGCCTAATACCGCCAGCATAAAGTCCATGTCTTTTTTTTTTTTTTTTTTTTAAGTGCATATTCACTAGTTTGCCTCTTCGCTGAGTTATCACCATTCTATTTATAAGTGAGGGTCTAATAATATATTTACTTTGGTATTAAACATATTTTTAAAGAGCAGTTTTCTCATTTAGTGGAAATGATTATATAATTTAATAATTGCTTGCTGCTATTGTTGGCTAATGGACACCAAGTTACTTGATGTTTTCGATGTCCTCAAAGATAATTGTACAATTTTGTCTTTTTGTAGCGTGTTAGGTTTGGTGTGGGGCGGCTAAATTGTTAGTTTGTTAGCTAAAGTAACATTTTCCAGTATGTCGTACCATTTCTAAGGTTTCAATAAGTTACCATCTATTTAATTGAAAAAATGGCAAAAAACTTGCTTTAAACGCAGTTTTACTTAGCTTTTTTTTTTCCTCCTCCAAACTGTACAGCCACTGTGGGATATCAGTGCTTGTGCCAAAAATTGTCGAGCACGAGAGAGGTGTGTTTGATAGATTGATCTGAGGCTTTGGGGTTTGGGAATGACGGCTGGCCAATTAGCGGGTGGGAAAGTTAGGTTAGTGGTGTTATAGCTAGCCCTGTATTTGCTCTTTGTGGATTTTTTAGCTCATTGTAGCTCTTTTCTTGGTCTTTTTGTAGCTCAATTATTTCTCATTTCCACCAATGTGGTACCGGAGCTGGTTCCCAATCCGGAACTAGTTCTGTGCGTTTCCACCTCAACAAACTGGCCCTGCGCCAGAGAAAAGGGCCCCAGCGCAGAACCACAGAAAAGGTGGTCTCAGAATTTGGAACTGTAACTTCAGCAAAAGTAATGGGCCCTTGTGTCCCAACCTTCCACATACCGATAGAAAATTTTGCTTGGCAGCTTATAAAACCTAATCCAAAAAACAGAATGCATATGAACCTTTACTTTACTCTCAGTTCTGTCTATGTAAATTCTCTATTCTGTTATTTTTTTAAAATGGGGGGGGGGGGGGGTGGGGGGAGGCTGAATTTGAGAACGAGTTTAGCCACCTGCACTGGCCCCCTGTTGGTGGAAACAAGGCATAAGAGCCCAAAACAACTCAAAGTGCATTGGTTTGAATCACAGAGAGCACGCATCCCTTACCAATACTTTTTTAGCTCCTCCCCCAACTTCATTGGCCCCTTATAGGCCTCTCTAGGAGGGTGTAGGGGAAGAAAATTGTTCTTGTTTTCTAATTCATTGCCTGCCATCATAGGGACAAGCAAAGGAATTATGGCGTTAAGAGGCTTTGAAATGGAAAATATGGTTCAAGTTATGAATTTAACGTTTATTGACAAAGTGCATCTTGTGGGCTGTGTTCATAGTTACAAGATATGGCAGCAATAAGTGCAGAAGGAATGGGGGAGAATCGATAACATGTAATTGTCATGGAGATGTTTCGGAATGATAGCTGTTAGCAATTACTTTTGTTGGCTCAATGTTTAGTTTAGGTGTAGTAATATTGGTTAATCTTGTTTAGAGGGCTTGCAGTGGTTATGGAGCTAAATTCTTCTGCACTGGCACATGGTGATGAAAGAGTTTTTAATTGTGATCGCTCTTGGTGAGGCATGCACTTCACACTGGCTTGCTTGCATTTCACGGCGGCTTTCACCATAAAGTTATTAACGACGCACTGTTCAACACGGGAAAAAGCGTCAAACAGCGGCAATCGCGATCAGCTTTTATAGCTCCCGCTTGTCTAGTAGACATGACACGTTTAGTATCTGTCCAGTTTGAAAGCAACGGAGGACATACGCATAGTTATTAGTAGCTAGATGTTTTCGGTTTTAAAACCTTGCAGACGTTTGAGGTTTGTAGACTGGGACCAATGACAAGAGTGCACTGTGTGCTATAGTTAATCCTAAAAGGGTGAATTCAAAGTAAGTAGGTTAATGTAAACAGCAGAATTTATGCAGTGCTGGGGCTGGTATAGAGTAACTGCAGCTTTGATAAATGAAGTGTGCAGAACTGATGATGGTTTTAATGGTCATTCTCTTTTATTCCAAGAAATTTGCACCTGTAGTATTTGTCATGGTGAAGTTATTTTTAGTAAGTAGACTAGCTTGATAAAGGTGTTGTATTCTAGTTAGTAAGGATTGGTGGCGGATTCATAATCTCGTTGAATACTGTTGGACTTGGTTAATGAATTGCCATAGAAACAAGACGTGCAAATTCTGTTTTAGGAACTTGGAAGTCTTGCATGCATGTATTTTGCTATTTGAATTAAGTAAAAAGAAAACGTATTTCGATCAATCTTCTAGGTTGAGTACAGAGCATATTTAAAATGGTTTTCCTTTATATTCATTAAGAGGGTTGTTATTGACTGACAGTGCCAGTGAGTGTTCAGTCAAGGAGCAGCGGAAAATTAGATTTTGGTGGGGACAAAGTGCATCCTTGCTGAAGTACCTTGGAAACGGCTCAGTGAATTTAACTGTGGGCGATTTTCTTAAAAACATTCCACACTGTTCCGGTTCCGAGTGGGACGTTCCTTCCTGCGTGTCAGTGGGAATGTGGCGAGAGAACGCGACCCTTGTCATGACCCGCTGTACTGCAGAGTGAGCAGTAAATTCTGTTGGATGTTTTAGGAAATTCAGACTTCTGAAGGATGATGCAACAGCATCTGTATGCTGTCTATTGAGTATTAAGGGGTTTGTTTGGGGGTTTGTATCTTTTTTTTTTTTCCTCCTCTTCAGTGTACCCTCTTTGATGGATAAGTGCGCTGTATTCTTTTCTGAGTTTCTGGGAGATGATTATTAATGGGAGTTAGCTCTTCACGGTCAGGCCGGGGGCTTGTATGTATAATAACGTTTCGGGAATAAAAGATGCTTTGATTTACAGGCAAAGGATCCTACAATGTCAGATTCGGTCTGCCATGTCCCTCAGCATTTTCAAAAGGTTTATTTTTTATTTTTATTAAATTTTTATTTATTTTTTTTGGTCCTGGCTGGAATTTAAATATTGCTCATGGTAAATTCATGAATAGTAAATAAAAAGGAACGAAATAAGATTGAGTGTTATGAATGCATGTGTAAGATGAAGAAATAACTGAAGTGGTCGGGCTTTGTCATTGTCTCCTTGGGTTTAGGAATTAATTTTATTTCTTTGGGTTCAAGGTTATCCGTCTCTAATATCACTTGTTTTCAAAGATGTGATCTAAAAACAGAAGTGATTTGGTATGACGCAGGAGCTGGGGATTGACTGGAGTGGTTCAAGCCTTTTGAAATTATTTCTTTTGTTTTGGTTTTTGGCGTGATGGCTGTCTGTGGGATGATTTTGAGCCCCACAGGAGGGCGAAGTCCCATCCCTGTGCATCGTGCAGGAGAGGCATCTTGACTCCGAAGGCATCCTGCACTCTCGGGACGGAAACTGGCACCATGTATGTTCATGCAGGCCAGGAAAACATCGGGAACCGGTCCACATCTCAGTTTGAATCTGCGCTGTAATCTAATCATGCGCTTACGCATTTAGAGCATGTGTACGTTATCACATGACATCACCGGCTCTCGAATGTCATGGCTATCAAAGCGCGACCTCTATTTTTGATATGAAAAAGTCAGGAAAAGTGAGGTGAAATAAGTTTTCACTTCACTTATTTACAAGTAAACATGATCAGTCATTACTGGAGTATACCTTGACATTAGCAGGAAATTAGACCCATCTTATTAACGAGGGGTGTAAGACCTTCGCAACAGCCAGTTAATGAACTGAGGAATTGATTTCCCAGACACAGGGCTGAGCATCCCCCTTGAACACACACGCACACACACACACACACCCCTTTTCACAAGCCTGCATATGAAGTCCTGTCTCTTCGTTCTTCCTATTGGCTTTTTCAGATTTTTGTTTTTTGTTGTTAATATTAAAGACCAACAGATCACCTCTTAAGTCAGATTTTTATCTCTAACTTCTTTTTTTAATGCCCCCCCCCAGCGCCCTGCCACATCCTTGTGGCGTCTTCTGATGAAGGTCAATCACTTGAGAGCAGGAGCCGTACTTCATTAAGACTTTAAATGCTCTGTTTGTCCCCTTTGATTTGGGAAGTGCCGTATTTTAAGTGCGTAATTGCCTTCTGATTGGATGTATTGAATCTTAAAGGGGCTACGTCACGAGCGACTTGGGGCAAATGGTCACAAGGGGTCACCGCATGGTACGAAATATTTACTAGGACTCGTCAGAATTGAGATTCATGTGGCGGGTAGTTCCGGGCCTCTCAACTTTGGTCCAGGCCGGTGCCCCTCTAGCTGTCTGCTTCCTGCTTCGGTCCAATTTTATTAATGGGCTTCTTTCGCTATTGATTTTTATTTTCTGACTATTTTTTTGCCTTGTGACCTTTCTTATTGTTTCCCTTCCTGGCACACATTCAAAATGCAGATTGGCCTGTGGATAAGGCGTAATTTAATATACTGGATATTAATGATGAGTGGTCCTGCCGCACAGCTGGTCCAGCTTTCTTTATCCGTGTTGATGAATTACCCCCCCCCCCCCAACCAAATGGCGTAAGTAGCATAACGCACTGATGAAGCGTGGTGGACTCCGAAAGGAGCCAATGTCGTGGTTGAGAGCTTGGGGGGAAGGTGTCGAGGCTCTGAAATCGTTAGGCTGAGTCAGAGGCCCCCCTGCCTCTTGTGGCTGTACAAAAAAAAAAAAAAAAAAAAAAAAAAAGGATTGCGTTTCAGTGTTGGTCGAGCAGCCTCCAACCGGTGCAGATACGGCCTTTGCGAGGAGGCCGCCACCATCTGGCAATCGCGGTGTCCTTCTGCTGAAGATTCAGTGAAAGGTGTCCTGACCAGGCAGGGCTGTACAAAGACATGGCTGGCCATCTGAAAAATTCTCTTGAATGGGCCCCTCCCCCCTTCTCCAAACCAAAGCTACCATTATCCACATTCATGAGCCCCGCCCTAGCGTCTGGGCCCCTGAAAGTCTTGCCCTTATCCCTCCTGGGACTAGGTGAGGTAGGGAGCGACAGTCTGTCGAGAGAGCTGGGTGGAGTTCCCTTAAAAGAATAAGCTTTAACCCCCAACATGAAGTGATGTTTGGTGGCTGGTTACAACAACGCAAAGCCCCAAGCAGCCTCCCATGGCTCCTTACCGGCACTGTGTCTCGTTTCGTCTGCCAGAGGTAAATGCCGTTTCACCCAGCTGTCATCAAATCGCGAGACTTTCCCTGTGCGTTAAAGGATTATGACCTCAGAAAGCTACTCCGCTGTGAAATTGTCTGTAGGTTTTTTGGCTGGATGCGCCTTCCACCCTAAAAAAAAAGACCCAATGAATTAAGTTGATTTAAGTAGCTGTCATTAGCACCCTTGTTTTAGTTTGTCACCTTCTGAATAGAGAAGGCAGCCAAGATGAAACAAGGGGGTCACTGAGGGCTGGGAGAATTGGTCCTTGATAGTCGTGGACTGCAAGTCAGCGTTCTGTTTACCGACGGAGCCCATTGCCAACTGAGGTCATGCTCTGTTCTCCCTGAATCTATGCCCCCCTCCCCTATTGTCAATAAATAAATAAACAATGCTTGTAAGCATGACTGTTGGCTACAACTATCATGGTGCAGGGATCCGTCACATGCCGAACGGAGAGATTAAAGTAACACTTTTGCGTGGTCTATCGCCGCTTTTGTTTATCTGCTTGCCTGACACCTGCGTCGCAGTGCAAACGTACATGTGTGCGATGGAGATATGGTAGCAAATCGTAGCATCGGCGATTTTGGGAGCCGCCTGAGTCACCGCACGTGGAAATGCGCTCGACCCCCACTTTCTGCGGTCGGGGTGGTGAGCCAGTGCCAGTGTTTCAGGAGCCTCCAGGACACTGAATGACTTGGAAAGTTGTAATTCCCCCCCACCCCTCCCCATTTCCCCTGCTGTGTAACAATTCCTCTTTTGATGACTCATTTTGTTCCCGGGTCTTTTGCGCGCGCGCTTCTCGAGAGGCTTGACACAGCAGCGACTCTCTTGCATGCTGAAAGCTAAACTAATACACGGTCTCCAGGAATTCCAAGCTGACTCCGGCCCCCCCACTTCTTTCAAAGTAATGACTTAGCAAAGTGCCCCCTTTGTGTATCGCGTCCTCTTGGACACTCCTGCTTGCGGCATGGCCCCCGCTGCTTGGTCTTCCGGGTCGTTCCCGGATTGCCACGTCTTCAGTTAGGCTCGTTCCCGGATTGCCACGTCTTCAGTTAGGCTCGTTCCCGGATTGCCACGTCTTCAGTTAGGCTCGTTTCCGGATTGCCACGTCTTCAGTTAGGCTCGTTCCTGAAGGGCGAAAGTAGATGTCATGATTTTGTTCTTAAGGGAGGATGACAGCCACCGGTGGTGAATTCGTCCTGCGGCGGGGGTGTTTGATAAATGGTCCAATTTTTTTATTTTATTTTTTTGTAAAAATAGGACACAAATAATCTCCCGGCGTCCATTGCAGCATGGAACAAATGTGATGCTTTTATTTGACAGATGTTAGTCTCTGGAGCCCGTTGCTGTTTATGGCTTGAACCCTCCCCCCCCCCCCACACCTTATATGTGTCAAAAACTAGCTTATTGCTAATCTGACACTAAGGTTTCTCCTAGCCTATTTTAGTATATCGATTGCTTACAGAATTAGACATTCAGTGGCAAACACCGGGCAAAGTCTCTGTGGCCCGAATTCTGTTTTGTGGGGCAGAAATTCACGATTCTTTCCTACGAGGTCTTTTTGCTTCTGAATATTTAGTATTTGTTAACGAGTGGTAAAATGCAAGCGCTAATTAAAGTGGCTGCAGCCGTGGTGGTCAGTGTTTTACCAGCCTTGCAATGTTTTTATGGCTGAACCATAATTGAGGTCAGACTCTGTACAAAGCAAACGTCTGTCCGAATCGGTCATCTTCACCTCCACTCAAAAAGAAATATGGATAGGCAGTAAGTCTTCATAGTAGCAGGTGCCATGCATAATTTAGGTAACTAAAGTATTAGTGGTTGAATGAATTTGTATGAAAAGAGCTACACTCTGCTCGCTTGCATTTACATTTTGTTTTTATTGCTCTGCAGTTATCTGTTGTTCCATTGGCCTGGAAATCTAACGGGCTGAGAATCACTTCTTTTGTTTCCTCATGTATTATAATAATTGCATTGGGTGGTTTTTGGTTTGAGGCATGTGGGCAGGAGGGTCACTGTGGAGAACTTGCATGCTGGGGTTATTTTTCCTAGTTGTTTATCTTCTGCCTCATCTACCTCTCCTCTAACATTTTTGTGTGTTGCTTTTTTTCATTTTATTATTATTTCTGCAGCAGGTAGTGGTGCACTGATATCAATGCTATCAATATGCTTTATGTTATACCAGTACTGATATTTCACTGGTGCAACCACATCATATAATACAGGTCGTGAGAAGTAGCACAAGTGGCACATTATTCTGGTATGTCTTTGGTGCCTCTAGCTTTGAATATTGACTAAAGTCCTTAATATCGGCAGGTAATATCGACCAAGATTGATACATTGGGCTAGTGCTGATGTTTTGATTTGGCCAATGCTGATGTTAACCAGTTTATTGTGAATCTGTAATGGCAGGATTTGTCTTAAATACCATTTTAATAAAAGGCGTATCTGGGTGGGGTAAGTAGGTTTTTGCTGCTGCTTTGCTCATCCGCAGTAGAACAAGCCAACCCCTCATCTCTGCTTTAACGATATAGTTTTAAGCACTGGGAAGCTATCAGAGTAGAAACCATTGTGTGGTGGGTTTGCTGAAATCTGTAGAGATCCTGCACAATGCCTGTCAGTCTACAGTAATCTGGTGTGGCTTAAACAAACCTTTAGGATTTTATGGGCAAAACCTCAATGGAAAGAACAAACCTGGTACAAATACTGCAATAAATAGGTAGCTGGAAATCTGGTTGGGCCCCTAGCCTTTCTGTAATCATAAATAGCCGCAATTTGAGACATTATATGAATCGTCGATTTCATGCAATCTAAACAACTTGTTAATATAATTAGGCTGTATTTTTTTTTTTTCCCTCCAGAAAACAGCATTTTCTTGGTTTGTAATGAAATGCTTATTTTCCTTTACTATGTCCAATATAAATAAAAAATATTTAGGAAATTTATGGGTGTTTTTTATGCTTTATGACAGTACTATCATTTCATTTTTATGCCGTAAGAATGTTTTTGTTTTTCTCTTGTTAAAAAAAATAACCCATATTAAGTGTCTGATGCCAATGGGTGTGGTACTATATTTAGTAAATGTGATTTTGAAAATGCTTTAGCTATTTTGTAGTTTCACTGTTAAGAGTTGTCAGGCGCTCATCTATAAAAGTCTTGGATTAATCTCCATACCGAGGTCTCATATTCATTTAATGAGCCGCCTTCCTTTCTCCTCTGTATTTGAATCTCAGATGTATAAGTAAACCAGGCGCGACCTGGAATTAACCAATGTCCTCAGCTCCCTCCAGGTGCACCGTGGCACTACTAGCTTGTTATGGGGTGTATGCAGGGGGCGGGGCCACAGAGGCACTGGCCCCAAGCTGAAAACTGATTGGCTCCTGGAGTGCCCCATCCCCTGTCACTCGCCAGTTTCAAAACGATGACTAATGACAACGTTGGCACCTCTGTAAGATTTATAGTCCCTCTTATGCTCTCCTCCACGTTAAAAAAGAACCACCCCTGCTCTGTGTATATGTCACAGCAGAATTAGTGTGCTTTATTATTTAATTTGATTGATTTTATTATTTTTTTTAACTAACTTACTGGCTTGCACTGCAGAGCTGACACTGCAGGTTGTGTTGAATGAAACGTCTCCTACTCCCAGCAGCCCTAATACATGTTGACAAACATAATCAGCTCTTCCATCTTGGAACGCTTAAGCTATGGGATTTAAGCACATAAGACCCAGCATATTACCGGGCAAATGAGCTTAGCTACACTGATGCTGAGGTATGCTAATTACGGTAATTAATTTCAGACGCCGGTGCCATGGCGTTAATCTGGCAAGCCGTTGACCGCGCACGTAAACCTTTATGTCGCGCGGTGCCGGTTTGTGCTCCCGTCGGCCAACCTTAGTGCGCATTTATGCTTAATGGTGCGGCCAGTCGTGTGTTTTTTGTCCTTTTGAGAGCTGCCTGAAGAGACGAGTGCATCTTAAAGTGTCTGGATGTTCATGCAGCCGAGAGGGACTGTGGAGGGTCTGTGGCGGTTACAGGCATTTTCGTTTTTCTTTATTGTAGCCTCCACAGCTTCACTGCTGTCAGTGGGCACAGGCGGGGAGAAATTGACAATTGGCACAGGTTAGATGAGCCATATTTTTTTTTATATCAAATAGACAAAAAAATTCAAGTCATTATCTTTAATGGGTTTTGAGATATAGCTATTTAGGTAACCCCCAGTCTGATGGGTGGAGACCTGACTTTTTTCGATAGGTTTCCGCTGTTGATTGTGGGATTTTGCCATCTATTTGCTATAACCATTGAAATCTTGAAATAATTGAATCTTGAAAGGAATAATGACATAGCTGATTTTTTTTTCCATCCCGTTTAAAAAAAAAATAAATGGTAGTCAGTTGCATGTTTCTACGTGAATTAATTTTTCTTACATGAATAGGGCTATGTGGGTGGGCCTTTAGGTGTTTGTAAACTTAGGTCCAAAGTAATATTGGACATGCAGTCTTGGTTACCGGTTTTAAAGTCCATTTAATGAAACAAGATAATGACAAGGGGTTAGGTTGGCATAAGGTAAGAAATAGTTTACACTAGCTGATAGTAGTTTTTACACTGTCCTTCAGTCTGTGTGCTTACCAGCCAGAACCTACTGCAAGCTGTGACCTGGAATAGGTAACTGCATTTCCCTGTCAGGGATATACAGGGGGTGAGAAGCAATATTTTTTGGCATAAATGATACATGCTTCTGGGTGTTTCACCCTTCTCTACTAAATGGACTGGTAACAAAATGTAAACTTGCCCAGCTTGGTTTTAATGACCCTGACCCCCAGCTGTGCTAGTCTAGCATTTGCGCTATCCGGGTAATAACTACCCGTTCATAAGGCTGGCCAGTAAATTATCCCACTGTCTAGAAACGGGAAGTGCGTCAGGAGATTTTCGGATTCTCGGCCGGACCAGCTGCCCTGACGAATCGTGCGCGCTCCGTTCGCATGAGTGCCTACCGTGACATCATCTTAGTCAGGTCCTCCAGATCTCTTCATCACGCAAGATCCCCCCCCCCCCCACCCCTTCTGAGCTGAGATCAGACTTAGTTATGCTTCAGATTGCCTAACTGGTTGCGGGAGCCATCTGGATGTGCTCTTTTCGGGTCAGAGGGAGGTACGGTATCCTAATAATAAGACAGAAGGCCAGACAGCAAATGATTCTTCTATTTGGGTCAACTTAAAAGCAAGTCGGGAGCCCTGCGGAGGAGACATGGATCACTGGCCAGTAGTGGAAGCCTCGACTGAACGTCTTCCAGAAAAATAATCCATAAAATTTAAGGCAACGAACCAAATATCGGAAGGCAGAGGCAGCGGATGTCGCTGTACAGTTTTTAGCTAGGAGAGAGGAAGTAAGGGGGGGGGGGATAGCCGTATTTGAAGCCACCGTGTGGATCTCTTCCTGACGTAATACGGCAGGGTGGCTCCCGGAGTCACTTTGAACTGTGACATCACTGGCACCTGCAGTCTGGTTGATAAGCGCGCACTCGTATGCTAATGCTTTTTATATATTTTTTATATATATATTATACACAAGCGCATGTGTGTGCTTATTGGTGCAGATCTATGCATAACGCAACTTCTAGTGATTTGAACTGAGAAAACAGAGTGGTATTCCTGGCCTTTTTGGGTTCCAGAATGATTGCTGGTGTGTGGCCAACACCACAACAAAGTTAAAGGGGAAAAACCGCGCCACTCATTTGGTTATGTATGTCTGCCTCAGTGACCTCGTTTTAGTTCACTTACCTTTGCATTACTTTCATTCATCCGTTTAAAACTCAAATGCCAAGATGAATGAGATGGATGAACCAATGTATTTTAAAATACTCGGTGTATTTAAAAATATATATTTCAGCAGCATTTCCTTGGGGTGAATCGTAGATAAATCCGATCCAACAAAAAAAATAAACTAACTCGGTGGTGTGGCGGAGTTTGGATTTCGGATCGGTGATATGCAAATCCATGCGATACCCAGTAAAATGTTTTAAGCATAAGGATTTTAACTAGTAGCGCAACTTTTTAAATTATGCGGTCAGTTTGTTAGAATGGCTCCATTATAGTGGGGAAAATGATGTTTATGACATTGCACATCCATAATGGTAACGCACCGGAGTCTCTGAGAAGTTTAAAAGGTTAATCTGTTTATGGTATTTAGTTTACTAGCGTGCAAGGATTCGCTTTTCTGTAATGTAGGTACCGTAATTACAAATAGGATTATACATCCAAATGGAAAAGTGCCACAGTAATAGTGCTATTAAGGTAAGTTATGTGTGTGTGCTTTTTTGTATATATATATTTTTAATGGCATTGGTTGTACTAAACTCTGTTTTAGTATCATTGTATTTCAACACAGATTGCGCAAAATTATGTAGTACATATGTTTGTACAAATAAATGTTTTGTGTGTGTCTGGGGGGTTTTGTGTGAAATGCAAATATGGAATGTCAGTGATGTGATTTTTTATTTATTTACTTTTTCTTTTCCTTGACATCCACCATCTTGTCTTAATGTATAGTGACAGTTCTTAAGTCGTCAGTAGCCAGAATGTCGTAAATAAGGGGATCCTGAGTCCCAGATTTCCTGAAGGACTAAGTCCTGCAGCACTGAGTGTTGTGCTTGGTACCTGATGAGGTGTTTGCCTCAGTCCAGGTTACTCTGTGGGATTGTTGCAGTATGAACCAGTTCACTTTCGTACAAAGATTTAAAAAAGTTACTTGACCAACAATCAAGTGCTGTTCGCAATCATTATGCTAAATGCAAGGCGTTTGGAACACCGTGACTGACTGGACGTTATAATGTTAGCGGTGATGAGGTTGCCTTTCATGTAATCACCATTGTTACGTCCAATCAACGAAAAGCAGAGTGAGGCTACTACTTTGTGTGTTCCAGTAATTTTTATGAGCTGGAGAAATGCCTTCAGGAGCAGACCAGGCCAAAATGAGCAAGCAAAATACCTCAGAGTAGAGAAAAGTGCTCCTTTACCTAACCCAAACAAAAGTTGAACATAAAAAAAACTACTACTTACGTACCTAACTAAATGCATTCAGAGAGACAGCATGTCAAAACAAAATGGCACCACATTCCCTACGTTTCCAGCTAACTCACAGTGGATACACTATTTACAAATAAATGCAGGCTATCTGCAAAAGAGAACCAAAAGCAACCAAATCCAAAAGGCTAAGCAAAATCAAGTGTCAACAGTAATATGGGTCAAGCACAAGCAGAATATATGACGATGACAAATTCAAAGTAATTGCCTTCTCTTCATTGCCTGGACAGGCCTTATAAAGGAAGTGATGAAATGGGAACCAGCCTATCGGAACGGAGAGTTATGACAGTGGGTGGGACCTGAAGCACAAAATCAAACCCACAGAAACACCCACTCAACAGGGCAACCCAGATCCTAGAAGGAATTTCAACTTGGGCTGTAACATCATATACGATTTCTTCCAGTAAAGGAGTCCATGCTTTTTAATTTTAATTTATATTTTAATAAATAAATGAGTTTTCAACCCAGGTTGTATGTCTGTAGTGATCCAACATTCTGGAGTTTGATTACAAATATGAACATAAATAAAAATGAAGTGGGGAAATTTGTGGACCAAAAAACGAATGGCAATATGAGTAATTCAGCAAATAGGTATTAATATTCCGATTTAGTAAAGTTTTATTTAAATTTATTTTTTTCCGCATCACTTTTTTAAACATGAGGTGTACAAAGGTATGCCAGAGTTAATCCACTGGTTGTCTCAAGTGCCCAAACGGCTGATGATTCACCCCTCTTCTGACAGTTCTGCTACTCCATGGGAATAATTAACTTGAGTAGGTAAACCTTCAATAGTTTTTTTTTTTTTTGAAGTTTGCTTGTTAATGAGTTTTTGGAAAAGGGGACAATGGAGCCATTTAGAGCTGTCCATGCCGCGACCATGAGGGGAGGATTATGCAACCCATCGACAGGCTAGCTTTGGCATCGGCCAAAGTGGGACTGCTTCACCCCTAATGCGGATTGGCTACAGCAGGCTTCAAACACGAGGGGACTGACCTGTCCATTTTTTCCGTCATGTGAGACCGTTGAAC
Source organism: Petrocephalus sullivani (assembly GCA_026780845.1). Lineage (NCBI taxonomy): Eukaryota > Metazoa > Chordata > Actinopteri > Osteoglossiformes > Mormyridae > Petrocephalus > Petrocephalus sullivani. The sequence goes on from JAODKM010000037.1 coordinate 18,775,315, forward strand.
CTGGCCATGTAATATGTGAACTGAACATGTTTGTTCAGTTCATACAGTTTGTAGAGACTGCTTTATTGAATCAATGAAAAGATGTTCCTCTGTTTTGATCCATTTCATGAAGTTCATAAAGCCGCTGCCAGTCCATGCATATAAAGAGCACGCAAGCAAGCAATCAAGCATTCAGCTGAACTGGAAATTAAATTCAGGTTGGCCTTTTTTATTTATTTATTTTTTTTGTCATTTAGACCCATGTTCCAGCAACGTTTAACAAGAATTATTCAAATTTGAGCTGAGCGAAGCATCCCCGCCGTGCTTTGAGCTTACCGCCCCTAATATTTGTTTGCGATATTGCTAATCTCGATACTTCATTAAATTAAACATTTAAAATGTAAATAGAATAATATGTAAATTTCTCACATTAAGCTGTATTTCTAGCATGATCATTGGCAAAAGATCCAGCGTTAATGTATTTTATGCACAGGCGGTCTTGAGCTTTCAAAATACCGAGGAGGGTAGGATTGCTTCAACTCAAACACTTTCTTGAACGGTCAATTAACATAAATGTAACTTCTAGGAGTTCTGTCTTTGATGGACCACTGGTTTTTTGGGGCCCTACACAACTGCTCCCACCAGCCTTAAGGGTAGTCTGCCCCTACCCAGGAATGCAAAGCTATGTGCTCTTCCACCAGCCTTAAGGGTAGTCTGCCCCTACCCAGGAACGTAAGGCCATGTGCTCTTCCACCAGCCTTAAGGGTAGTCTGCCCCTACCCAGGAACGTAAAGCCACGAGCTCTTCCACCAGAGGGAGGCACCAACCGGCACCTTGGCACATCTGACGGCCATCGGAATTAAGCTAAAGAAGCTAATTGTGGTTCGAGTCCGTCTCCTCTGTCCTGTCGGGTTTGTGCCCCCCCCCTGCCGCAATATGTCACACTGAGGGACAAACCCCATATCGAGGAGCGTTGGTGTGGCTCTAAGCCGATTTACAGCCATGTCCTGATGATTAAAGCCATTGCTCTCCATTAGCTCGCAAGGAGTGTCCACTTAGGTTATTAGTCTTATTCATTTGCTGTTTGTGGTCAGTTTGTCTCTAGCTTTAGTGTAACCCATACTTATTATTTTGTGTGTGTGTTGTGAGCAAACACACAAACACCTGAAAGGTTGTCAGGAGAGTGTGTGTGTGTGTGTGTGTGTGTGTGTGTGTGTGTCTGTCCCTTTGGGCGCTGTTGCCTATTCCTCCCCAAGCAAGGCCTCACCATTTTTCATGTCCTGAGCAGTATTAATCTCTCTCTCTCTCTCTCCCTCCCTCCCCCCCCCCAAAGGCTCCGATTTATGGACGCAAGCTTTTATTATGTTTTATAATTTTTTTTTTTTAGATTTTCTGTAATTTCATATGCAGCTGGAGGATTCACGTCAGATACCTTGAATGGAGAACTGCCCCCTTTCCATTTTGGTTTAAAAAAAAAAAAAAAAATGTTGTCAAGATGTTACTACTATATTTCCATATTTCTATTGAGTAATAATTTAGAATGGGTTTCAGTGCTCTAGTGGAGTAATGTTTACCTAAACAGAACCCCCCAGACTCCACCTGTACCACTGTACAGGGCATACTGTCTCCTGGGCTCCTTAGGAAACTATCAAGACTTGAATCTTGCTTCACTTCTGTTGTTTGGAAGCATGTACTTTGTTACAATTAGCTGAAGATTGCTTGTTCATGACCCTGTCCAAGAAAAGCAGTTTAATGATGGATGGAGGCCTTGTTATTGCCCGAACCCAGGATGCCATAGGAGAGCACCATCTTTCGTGGCTTTTATTTTTGAAAGCTCATTTGACTTCACGGTTTTGGGAATGGCCTCTAAATGCACCTTGAGATAGATGGAATCAGCTGGTTTGCAAGCCTGTGACAAATCGATCCAAGTCCACGTAAACATTCCGTCCACATGCAAGTGAATTTCTGCATGCCTGATTCCTCAGTGTCTCTGGGGTTCTGCTCTCAGTACAGGTGTGAGGCCCACAGGAAATCCTACTGTTAGACATTAGGAAGTGCTTCTTTAAGTTTGGGACGGTGTGTGGCTCTGCGGGTTAGGGTTCTGTGCCTGTGATCTGAAGGTTTCCAGTTGAAATCCCATTGTCTGTGGAGTGATTTTACTGTTGGGGCCCCTGAGCAATACCCTTAACTGCAGTTGCTCCAGGGACTGTCTGACCATCACTTTAGGGGAAAAGCAACTTAATAAATGTAAAAATATAAGTTGAAGTCTCACAAAGCGGCAGCAGTGGTGAAGCATTTGATTACCCAGAATAATACGTAAGAAATGACTCAAGCAGTTATACATTCAGTGGCTAAAAATAGTTTATCAAAGCACGCTCGATTCTCTCTCTGGTACATTAGCCTGCATTTTGTCGTTAATCCTTGACAAGCAATAAAGCTTGATGTACATGCTTGAAATGACACATTTATGCCTTTAACATTTATTTTTTAAAGCCCTTTTGTATTTGTTTGTTTTTCTGTAAGGGCCAGTTTTCTAACATAAGAGGATGTGTAACCGTGAGTTTAGTGCCGCAGGAACCTCTTAAAGATGCTCAAAATATTTAATGCTAACGTTTAACGGAAGGGAAGTTTGGGGGGCTGGCTGCAATGATTAACTTCTGTGGAAAAATGCAGATTAGCAGAAATTAAATTCACCCCCCGGTTAGCAAGCTCCTCTAATAGCTAAATAACGGAGTGTACCACTCTGCCGTTGACAAGAGGGGTGGGAGAAAATTTATGATGTGCTGCGGACCGAGTTTTGGCTGCCTGGTAATAACCAGAATGCATCGCTCTGGCTGCGTGTCCCCCAAAGAGGTTTTGACAGGCAGATGACTTACAGCGTTTATCCTGTTCGGTCTCAAACTTCGACTCGCTCTTGAAGGCATTATGAATTCTCCCTCCCTGCCGCAGAGCTTTGGGCCTGTCACATTTAGAAAAGGAATGGGTAAAGGTTGAACGTGTACACAACATTTATGCCTCATTTCATTTTAAAACCATAAGACTAATAAATGTGAATTTTATTCTTTTTCTGTAAGGGTTTAATGTCCTTATGGAGTAAATATTTGATAATCGCAGCTTTTGGGCCAAAGCTGTGCTGTTTTTATGCATATTCATTATGGCCTTAGTTTTGCTTGCTGGTTACCTCTACAAGCTTTTTTAAATGTCTCCTCTCTGTCATTTTATCGCGATAATGGCCTGCCCTGCATAACCCAAAACACCCAGAAATAGTCACCTGAGGGGATTCCCTCAAACACGGTATCGGAGGATTTTAATGCTTTTAGGATCTTTCTAAGGGTTTCCATGGCTTTTTTCTCTCTATGAAAGTCACAAATCCTACAGCAGTCAGAGGCAAACACCTCGCACTGCATAATTTTTGTTGATTTCTACATGCTTTTTATCCAAAGCGAGTAATTAGGTTTACGAAGCAAGCCCATCAGGGGTGATTGTAGGCATGAGAGCAGCTATAATTCATATGGTGGGCCCAACCTTGTTATTGGCCAATCATATAGTTTGAATCAGTGAATGACGCAGGAGGGAGCACTCCGGGGGCCAATCGGCATTCAGACTGGGCCAGTGCCCCCCTGGCCTCGCCCTTGTATATACTTCAGAAGCCCGTTATGGTTTACGAGGCTCATAAAAACGCGGAACGAAGGGCGAAACCTCACGTGCCGCCTCATGCTAGTGGCAGAACGCGGTTCTGCTCTCCGTCGCGGTGCCCCGTCCATGGAGCGAGAGGCCTGACTCTGCGTTCGCTTATCTGCTCGTAGGCAGCTTTGGGTAGCCGGCAGTGGGTCAAGGAGTAATGTGTCGGAGGGATTTTGAGTATTCTGAGATCCGTCTTGTGAAGCACTGGATTTTAGCTGCTCACTTCGTCTTTCTCCCACTGTCCTAGAATACCGTTCTTTATTTGTGTTTTTTTAAATAATATCATTATTATTATTATTATTATTATTATTAAGACTTGAACTCTGAAGAAGTACAATGTATAACAAGTGAATGCTAGTAGTTATTCAATAATAGCCAGAGAAAGCCAATTAATAACTTAATTTATGGTTTTTAAGAGCCTGATGTGTCATGTAGCTTGCTGTGTGGGCTTCCTGCAGATCTCGCATAGAACAACTTCTTGCATAGAAGCTTATTTTTTATATTTGCAGTAGTGCTTTATCTTTGGACTAGTGCTTGATGACGCTGGAAGGAGCAGGACCATGACTTTCTCTGCAGATGTCCCTTGTGTCATTTAGGTGAATGAACTCATTACGGCTCTGTGACCCCCCCCCCCCCCACGTCTGCCGCCATGCTAATTCACGGTCGATGACCGAAAAGTGGCATCCTTGAGCGATACAGATTCTCAGAGAAGTCTTGCCTTGCCTTTATATGCAGCGAGTCGCAAGGGCACTGTGGAGATAAAAGGGTTAGGAGCTGCCTTAAGAATCAAATTGATGCATTCGCTCTGCGGAAGATTGACTCGGCATCGATCCGCTCCATCCAGGAACTCGGGAGATACGATTGACTGAGGCTCAAAAGTGCCCTCCCTGCATGTGAACTTCAGAGTGAGGGGACAGGCATTTGAAGAGATGTTAGCTGAGCCTAATGTTGAAGGTGAAAGCAGCCCGCCTGCCCGGAGTTTAAAACGGACCAGGAGCTCGGGCTGGCCTAACGGCTCTCTGGGGGTAGGCATTGGATTCGGTGGTTGGATTTCCGGACCGTGGTGATATATACTCAACCTAGCTTAATCCCTTGTAGAGCACGACCCTTAAAGTTTCAATGGAACTGTTGAGTGGTTTGTGAATTTATTCTTTTCTTAAAGCCAAGTACGCGGAGTAATTGCTTTTGTTGTTTTGTGGTTGAATTTATTGTAGAATGTGTGTTTTTTTTTTTTTTTTTGGACTATATAAATGCTAATAATATTTTTTAAATGTTTGCATTAACGCATCATACCCTTTTGGGGATATTTGTTTAAACTGGGTCTTGGAGGCCCTGGTTGAAGATGATTTATTTAAGATTTTTCCTACTAAGAAGAAAGGCAAGCGAATTGGAAGTTTCTGGTTTATTTAGTAGCCAGTTCACTTTGGAGTAGCATGACATTAAAAATGGAAACACTAAGTAGATAAGCTGAGGGTTTTCATCTTGGGAAGTTGTCTGCCTAAATCCTCCATGTTTGAGAAAGTAGGTTAGCGCACAAATGCTGTGAAATGTGGGGGAATTTACTTCGTTATGAGCTTTGATTAACTTTTGTGTAACAGGAAGTAGCTAAAGTATCCCGGGAGTTTATCTGTATTACTGCAGACGTCAGCTTCTAGGAGTATGATTGGACGAATCTTTTTTTTTTTTTTTCTGCCGAGGTGTGTAAGTGGAGGTTATCGTGGTCTGCTTAATTTTTTTTCATTACACCCAGCTTCTCTCTCTCCCAGTATTCAGTTTGTGGACTCATTGCCTTTAGTTCTGTCGGGAGTATTAGAAACCCAAAGAACTAGTATTAGCGCTTAAATTCTGAAAAGGGTGGTGTCTGCTTACACCTTAACATGCCACATTTTTTTTTTTTCTTTTTTCCCCCGCTTTCCTCGAAAGCTCTCGTTATTCCCACAGTGCTGACACAGGTGGTAATTGCCATGCTAATTGTTGGGGGGTGGTTTTCCCTGAAGGACATCCTCTTGTTTGGGGCCTGGATGCTGATTGGATAAGGGTGTGGCAGCCTAGCAAAATGATGCCTCATTACGGCGGTTTACATCCTTGGACTTAGTGGTCTTATTAAAATGGCATCAGTCGTCCCCGTGGGGCAGCAAAGAGACGCATCTCTCGGGACAGCGTGCGTGTGGGAAAAGGCGTTTGTACCCCCACACCATCTCGAGAAGCTCTCTTGTGACAGCCGGAATCCTGTTTTGTAATATGGCTTCCATTATCAGCCGGTCGAGAAAGGAAAGCTAGATGTGTCGAAAGTGTTTTTCAGTTATTGTCACAAAAAAAAAACTCAAAAAAGGCACTAATGGAGCCTAGAAAATGCAGGTTAGGACGCTGAATACTGTGGGTAGGTCTGCCGTTTTTGAGATTTAGCATCACATATCGAATCGGGTTTTGTGCAACCCGATGTTTGTTTTTCTTTTCGCCTACTCGTAAAGCTTTTCGCTCTCGCTTTCTGTATCGTGCCAAAAGTCTTAATAGTCATTTTTGCACATGTGATGTAGCTAGACTGGTGTGAAGCACTGGGTGCGGGGACAGGTTGCTGATTCTTTCATGGAGGGTCACGTTGGGTTGTTGTTGACCTAACATAGGTCTTCTGCTGGTATTCATGGTTTTTTTTTTTTTTTTTAAACCAGAATCCAGTACAGGTAAGGACATCGGGTAATTTCACACAGTTTCCGAAACCCTCATACTAACAAGTAGAGAACAAAGTGGGGAAATCGGAGTGACTTGTGCAGAAATCGGACCCTGTCACTTTTTGTGAACCTCGTTGTTGTTGCGCCCGTCTCCTCCGCATCTTAGTATTCATGTCATATTTTAATCTCTTAGTCTCATAATGGCACCACTCTTCTCCTATGCTGCTTCTTGGGGGTAATCTTGCAAAGGTTGAGCAATATTTAATTGCAGTTCCTCTGCTTCCATTATCTGCCACGGGAAGGAAGTGTTTAAATTCATGGCTGTGGAAATTAGTATTCTGTCAGGGGGGAGTTTGTAGAATAGTATAGCTCCCATCCTATTAATTACACACAACAATGGCTGTAGACTTACTGCAAAATGAACTTAAAGGGATGATATTATCTCTCACTTGTACTTAAGGTTATAACATTTTTCCCAACCTGATAATCTTCTTTTTTTGCTGCTGTTTGCTAACCTATTAAGCTCTGACACACGCCTGGGCATTTAATCATCGAGTAACGACTTGTTCTCTTGGGCTTTGGTTGTCCTGCACGGATATAAGTTCTCAGTAACCAGTGGCACATTCTTTCATGCAACGGATATCCCAGCAAGTCAGAATGTCTCCTACTTCAGGCTGGCCCTTCTAGTAATGATCTGAAAGAAATGGAGAGAATGTCTCCGTGTGAGGTCAGAATCTCAAATGAGTCAAGGGCTGTGTTTGATTAACTTTGACTGAAGTGTTCTCCTTCATCCTGAAGAATATGGCCTTGGCCTGTTGCTCTTAGACTATTGAATCGTGGAGGATTTCTGCATAATGGCCTTCTTTTTTTTTTTTTTTTTTTTTTTGTTCTGACCAACTCACTCTGAACTCTTTAGCTTGTTGTGCTGCCGATCTTTGTCCGTGCCATTGATTTGATTCTTTGTTGATGTCCATTCAGAAGGTTGCGTCTGAAGATGACGATAATTGATGTTCTGTTTACCGTCACAAGTGTCTAGCATAATTTTATAATTGGTTCCCCATCATCCTTTTTGTTGATTGATATTTTAAGAGTTCATGCACCATGCTCATGGGTATAGGAGTGGAGTGCATTTCTTGAATCCTGGTCAGAGTTCCATTGGGGTTGTGTGTTAATATTTATGCTACTTCCTGGGATTTGACGTGACAGTGGAAGAAAATAACATGTATGTAGACTTGTTTCAAGTCTTTATAGAATGTATAGAAAGTGTGTTTGCGTGGACTGTGTATGTAAACTTATGTGTAATCGTTTACTTTATGAAACTTTATTATTTGTTTTATTTATTTAATGTTGCCTCTTTTCACAAAAGCCAAAACATCTCTATTAAACATACTGTTTGTTCCACTTTAAATTGGGGTAGAAAAATACAAATATCCAAGAACTGAAACCATTGTTTTAGTACACAGATTTAGTAATCAAACTTGGGACAAGGATAATTAATTCCTAGAAATCAGCCAATTGATTTACATAATAAAGGTAGCATAATTATGGATTCTCCTAATCAAGCCCAAAAATGTAATTAGAGCTTTAGACTGCATTACAGTAGTAAAGCCGGTTTTTGGGAGCGGTTTCAGAGGAGCGTCAAAATCCTCCGATTTGGGAGAAACACAGAGAATACGAGTCTTTGGAGGAAGTCTGCTTTGCCTCCTGAGCTTGGTCTCAGGGTACAACGCGGGCCACTGATCTCCTAATCTTTAAAATACCAAGTACTGGCGTCTCCGGCCGCCAACTTTGGGCCGGCGTTCTACGACGTGGATCCTCTCTGTCCGGTTCTCATGCAATTAATTAAAAACAAACAAACAAATGGGGGGGGTGTGAAATGGCAGGCCTGTGCATTGCTGACATGAGGCGACCCCGGCTGCCGGATGAATGGTCGCATTAACTTGACTCTGCTGGATTCCTTCCCTGCCCGTTTTCTTCCGTGTTTGGCAGTGGGGTCGGGAGAGCAGGATGGTGGCCAAAATGTCGCCCAGGAACGTTCGATTTATTGATTTGGAAACGGTCGACCGTTTTATTGTTCTGCATCGGGTCGATAAATGGCCATGTTCTTCTCGAGGCGAGCAGGAGGCTGTTTTCACAGCACACGAAACGGTTCTCCACTTTAAAACAAAAGGCTTCTTACTCTTCCTTAAAACCCTTTTTTTAGCAATTCAGAAGAGCTTTAATGTATATGCTGCTTTGTCGTGGCCAAAAAAAAAAGCATCTTAACGAAATTGCTTTCCGATAGTGGGAATCGATACAGATTACTTTGAATTTTCATAAATGGCCCGGCCACCGCCCAGTGTCTCCTGCCTTTCTTGGAGGGTAACCTCGGCCCTTCATGTTGGTTTAATGGGGAGATCAAAGTCGTGTTACATTGCTTCGGCCACGTTATAAAACGCATTTATTGACGCCCCTTCACTTTCTGCCCCTTTGAGGTTCAGATGCCGGCATTTTGTAAGTGATTATCATTCAGTTTATTCCCACAGAATCTTGTCATCTTATCAGGGGTGTTTTTTTAAGGGTTCCTCCCCTATTCCTTATGGCGATATCAAGCATATTTATTGCAGCAAGCAGTGTTGTGAGATGTTTTTTTTAGTTTAATTACATTACAGTTTGCAGTAAAACTACCATATAAAATGTATCAAATGGATTGAATTAAACCTCTCTACTTCCAACAGGCATAAAGTAAACTGGTAAGGATCTCTGATGGAACAGATCAGATTATCACAAAATATTCTGCAGAATGTGCCCCCATCCACCTTTTGCAAGGAAAATCAGCCTGTATACAATCCGTTGTACTGCAGTGAGGGCTAACCCGAGCCGGGTCAAGTTTCCACTGACGTTACATACTCAAATAGCCTGTTTTCAGTGGGTGTGGGGGCGGAAACTTTATTTCACAATGTGTCATGACCATCCTTCCGCCGTTTCCCATACTCATTCTGTCGCCGTCAAGCTGTTCAAATAGCTGACGAGCACGTATTTGGAGGGAAGCGTTCTGATTGGTCGGCGACGTCTCTTTGTTGCCGTTTCCTGGGAGCAGGTGGGAAGGCGACCAGCCATGAAGACGTCGGTCACAGCACTTCCTGAAAGCAGCCAGGCGACCTTTAAGTAGCTTAATACTAATAAACCCGTTAATTTAAGTAGTCTTAAAAGGAGTAGACCAGTGTTTCCCAACGGAGTCGTCGGGAACCACCAGACAGCCTGTTTTGCTCCCTCCGAGCTCCCTGCCAGACGGTCCACCCTTTTGCAAAAACCTCGACTGTCTGGGGGTCCCTGAGGACTGGATTGGGAAACGCTGCACTAGAACATATTGGTTAAGTATTTTCAACTAAGTGTGCGCGAAGGGGCTGGTTTCTTTTCGGCACAACTGTGGAGCATTGCTAAAAATTAGCTGCGTGTAAAACGGCGCTTGTATCCTGCCCACTGTTATCTCGGGATTTACACTCGAGGGGAGGAAGTGTAATCTGAGACTCGTTTTTAATAATGTCCCTTTTGGAAACGGCCTGCCTCCCTGTTCACTGGGAAACACCCTGCCATAGTGTCGGCCTCCTCAGATCCACTGGAGATATGGCTCCAGTACGCAGGGGGGTTATTTTATGTACGCGGCACCAGGTGATGCTGTTCTTTCACATGATGAAAAGACTTGCAGGAGTTTTAGTGGGGGGGTGGGTGCTTAATAAAATGTTGGAAGATCAAGGTAGGGGGAAGTGAAAGAAACACCCCCCATCTTTCCCCACCCCAACCACAGACTAAATGGAAACCAATCCCCATGGAGACACTCTCCATGGAAACACAACTCCATTATTGACCTATCCCTTCAAAAAAAGCAGACTTCATGCCTCAGAACTAACCAGGGGTATCGCTTTTAAGGGGGAGAAACTGACCAAGAGCCCTGGATTCAGATACGATTTTTTATATTAACTGTTATTGTCCTCGATAGTGCGGTAGTTATTGTACATATCTGCGAGCCCTCAATTAAACAGCTTAAACAGCTTAAAACCTCCAGTCATAATGGGCCTTTCATAGCAGTGTTGTGCTAATGACTGGAGGAAGTGTGGTGGGGGGGGGCTTAACCATAATTATGACATTGTTCCCGTGGTGACCTGCAGGTCGGCGCTACTAGTTCTTTGTTTGCTGAACATTGTTAGGAGGCTGGCATGGGGCTCTTGGTTGTGATGGATGGATGGATGGATAGATGGGGGGGGGCGTACACTGTGTGAGGCCGCTCCTCGTAGCTGATGTGAAGCAGGGTAACACAGCGAGAGCTGTGGTGCTTAGTCACAAATATGTGTTTGGGGGTACATTAGTGTGGCTTGCGCTGAGTCACCGCTGGCACGCCAAGCCTGGTATTCATGGCCTGGCCCGGCTCGGGCCATTAGCAGCCCTTAACTGAATGGTGTTATTTTTTTATTTTGTCACTGGACGTGTTTGGGAGGGGGGAGATGCAAGATCTCATTTTTTATTTTCAGCATTTCTTATGGCCATTTGCCTTATCAGATGTTTTTTGCCCTAGTTTCCCTGTAATGATCTTTCCTCTCCAGCATAAGTAGGAATTTAACTCAAGCGATGCTTGCTTTGTTCCCTAGTGTGTGGGATATGGCCATTTGCTTGGCAGTTCTCATACATTTCCCAGAGAGCATGTTAGCATTATCTCGAATACTGTTTACTCTGTTGTGGAGTCAAGGAATCATGGGAAGCCAAGTATTAGAGACTGGCGCACATTATGGTGGCGAGTCTGCGCTTCTCTGGCGTTTATGTTCTTTGTTTCTGTATCCATAATGTTTATGAACACATCCGTGAACAGAGAGTGCACCAAAAAAAAAATCTCAGTGCCTGTTTTTGGTCACGAAATGAGGTGGAAAAGACTGTAGATTTGTAGAATTTATGGATTGCACCCTCTGTGAGTTTGTTTACCCCCCCCCCCCAACTCTGTCTCCCTCCTTCCATTTGAAGAAAATATCTGTTGGAGAGTGAGTGCGCGGACACACACACACACACACACACACACACACACACACACACGTCTGTATTCCTATCTGGTCACTCTCAATTCATTTCTATCGAGAGAACACTAATCCCAGCATGACAACCCTAGCCACTTTATGCATTTTTAGTTTTTTTTTTTATTGGATTTCCAGATCTTTGTGGGAACATGTGGCCTTACAAACCCAAACACACAGACACACATATATATCTTGAATATGTGGCGTATCCTGATAATGAATCATAAATGACAAATGAAAGAGATGTTTTGAAACTTAAGCATAAATCTAAAGGAAAACAGGTATTTAGCTTCTGGTGCCCGCAGAGTGGGGGACCACTGTTTCCCTCCCTTTTTGCTCTGCTGTAAAGCGGTAATGATCACTGGCCTACATTGGCGGGAGTGGATGTCTCTCTGACATCTGAAAGTGGATTTGTGGCTGCCTCTGCTCATTTATCCCTGCGCTCCATGCCATCTCTCCTACCCGGATTATATATTTACCTGCCAAAGGGGTCACTCTATAGCGGGTGGCGTGCGATTCGCCATGCCTTTTCCTGAAGCCGGAGCTGGCGTTGTGGGTCACTCTATAGCGGGTGGCATAGCGGCGTGCGATTCGCCATGCCTTTTCCAGAAGCCGGAGCTGGCGTAGTGGGTCACTCTATAGCGGGTGGCATAGCGGCGTGCGATTCGCCATGCCTTTTCCAGAAGCCGGAGCTGGCGTTGTGGGTCACTCTATAGCGGGTGGCATAGCGGCGTGCGATTCGCCATGCCTATTCCAGAAGCCGGAGCTGGCGTAGTGGGTCACTCTATAGCGGGTGGCATAGCAGCGTGCGATTCGCCATGCCTTTTCCAGAAGCCGGAGCTGGCGTTGTGCAGAAATGCATACGTGTTAAAGGATGGGATGACTCTCTTTTTTTGCGAGCTGGTGCACAGGCAGGCATTTTTAAATTTTATTTATTTTTTATTTTTTGCAAGAATTTTGCTGTGTAATCTGACCAGAGTTTCGCTCCGTTGTTTGAAACGACCCCCCTCGCCTTGTGATGCACAGTATTTGTTTTAATGGAGTGTACCGATGACCTATTTCGGACCACTTCGCTGTGAGAGAGTTCGGTTATGAGAGGTGGGGACCTGGGGCGGGGGGGCAGACAGGCATGTAGGCATGGGAAAGGGACAATGACGACATCGTCACAATTCACGCTGAGCTGTGACCCACTTCACACCTTTATGAAGCCATCTTGGGGAGGGTGGTTTATGTAAGTGTGCCGATGATCAGGGACTGTGCATCCTTCTCTGGGGGGGCATACGTGTATTTCAAGGTGTCAGAGCACACTGGCGCCTCCCCCTCCACCTTCCCCACCATCATTATGAGCGCCTCACACCTGACTTGGTGTTGGATAGATTACTCCCTCTCCCTCTGTCGGACGCAATTCCTGATGTCCGGAGCGTTGCATTGTTCCCCCAACGCCATATTGCATCATAACGTTTGCGTCCAGTGATATTGCAAGTCAGTAATTGCAGATTGTAGTTGGTGCTAATTATTGATGGGTTTGGTTGACAGAGCTATAATAATAATAATAATAATAATAATAATAATAATAATAATAATATATAAATTTTAAAAACAAAATGAATCTCTCAATAATTAATCTGCATTATCCAGGCAGTGAGTCAAGCTTAGATCATAGATCATTTAGATCATAACTGCAAAACAGAGTCATTAACTGTTTTTTTTTTTTTTTCTTTTCTCTAATGAAGGATCAAATATATGGATTATTTTGAAAGATGCCATCCTTCCGTATGCATGGTGGTAGAGTCGATAGGCACCTCTGATGTGTTCATTAGATGGATTTTTATCTCACAACTTTTTCTTAAACACTAACTGACTGAAGGACCACTATTGCACGTTCACTGTACATTTATGGACACTGATCGCACCCCCCAACCCCTTTGAGTCCTCCGTCTTGCACTTCTGTCTCGAGTGACCAGCCCGATGAATCCAGGATGCCACTTGAATTTGGGATAATGTGGGAAATGAGTGTGTGTCATTCTGCAGCAATTCAGAATATTACAGCTAGGGCTACAGCATACAACTCCTAATTGAAAAATGTATGTTTAAGAGATATTACTTGGCAAAAAAAACTTTTCCCTCAGGAGGGCATCTATTGGGACTTAGTGATTTCAATTAGGGTATTTTTTTTTTTTTTAAGTAAAGTGGGCCATATTGTTCCTGCCATCTTCCTTCTTAGTATCGAATTGTTCTTTTTAAATGTGGTGGTATGTATATTAATAGTTTGGATAAACTGTGGATGTAGATGTTCCTAAGATGGGATTTTTGGTTCCAGTTTTGTGAGATGGAGGTGCTTATAGCATGGTTTTTTTGTAGTACGCTAATCAGTATTAGCGTTTAGCGTTTTCGTGCTTTTCTCTTCTGCATTTAGTGCAAATTATTCTATTCGTCTTTTTTTTACGGATGCAGTTTGAGTCTGTTAACGCTACCTTATGTGCTGGGGCTGAGGTGTATCCTGCAGTATTTTCTGTAGCGTGTATATTGCGATTAGCATTCTGTGGTTCTTCCCCTCTCATGAACCTATAAGTATTTATGGAGGACAGCCGTCAGAAATCAAGATGAATGTCATCCGTCGCTGCCGCAGGAATCTACGCACTCACTAACCAGGGCCTATTTACGCAACCATGCTAAGCGTGACCCGCGGACTCGAGCGAAACGACTCCCTCGCCCGCAGCAGCCCGGGTTCGCGGGGGCGTACTGCGTGCTGGCGTGTTGCTTACCAGTGCTAAAAATGCTCAGTCGTCAGTGGGGTAGGGTGAAAGGGGTCGTGAGGGGCGGGAAGGAAGGGTGGGTGTACACGATTAATCTGGGTCCAGCCCCTGTCCCTCTCTGGCATGTCGGCTCAATCGGAGGAGAGGGAAAGCATCTAATGGGGTCCCGTGAAAGCCAGACAGACAGATGTTGAGGCCCGGCTTATCTGTGTGAGCGGGACCTACGTTCTTAGCTGCCATCTGTACGTCCTTTTGATGGGTGATTGTGTCTCTTTCAGACAGCTAAGCTCCGCTCTCTCCATTCCGATTAATCAACAGCTGTCTCCAGTGCCGCTATGAAGTGGATATTGTTGACATTTTTATTTGTGTCCATGTGTGGGTCTTTTGTTTTTCCCCTCCCCAGCAGCTTAAATGAAATACAAAATGGATAGTAGCATTATGCAGGCCCCGTCGTGTGAGAAATGAATCAGGTGTTTATTTGAAATAAATCGCTCGTTGATCAAACTCGCCGCGTGACTTGGGCTCCTTGTTGGTCACTGTGTTACAGTCTTGTGCCAACAAGATTTTTTAATAAAATAACCCCTTGTTTGTCATTTGGTTATTTCAAAATGTGCAAATTACCTTCTCAGTTCCTAACTCCCCTTATATGAGAGCTTTTGGTTGTTTTTATTCAGTCTGCATGTCCGGCTTTTCAAATTTTCACCTGCCTGTTAGAGGAGTACTTAATAATAATAATAATGAAAGTTTCATATTATTATTATTATTATTTAGAGAGTGATTAAAATGTTCACAGTATAAAATGCTAGAAATGGCACCAAGCATTGGTACGTTATAGCTTTCTCTGAAAAAACATAGTGGAGTTGGTTAACACAGAGACAGTTTGGGGTAATTTAATGCACACTTAAAATTCCATCTGGCCCCATGCAGACTTGGAACTCTGTTCACGTTTATGTGCAATCAGTTATATATAATCAGTTATCAATATTTGGGCGCTAGCCTATATTTCTCTTAAACGTGGCTGAGCCTCGCAGAATGACTCCGAAGAGACGTCGCGGGACCGCATCCCAGGACAGTGCTCTCCAAGTCGGTTTCGTGAGCTATTAATTTTTCATGTCCGTCCGCCTGCCTGGCCAAGGGAATGCTCGACTCCTAAAATAAATGCATGGGAAAAAGGTCCCTCAGAGGAACCCTGATTGTTTTTAAAGCTTCTTTTAATCTGACCCTTTTAAAACTGAAGACTACTTTTGGAACGGAGGGAAATGGTGGGCAAATGGGTTCTTTATTTAGCCCACCACACCCCCATCCCCCACTCTCGAGACCTGAAGCTGCTGGCTGTTCACATGGAAGCATCAATGCTACATTCTCATAATTACTCATTCAAAATAAATGCAGTAATGAACCAAAAAGTGGGGCGTTATTTTATAATGCATAGCTGGTGCTGGTAGTTATGGTTTTGTTATGTTCGCTTAAAAATTGAGGGAATGTTGTTTTATTGGTTTTGAGGGAACTTGGGCTCTACTGGTAAACGTGTAGGTAAGGAAGGCGCTCAGGCTCATCACTCTCATTGTTCTTGGTAGCTGCCGGATCTTTACGACAACTCCTTCCCTTTGTCGTTCCTCCAAGGTGTCATCCTGCTTGGCGTTTAGCGTTCAGGCCATCTGTGGCTAATCCGGCGGGCCGGCTGGCCCCTCCGTGGATTTGTATCAAACAAAGTGCTGATAAATGGATTTTTAATTGCTCGTTAAACGTAGTGCATGCTTTTTAAACTATTAACTGATGTGGGACACTGATATGGGACGCTTGTTTACTGATAGCTGGAGCCTTTAATGGGTTATTGTAGTGTTGTTTTATCCATTTTTGTTTGTCTTTACAGAGACAAACAAATGTTTGTCTGTTTGTCAACACTTAAATAAATAAATAAATAAATTATTTATATATATTTTTTTAATTTGCAGACTGATTTCATACACCTGGAATGTAGCGAGTAAACGGTGAGGCTGTCACCAAATCTGCAGGATGGTTTTGAGCTCTATGCCCGGCATTAACATTGCTCACCTTCTCGTTTGGCATAGATTAACTGTCTCAATTATCCACAACAAAAGCACCCCCCCCTCCCCATTTCATCATCTTGAGTGCATCAGGAGGTGTGCAACCCAAGCAATAATATTAATTCGCCTAAACCGGTAGTCGATCGATCACCCCTTACCCCCGGACGTGTAGCACGGTGGGACAGTGGGGCCGCAAAGCGGAGGCTTCTGTTCCTCAATGAATCGCCAGCTGCCTTTCTGTAACCCGGTAGCCGTTAATGACTTGCAACGCTTCTCTCCATGTGTCCTCGATTGCCACTGGGTGGGCACTAGCGATGGCTAGCAGTAGCTATTTATTTTACAAAGCAGCATTGGGAGAGAAATGACCAGGGATTGCCAAATAGCCGAGAGCCATTTTGTTTACAAATTCATGCATAGCAGAGGAGAGCCTGACCACCGCATAGGAGCACAACCACGCTTGTGTTTTTTAAAAAGTAATTTTTCTTAAGATTCTGTTTCCTCTTGTGGACAGCAAGACTCAAAGACAGTGCAGCATCCATACTTCTTAATGATTTGGTGTTAATGTGATTGTAGGCAACTATGAGTAAATGTTACGTTTTTAAGAGAGCCCTGCTTTGTAGCTAGATGTTAGCGTTACGGGAACAGGAATGGTGACCTGAGAGGGACGGTGGCACATGGGTACCCCCGGCAGTTGTCATGTTAAGGAGAACGTAGCCCTTTTTGTTGGATCAATAGCAATTTCCTTGAGGGTCAAATGTGTGATGACAGGGCCAAATATATATTTTTTCTTTCCTACTAGGAAATAGATTTTACACTTGTAGACTTTTTTTTTTTTTTACACGATTGTATACTTATCTCCTGGAAAATCAGCAAGAGGGATGTAAGTTTATACTGAAAGCTGCAAAATTCTAGGAGCTTGCAAGGGCATTAAAAAAAAAAAAAAAACTGAGTTTTGGTTTTGTACTTTGTGTTCCTGTTGCTCTTTGAGTGATAAGCAAAATGTATTAATCTCCTTGTCTTTAAATGTTTCGTCAGCATTTGTTATGTTGATCATGCATTTCCTATATGACGGTAGACTGAAACACGCTCTTGCATTACGCTTAATTGCCTCGCCAACTCACACCCGGCTGTCACTCTGGGTATTTTTTCTGTTAGGAATCCAGATTAACTGCTTATGGCGGGATCCTTTCCGCGGACTTGAACTGACAACCTTCAGTCCACATTCATAACTTGCGCGCTGACAGTGACAGGGCTAGCATGTTAATTCTGGGGTTTTCGGTCAGATCAAGTCAAGTGGGGCTTTATCATCACACTAACCATGCACAGTAAAACTACATATGGTGACGCGGAATAACGTCCCCCAGGATCACGGTGCTAAATTTATACACGAACTGCAGACATACTGGGCAAGTTATAAACATAAATAAAAAAATAACGCAATGACAACGTTGCGACTCATTGTTAACGTAAACAATGCTGGCCTGTTTAGATTGTAGGCGACGCTGGAAGCAGCTGAGTTGCATATAAATAGTATAAATGGGTGAATAATGCTGTCAAGCTGCCATTTCAGTAAAAGGGGGGATATGTAAATCTTAAGCTGAGATATGTCGCAGAGCCCATGCGGGCTGTCATGTTTCGGTGTGAGTTCAGTCTGGACGTCGTCACATCTACCCCGGTACCTGCGCGTTTTATGGGTCTCTCCCAAAGCTAATTTTTAATAACTCTTGGCAAGCAGCACTTCACCCAGAGTGGACCTAATGATGCCCAGCAGCGTCCACATCTGCCTTGGACCGCTGACATGCTCGTGTATCACGGCCCGTCGGAACACGGGGGTTGTCGCATTTCAGCTGTCTGGAAATGGGCTAGATTTTAAGTGTCTTACAAGGCTTTTTGAGTGTCTAATGAATGCTCTGTTTTATGTATTCAAGTAGTAAAAATATAATAATAATAACAATAACAATAGTAGTAGTAGTAGTAGTAATAATAATTAATAATAATAATGTTACATTCAGGGCTGGGAGTTTTAAGCTCGCCCATTCATAGTAATGAGGATGAGTGCGACAAAATTTGTATTTTTATTTTATTTTATTTTTTGGTTACAAAACTAGCGCATTTGGATTAATTGCAGCAAAAGTTCCACTCCTGGTTACATTTATAAAATTCTTTTCAGTAACCCAAAGGTGCTACGTCAGCAATAAAAAAAAATATTATTATTATTATTATTAATTAATTAATAAATACCTTTTTATTTTAACAATCCCCTGCTTTCTGTGCCTTGAGCTTGCGAATTGGCTGGGAAATGATATGCAAAACAGATTTGGCAAATCGGGCGTGCCGGTCTTGGTCACAGCGGCGTGCGTGTCGGAAGTATATCCGGGCTAATGCGAACTATACAGCAGATGATTGAAGAAGCCTGAAGCATTATTGTACTCTGCGTCTGACATTTGTATGCAGGTGTCCTTAATGAGCTGATGGGGTCTGGCGTGACAAATGAATTTAAGGTTTGGCAAATCTGGCTCAATTGTTCTGTGTTAAGCTGTTTCTTTTTTTTCCCCTCCTTGAAACAATACTTGTTAATGGTCTGTCTGCTCATTGGCTATGGCCATAATATCTTCAGCTTAATTATGCATTTCCCAGTATTTCATTTATTATTTTTATGCATATGCACATATATTTAAAGTTGTTATATTAACATAATTTTGAGTAGGACATTCTGGGCCTGAATTTCCCTGTCAGAACTGTCTTGACAAATTCAAATCAATCTGCTCTCTCTTCTATAATAGACATTTTTGAGTCTTCATTAAGGATAA
Source organism: Petrocephalus sullivani (assembly GCA_026780845.1). Classification (NCBI taxonomy): domain Eukaryota; kingdom Metazoa; phylum Chordata; class Actinopteri; order Osteoglossiformes; family Mormyridae; genus Petrocephalus; species Petrocephalus sullivani. The sequence continues at coordinate 18,794,303 of JAODKM010000037.1, forward strand.
GTTGGGTGCAGAAATTGAACAGGCATTATCTGTAAATCTTAAAGGGGCCCTTTCTCAGGCCAAGGTTTGCCATAGGAAAGCTTTTCCTCAGTGTTGGTGTTTATCTTTTGTGAGCTTTAGTCTTTGCCTAAACGGAGAGTGTTTATTGACCCAGTTTGCTGGCAGTGGGAGGAAATTAAGGCCGTGTGCGTACACACACAGACACGGACTTATGTGTCCATTCATTTCTTTTGGAAAAATCTAATCCCACTCATGACACCCCTGACACCCTTAACCCATACTCAGCCCTAAAGTACATTTGGCATTTTTACATGTTTGATTTGATTTGATTTTTATAAGATGAAATGTGAAGTTCTGAGGTCCACGGCTATTTTTTTTTTTTTGTTTTGGCGGGGGTCCTCGGTAGTATAGCAGAACCTGTATGTGCGCACAGACACACACACAGAGGAGTCATACTACATGAGCCTTTGGAGCTACCTGGAAGATGCCGAGAAACTGAGCTTCTGGGGTTGTGCGCATAGTGCATGTGGATTGATAAAATCAGTCGGTGTTACTTTTAAGGAAGGGTGTTTCGATCATTTGTATTGTGCTTAAAGCCCTGAGTAAGCATGAGTTGGGATATGTTATGGCATACTACAATGACACTACCGTCTAAGATGGGGCATGATGTAATAACACATGACATCACCCATCATTGTTATAGGCGATATAGTCATAAAAATATACTTTGTACGAAAATTCCATGAAAAGGTGCCATTTTAGTTGAACAAATGGCAGACACGCTGTTTTAGTTCAAGCATAACCCACCCAGTTGGACTTTGATACGATATTTTATCTTTATGGAGCCTATCTTATCTTTATGGTTTGCTCTCGTAGAGAAACAGCTTTATTCGTTCATTTCCCTGTAATGCCGGGCCGGTTTGTTGTGAATGTGTACACTCGTGTGTGCCAATAAACCTGCTGTTGTGAGTTTCCAGAAAGATGAGTGGAGCTACCAGTTCCGAACAAGTGTGACCAATGTATTACTATATAGTTTAGCTGTCGAAGTGTGAACTCCGCAGGGTTCCTGCTGGTGCTTTATAGACTTGGCCATCTGCCAGGCTTTAAATTTATAACACCAGGCCTATGGTTGGGCCAAACACGCTGTGCTTAGAGAAATAAATGAAGTGCTGCTGTTGGAATTTGACATCATGGTATATTAGTGCCTTAAATTGCGTCTCTCTTAAAGCAAACTCCAGCGTGAGTGTATACAACCTCATGCAACCCAATGGATTTGATCGTCCTCTATTGGTTGGGAAAGGTGTGACCTACTTGGGCTTCCCCGCCTCCTTCCTGGGACTGGTTTGATGCTTTTAGGTCAGGTGCTGAGCATTTTGCCAGGGCTGTCGAATAAAATAACATTATAAACGATAATGCAATTCTGTACTGGAAACCGCCTATCATTTTCTCTCAACGAGGTAATGAATTTCATGGTAAAGGAGCTTTTTTTAACGTTAAAAGGACAGAATGAATGTCAAAACATGACTTCTTTGTATGAAAAGGGTATTTAAATTTTCGTCACTGAATGGCGCCCCGAGAAATGCTCCTTCCCCATTATATATTTAATTTTAAAGTTTGTACGTTAAAGTAGCCATTGAGTTGCTTCCTCAAGGCTTCCCGGATGCTTTAGCCTTAATTATGCGGCGTGCTGGGTCTCTCTCTTTCCTCGCTCTCCGTCAACATCATTGTTAGTGAACCTGACAAACTATATATCAGGCTAAATCGCTTTGTGGTTTAGGGAGACATGTTAATTTAATAAGCGTCCTGCAGATTTGACAGCCATACTGGGTTAGGTTGGAGGTGTAAGTACATAAAATGCTTAAGTATAACTGTTCCGCTGCGGCATTTCAGAACGTAATTGATGTGTTGGCCTGGGACAGAATACAAATGGCTGCCTATTTTTATTTTTTTTTGTCCCCTCTGTATTACGACGTGAATAATGAACATGTCGCTTGTTTCCCGAGGTGGGTTTTTCAGTGAGCTGGGACAGGCCCTGATGCACGTTGAGACCTCACCTACCGTGGTTGAGGGTTGTACCTTAATTGCAGAAGGGGTAGCTGTCTAATCTGCTCCATGTTGAGTTGTTTTGACTTATGCTGGTCTTAGAAAGGCTTTGATGGATACTGCATTTATTAGTTTTTGTTTTAATGTAGGTTTCTTTACCATTTAGCTACTCCTTAACACTTCTCACAATGATATAAACAGGTTGGGGTGCTGTGATGGTTTCTTTCCATTATGTAGCATCGCTACATGCCTGTAATTTCAGTATTTGATGTTAATTTGATCCGATACATTCAAGACCATGGATTATCTATAGTTTAGACTTATTTACAGTTGGTCCTAGTTGGCGATCAGACTATTGTCGAATTTTGTTTGTGAATTTGGGGGCTTTGGTGTGAGAGTAGGGCTGTGATGTCGGAATCTCCCCACCTAAACCATGACTTCAGATAATGATGACCTAGTTCTGGAATATAAAGACACCTGGGGTTAGACACATTTATGTATGTATGTATGTATGTATGTATGTGTGTGTATATATGTGTGTGTGTGTGTGTGTGTGTGTGTGTGTGTGTGTGTGTGTGTATATATATATATATATATATATATATATATTAGTCAACAAACATAAGCACGAGTAGTGGCTATGGCATAGCTAGAAATTCTGGTCCCCCTGGTAGAATGTCACCACAGGCCCTATGCTTAGATCCTCTTAAGTACATGTTGGGGCCCCTATGAAATGATGGGCCCCCTGAATCTGCCAGGGTCCGCATGCCGTTCCAACACCCCTGAGCAGTGGCTGCCTAAATCTTATGCCTTTTGTAATTCTGCTCCGGAATCCCAGTCAGTTTATACTCATCCCTTCAGTCTGGATTATTTCCTTGTTCATTCCCTTGCCTTTACAGTTTCGCGAAATCCTTTGGCCCTCATTGTTGGAGTCCTCTGATGACTTGGCATCTGGTAGAGATGGCTCAAAAAGGAATGTTGACTCCCCGTTTATCATTCATCAAAGCGGATCTTCAAGGCATCTCGCGTGGTGACGGAGATGCAAGCCAGAAAAGATGCTAACGACCCATCAGCACCTTCAAATGTCAGCAGTGTGGTGGTTTCACAGTGTCGGGAGTAGATGCCGAGGTTTCCATCTGTAGTGTATGTAATAGGCATGTTTGTTGCTGGGGAGTAAAAGCAAAGATGTTTAATATCAGTTTTATCATCTTGCAGTCTGACATGTATTATGCAGTGTTGGGGTGGGGGTGTTGAACGCATAGTGAAAGACAACTCTACGTATATCAACCAAAGCGAAACGTGAAGCGATTTCGTGATGGCTAGACTAGGGTTGGGTGATATGGCGAAAACAACATAGCACACTTTTTTTTTTCAGGCAGGATCACGATCCAATGATCTTATCATGATTCTTTTTCATGCTGGTTTTCAAGACTATTTTGCAAGTCACTGAACAGTACAACCAAACTAATTCCCCTATTTAAAGAAAAGAAAAAAAAAAAACAGCCATATAAGCTAACAAAACCTAACAGAAAACATACCCAGCATACTGTTTGGGGTGTTTTTCTTTTGAGTTAGTTAAAAAAGTTAATCTTATCGCCATCCAATGTGCAAACCTTATCTATATATACATTTTGCAAATAACTTGTTTTTGCTGGGTTAGAATTTGAAAAATCCAAGTTCCATATCACCAACGTCAAATTCTTTTTAGGGACCGACTCCTCCATGTGGTCCATGCTGCTGCTTTGCCAAATAGGGAACGTGTTCCGTGTTGCACGTTGCATGTTGGGACGCGGGTGCGAAAGGGGAAAAAGGAAGAGATCCGAGGCACTGCCTGCTGTTTGCTGTTACCAGTTTATTGGTGTGTTGAAATGGATTTGGCCGACCAAAGCTACTTTAGATGGATGTATGAGCCATATAAGTTATAGAATGTGCACTGTAGCACAATACGATCTCTCTGTAAAGGCAGATCGTGGGGACATTTTAATCGTTCACAGTCTAATATATTCAAATCACCCACCCCTGGACTGGACTCACTGGTTATATAATGGAGTTTTCCGATGTATTAGACAGCCACTTGTTTTTGGTGATGGTGGTATTAGATCTCTGCTGTTGCTGCCTTACATTAATACATGCCGCTCTGTCTGGTTCTAGACGAACGATGATGCTGTATTGTATTTTTAGAGATGTCTGCCTAATCTACAACTGGAAATCATGGCATCAAAAGTCATCAATGGCCCGGGTCACTGGATCTTAAAATAAGCCTTTGATACTGCCTTTGTAGTCTAGGCTCTGTGTTGGAGGCAGTGTGGTTGGTATTGGTCTTCTGTTACACATAAAGAATATAATCTCGATAATATGTTATGGAGGTCATGTAGCATATACACATGCCCAGTGGCTGCTTTAAAATTTAAATTGAAGTGAATTTTAAGCATATGTTGTCTCTGGTACTCCGCCATCCACCCCACCCCCCACCAAATTACCGTGGAACAATACACCTTTTGTTCCATGTGTGAATAAAGCATTCTTCAATTTAGGAAGTACCAAGTGATGAGGGAAGGGGAGGGTTTGTCGAGAAGTGTGTGCCACATTCTCTGCAGCCTCTTTCTTTAATTTACCCATCTGTAAGGATTGATAGGTTACATTGTGCCAGTCTTGGCCCCGGATCCTTATGCGGGGGTTTTGCGCTTCAGTGTTTCAAAGCTGCTCAGAGGCTGCGTTTTCCTCGGTCTAGCACATGCGGAATGCTTAAAAACCTCGAATCTGTTTGTCCGTCTGCACAGACGGCGTTGTGCGTAGTTGATAACCAGCCGCGCTATTTGAGACGGGTTAGTTTAGCCTTGAAGGACAAAGGGTGGCGCAAGGCTAGCTAAGGTTAGCGCTTGTCTCATCGATTCGGAATAAAGGTTGACTACTTATTTATTTATTTTTTTGTATTTATTTAACTGCACTTTGTCATGACTTTGGACACGCGCCAAGTAAAGATCAGAACTCCTGCAACTGGCAAACCAGCAGCCATGAAAATGCAGCAAAGACGGATGAGTTTACATATCTGGTCCGGCTCTATTTATCTACAACTCTTGGCTATGTGCCTACAGCTCTTATTGAGATTCGGGCGTATTTAACCTTGAGAGGCTGTTCGTTTCCCTCCCCCACCGTCTCGTTATCGGATACCGCAGTGAGAAAGGTGAAAATGGCGGGGCGGGGGGGAAGGGGGGCTCCCAGAAGCCGTGTTAGCCCAGCTCCAGTAAAAGAGAGCACCTCTCACAGACAGTGTTTTTGCACAGCCTGGTGTCACTGTGAAAAATCTCGAATGCCGTACTGCTGTTCAGAGACATGCCCTTCTGCCGGTCACCTCCTGTTCCGACCAGCGGTCGATGGAAATTGCACTTTTAATAAGAGATACAGCCGCATGTTGGTTTATGAATGCAATATTTTTCTCAAGGTCTTTGTAAAGACAAAAGTTTGTGAAACAAACACTACCCATAACTTTCAATGAGGTGGTAATTGACATGTTCCCTTGCCCAGAAAACCAGTATCTCTCTTTGCATTGAGCGATTTTTTTTTTGTGATGAAATATAGTAATTTGATTTGGTAACTTTTTATGTAGCTGTCATACTGGTTACTCTGTCCATACATGTGGTTCACTGAATAACATTGTTGGCTCACACCGCTTGTGCGTGTGTAGTTGTGTGTGGGGAGTCTTTATGTTCTGCGGGTTTTCTCTTTGTCCCCTGCAGAATTTGTGTTTCTACCCGTTATTTTCTGGTTAATTTCTCGCATTCAGGGTGGCGGTGTCTGCTGCCAGTTCTTCCAGCTTTCTGGTTTATCCGTTCTCTGTCAGGGTCAGCAGAGTAATTTCACCTTAACCTCTAATTGCTTCAGGGCCTGTCTGGCTATGCTTTTGCAAAAAAGAAATCCATAAACAAATGTTTGTATACTAAGTTTCTAAATTAAACGTCTTCTAGTCCCATTTTTGGATAAGTTTTTTTGGGTTGATTGATGTATATATTTTTCTTTATTTGCATTCATATGTGTTTCCATACCAAGCTTGAATTTATCTTTGAATGCTAGCTGGCCGTCATACAAACACAGCTACCCTACGGATTCTCGGCAGACGTCCCTAATTGAACCGATTTACTTCAAGCTGCTTCTTATTTCATTCTGTGTTGTTGACTCTAGTTGTCTACTGCAGTTTTTTTTTTATTTAAAGGGCTTATTTTATGTTATGTTATTTATTTATGGTTGCAGTCTAGTGACGCAGCCACCGAAGGAATCGCAAACTTATTTGAGAGCTTTGCTATTGACTGTGGTTTGCTCGGGCGAAGATGCGTCCCAATTCGGAGACTGCATGACTGAAGTCGCTCTGCACCGGCGAATTGAACATACGAGGAAAACAACATGTTTTGTTTCTGCGTTTCGCTGTTCTTCCAGATCAAGATCTCTGATGTTTCCCTGGGTTGCACTTGTATTTCCCACAAAATCAGTTTTTCCTTTAGGATTTTAATCCCCTACAATTCCTCCGCCCATTTTTAAGAATGATTCAAGCTTGTAAAGTCCTCCAAACAAAGCATTTAGGGGTTCACCGAAGAGCTGTAACCGATATAAATCAAATCCCTCAACCTGAAGAGAGAGCCTACTGCAAAAAAAAATTAAAAATTAAAACGTTGACAACTGTTTATTGCGTAGCAGGGCTGAGTAATGGCCTCAAGGTGCTGGGACGACGATCATCAATTTACAGTCTTATGAGGAGATGCCAATAAGGAGCGGTGAGGGGCGTCAGTCATCCTTTGGGCTCGAACCTGGGGAGCTGCATGGGAAGGAGTGTGATGGCGACTCTCTGAAGAGCTTGGTGTCGTTCTGCCGGAGAGATGCTTCTGGAACAATGGTTAATTCCTGCTGATAGAAAGGTGGTTATCTTGGTCATGGTAATGGGTTTGCCTGCTTGAGAGCTGGATTATGTGTAAAACCTAGTTTGGTCCCTGGCATTTCATCAGCCTGACTGTGGCGATTGGGGGGGTGTTAACATGGGGAGTCTGAGGAGAACTGGAAGCAGTCGGGAGGGTTGTGTGTGGCTCTGTGGATTAGGACACTGTGCTTGTCATCAGAAGGTTGCTGGTTCCAATCCCAGGGTTGGCAGAGTGATGTCACCACCAGGTGCTTGAGCAAGGCCCTTATCACTACTTGCTCCAGAACTGGCTCACCCTGCTTTCTGAACTGTATATTAAAAAAAAAAAAAAAAAAATTTATTGCTACATTTGACAGGACGCAACACTGGGATAATCATGTCCACAGAACCACCACGTTCTTGGAGTGTGGTCTCTAGCGTCCCATGAAAATGGATGCAGCAGTGGAGAGCTCCTTAACATGCCCCCCCCCGCTGCCTGCACCCCTTATGTATGGTAATGATGATGAAATGGTACCTTTTCTTCTTTTAAATGCCCCAACTTACTGGGGCTAAAGTGGAATGAAATGTCTCTTATGATTTTGAATCCATTTCCTCATCTCATTATGGAGATATTTATTACTGGGTTTTCTGAGGTCTGTCCAGTGACCTGTGAAAAGTAACAAGCTTAAACTTTTATGTTTTATCCACCCGCCCCCCCATGCCAACCTTTTGATACGTAATTATGATTCTTATTGCTTGCAGATTGTGTGATTGGTACCTTACACTCAGATAAGGGCTGAGAGAACCTTCAAATGGGCATTAAATTGGATACGGATGTGGCTTTTTCTTGAATCAACATAACTTTGGCGTGATATAATTTGAAAAACTGCGAGAGACGTATCTTGGAATCGCATGCCGGAATTGATAAATGGATGCTAATTAACCCGTTTAACTCCCCCGGAAGTGGGGCCCGGTCTGAGCTGGGCTGTTTCTCCTTTCCCGCACAGCAGATGGAGCGATTTGTTAGCCAGGACCATCTTGACTGATTCCGTTTCTTTAGGAATCTGTCTTACCCCAAGCTGCTGGAGACCGGACCCGGAAATCCGGATGGACGAGTGACGGTCAGGATCAGAATTTCCACTCGGGAATCCTGGCTCTGGTGGGGTTTGGGGGGTGGGCATGGTAATATTCACCGGCCCAGCCGTAGGCCGTGAATCGAGGGAGCCGGCCCCAGGACCAGCCGCATGTTTTCTGCCATTCTCCCTGGGGTCTGTGGCGGTTTTCATCTTTTATTTTTTGTGTATGTGTGTGTGTTTGCTGTGATTAATTCCAACCTCTTAGCCTTCTCCCGAAAAAATGGGGGGGTACTTATACTTTTTAATGGGAGTTTGCAGATAACCACGGGCACTGCACTCCGCCTATCTCCTAGCTTAACTCTGCCTTTTTATCTCCCCTTCTATCGCCTTAGTGTTGTCCTTTATGTTATTATTTTAGTTCCACGCGTGTCCTTGTTTTCCTTCCCTTGCTTGGTCAGGTTAGAGGTATCTGCTCCCCACACCTGGTTTATCCTGAATGTCTTCAGCCAAATACCCTTCCCTTTGCTCTTAAGGTGATACCAAATCCATAGAGGAGCTTTATTATTTATTTATTTATTTTTGTTTTAGACTGCGGCACCAAAATGTTTTTGTTGCCAGTAAACAAATGTTTTTTTTTTTTATCCAAATTACAGATCTGCACCTTACCTTGGTGCTTGAGTTTTTTTTTTTTTCCTAGTAGCTAATTTAAGTTAGTATCGTAAATATTCTTTGTCAAAGGTTCAACAGCACAACCCCAAGAGCCCTGAGGCTGGGTTTTAAAGGAGCTTTTGTCAAATGGCTGGTTCCTGTGGCTACTTTTTATGTGCTAAGCGACTGCTTACCTTCCAGCAGGCCTGTGTTTTTAGGCTACAGATGGTACTAGGGATAGGGGGGCGGGCATAAAAACGTTTTGGCCAATCCGCCGTGAGATAACGGCCACAGACGTGACTCGCTGGGCCGCCATGTGGGGCGTGCTGGCAGAGGGGCGCGATCTGGAGAGGTGGGTGTATAGAAGGCCTGGCTTTTGCCGCATCAGCTCCGCGGCCTGCCTCTCCTTACCTCAGGTGCCCGAGTCCCGTTATTCATAGAACACATCAATGATTTATTGAATTCCAAATCTAGAATAATGGAGGCCCAATACATCACCCGGACAACCAAATTCCTCACTGTCGCTTTGAAGCTTAACTTATTCCCTGTTAGCTCTTTTGACGTGGACTGAGCTACAGTAAATGGATTTCACAGCCATGGTGGTGATTAAAATGAGTATCCAGGGCTAAATAAACTTAAGTTTGCTTTTGCGTCCCCCACATTTAATTGCAGTCGCTTGTTTTGTTCGTACAGTATTGAGGAACTTTTTGGTTTGCATGTTTCGCAACCATGATTGTCCAAATCTGGCGGGGGTGGGGGGGGGGTGGGCAAAT
>JAODKM010000037.1:18811013-18822899 GCA_026780845.1 Petrocephalus sullivani
AAAGCGATTAGTCTCTTTTGTTTGCGGGTAGGTGGTTTGACGGGTGATTTCGTAGCTTCCCATGAAGCTCCGCATCAAACGTGTCAAATTATATTTTGTCTGCTGTCTTTGACAGACTTCGGCCGATTATTCCGATTGCTTGTGATTTCTTTTGTCTTCATCCTCCTCATACCAGTCTCACAAGCAAAGCCCATAATACGTTTTGTGGATTAGCGCAATAGATAAATAGTTATTAGCTGACGTCCTTATAACCCTGAGGAAGTCCAGTCAATTACAACCCACGGTGACCTTTAGTGGTTGCAGATTGGAGGGAGTTTTCGTTTGCCGCCATTGCCGTGCCATGGCTAAATGCCAATGACCCTGTGATTTAATTTGGCACCATAATTTAGGTTCAAAGCATGATCGATCTGAGAAAATAGACAGAAAATATTTTTGTATGTTCCCCCCCCCCCCCCATTTATCATTTGAAGAGAAACTGTTAAACGAAAACAACTAAAACGAATGATTTTGAAATGTACAGCAAAAAGCTGGATATATAACAAAAAGTAAATGCAAATAAGGACAGTAGGCTTAGAATAAAGAGGTGGTTTTGGTCATAATATTATGGGTTTATGTGTCATTGCGGGTGGGAAATCCAGCGGGTATGGAAATGGAGAGCAGTGTCAGGCTTGGAGGTCACCTGTTTCGTGCTGGGCCTGACAGGGATGTTGTACATGACTGTTTTAGCAAAGGAGAAGATCATTGCCAAATCACTTGAGACTCAGATTGATGAAAATCACCCCCCCCCCCCATTTCCTAAATGAGGGGGTGTCCTTAAAAAAGCAGTATTTCTAAGGTGCACGGAGGGCTTTAATTACATGCAGGACACGAGCGTCCAAGGCCAGTACAGCTGAAATGTGCTCGTTTAAAATGACTGCACACTCGTTTTTGTGGCGGTTCTGCGCTCCAAATGGCCATTATTAAATAATGAAATGTAATAAAGTTTTCGTTATTTTGTGCCACGTGGATCATAACCAGCAGTCGGCGGATTCATCCAATTTCCACAGAGTGAGTTCGGTACTTCTCTACCGCAGTCTTAATTCCCTCATTAGCACTAAGGACTCAGAGGAAAATGAGGGATACTGACCAGAAAGTGGAACGGAGGGCCTTCGCCTTTCATCTAAATATATATGAAATGTTTTTAAAATAAATGTTGAGTAAATCAATTGGCGGAGGACTATTGGGAATTAAAGCCTCTGGGGTCATTGCCATTTTTCTAAATCTCTGTGACATTTTGCGGACTGCTTACATTTCACTCTCCATCGACTTTCAGCACCAATCTGAATGAAGCCAACCCCCTGCCCCCCACTCCCTACCCACATCTTCAAGAAGAAAATTGTCAGTCCACTTGTCAAGTTGGCCCCTTCCTCTAAAGACGTGAAGATTGCCCCCTAGTGGCGAACAGATCTAACGTGAAAATGAATGGATTGAATGGTTGGGATTTCCGTAAAGAAGAGGAAATGGGCTCTGGAATAAAACCGCAGTTATAGATTTGGGGCAGAGCTTTTAGCGAGTGAATCCTGTTTATGGTGGGTTTGGACTAAAGCGCTTTACGCCTGTGTGGGGTTTGGATGTGCCTCCTGTTTCAGGACGTCAGCCGGGGGGAGGCCTTTGAGTCTGGGAGCCTGGGGTTTTTTGAGGTACAATGTGGACCTAAGCAAGATGCTTCGAGAATTTTGGCCTGTACCTACTTGTTAGAAGTTGTAGAATGATGTGAGGGAGTAATGGTATAATCGAGGATGTACTGCGGCTGATTACTAGGTTAAGCTTCTGTGCCTGAGAATGGAAGGTAGTCGGTTTGAGTCCCGACCTCTGCGCAATAGTCATCTGTCCACTGGGCCCAAGAGAGGTTCTTGGACCCTCCCAGAATACTGTAGGGGTACCAGATAAATGGCGGAATTTGTGCTTGGACCCTCAGCTGTGTGTGAGTGTCTCAAAAGAGAGCGTGATGAGATATGTGCAAATAAAGCATCGTTTTATTAAGGCTGATTCGGAAGGCTTCGTTTTAACTACAGGAGTGAATTTAAGCTTTCAGAGCAGATGGCGTGGCGCGTAAGGCCAAATGGTGTCGTTCTCTAACAATGCTACGCGGTCGTTATCCGTTTCTTTGTACCAGTCGCTATTTTCTCCTCCTCACACGATTTGCCAGAAAGTAAAAGGTTAGACTCTGCACTCGCCTGCTGGTGCACACCTGCGACTCGCGAGTAAACAGGCACGCGGCCCGCGGCAGGCCGCAATTCCCCCACGGGCCGCCAGCCGCCGCCGAAAAACCACGCAGCATTATGGCGGGCTGCATCCATCCTAGCCTGCTACTCGTTTGCCCTTTCCTGGGGTTTTCTTTCCACCCTTCAGGTGTCGCGGGGGATTTGGGGAATGAACGAATATGACTATGAGCCTGGGGGTGAGAATTGAAGGGGTATTGGGAATGGCACATGCATCTATCCTGTTACCAGGCCCATAGCCAGAAATTTTATGACGTGTTCAGCAACCCTACTAATAGGTCTCCCTCGATACCTTTTGCTGACTGGGGTGGGGGTTGAACCTGTAATTTTGCTACCTGTCAACATACCCGCCTGTTACGGGATGTGTGACTCTGGGTATCTCTGGATTTGCTAATTTCATCCATGGCCATGCGATGGGAAAGGGGCTGAATTTAAACCATAATTACGGTGTGCTTGGTGGTGCTACTGAATTTTGGCTGCCTTTCCATCTTCGTATTTTTGCTTTTGTGATATTGGTGTTTTGTTTCTGATGTAAGGTCATGTGACCAGTTGAAACTGGAATAATGCCTTTCAAGACATCTCTTTTGAAAGGTATGGAAGGGTTAAGTGTGACGCCAGGCTGTTTTTAATGTAAAGTTAAATGCTTTTCTTAAGCTGTTTTCATTTTGTATTAATTTAAAAAGTGTACCTGTTTAACGCTTCTGCACTGAATGCACATGGTAGTGTGAGGTCATCGTCTGTGGTTGCTGTAAATCCCATATGCTTGGTTGAGTTACTGGTTAGAGGCAGGACAAGTGGTTCCCAGCTTTTTCCTTACCGAATTATTTAATCGCCTATATGGAATATTAAAATCTAGCACGACACGATTTATAATGCATTAGCAAGGCTGGTGAAGCCTACTTTTCAAAGAGCTTTGAATCTCTTTGGGTGAAGAGATTAGGGGGCGCAAGATAGCTGAGGTTTTTGGAGGATTGGGCTGGCAGTGTTTGTAGAAGTTGGGACTTCGGGCCCCAAGCTTCAGAGAATCAGGAGTTTCCTTCTCATGCAATCTGTGTGGAGGTCAGTGGACAACCTTATTAATCCCACCCCCCTCTCACTACACGCACACATCTTATCTAAATGGCATCAGCAAGGGGAAGGTAAAGTGAATGTCGCCTCATTGGCATAGCGATGAGCTTCCATTGTGTACTGGACTGATGGCAACATGGCGCCGATTGCACCCGATGTGGGAGCGACCGAGTCGGGGCGGTCTGCGAGTCTCTTCGGGGGTACGTCACTCTCCATCAAAGGCGGTACCGGGCAATCAGATTAGGAGGAGGACGTCGGACGACATTGGCTAACATGCACCCTTCTACCGTTCCCAGCCCACCGGCGGGGTCAGATTTGATTTAGCTACTGCTGTTTCTTGACTGTAGTTTGAGCCGGAGGCCCTTGAGCTGAATATCTTCACATGGAAATCATGGTTAATGAATAAATGTTTCATGTCAGCTTTGGAACGAGGCGTCTTCCTCATTTATTTATCAGCTGTGTGATTGTGTGGCAGCCAGGAGATCTTCAGTCCCTTGTTACAAATCGGTTGGGCCTCTCCGCTGCCATGTGCTGGTGGCATCTGAACCGGGGGGCTTCCGCTTTGGAATTTAACCTATTTTTTCTTCTTTGTGATTTATGGTCGTGCGAAGGGATCAGGCAATGGGAACACTAACAAACAGAGAACCGTACGCCGCCTCTAACCGCTCCAGGTTTCCTTTTTACGGATGGCTTCCCAGTCTTATATCACGTTATCCATATGGAGTTTTTGAATTTTGAGTGTCTGGCTCCTGCGACTGATCGAAAAATGATCACGGCATCCTTAGTCCCCCTTCTGGAATATTCCTTTATATAACGTGTGACTGACTGTAATATAACCATCTTGGGCAAGTTCAGGGGTGGGGCCACAGGGCACTGGCCCCATCTAAAAGCTGATTGGCCCCTGGAGTTCCCACTCCCCATCACTCACCTATTCAAATCATATCATTGGCTAATGATAAGGTTGGCCCTTCTATATGAACTATGGCTCCCCCAAAAATCCTAGAATCACCCTTTATATGCATTTATTTTATTTTACCTTTAGCTACATAGCTAACCAATATCCAGGATTCTGTGAACGGCGAATTTGTAAGCAGGGTACAAAATCTAGCTTTCAGTACATTGTGTCCAGATTGTATGGGCACTTGAATAGTGTGTGTCTGTAGCATTTATTTAACCACAGTGACACTTCCTAGCATTTAGCAAATGTCATAATGCTGCGCTGCTTCGTTGACCGCAGCGATGTTAAGGCCGGCGCTAAGTATCAGTCAGAGCATTTCAGAGTGCCATTCAGACTCTCGTGCTTGGGGTGTCGAGTGATACGCCACTGTTCTCTTCGGAATTAATTTTTTTCATGTTTCTTTTTTTATTTTTAAATAACGGAACAATCAGCGTATTGTGGCAGGAGAGGTAATTTATGTGTTGGCTCATTAATGCAAGCGATTTTCTCGTCGCACGGGTCCACTGGTTTTTGTCGGCTGAACAGTGAACTCCCTCATGCTGAATGCCGTAAAGGAATTGTGCGGTTCGGTGGCACTGTGCTGCATATTAAGAATGTCTTCATTGTGTTCGCTTTAGTCGTCCGTTAATGTTTTTTTTTTTTCCAATTTGTCATAAAAAGGCATGTGCGACAGAGTTGTCCATGCTAAATTAGCTTTGAAGTAGCACAGTTAAATTGCCCTATGAGAGTGTTTAGTGACTTTCTTTTAAAAAAAAAAAAGAAAATGGAAAGATATTGGTAGTTGTATGATAGACTGAGCCAGTGATTCACGCTTTCTCTCTCACGCACGCACACACGCGCACACGTGCATCTTTTAAAGGATTTTGTTTGACAAATTCTGTTTTACAATTAAGAAACTAAGTGTGTGGTGGATTGGTAAACCTACCAATACAATACACAGACAGATGAAACCTTGGTGATGTCCTCAATATCAAACAGCTTGAATGCTTTCATACTTTGTAGGGGGTAGTTCTAGGATGTTTTTAAGGCCATAATTCATACAGAGGAGCCAGCCTTATTGTTAACGAATATGTTTTGAATCTGTGAGTGACAGGGGAGGGGGCACTCTGGGGACCAATCACCTTTCAGCTTTGTGCGCAGGACCACATGTGAGTGCCTCCCTGCTACTGTGGGTTATGCACCACAAATACTACTGTTTTTTCCCTCTTTATTTAATATATAGAAAACAATGGAAAGGTGACTACAGGAATCTGTTGCAGAAGAGTCACGTGAAATGAAATTTCAAAGTGTAGCAAATGCAGCAGATGGTGTGCTCTGTTTGTAGGTCTGCGCTCAGTCATTACCCTGATGCCGAAAACGGATCCATTCCATGGAAACAAGGTGCCCGATCTATCATTTAGGGAGCTGAACTTAACTTATGATCAGACACAGAGGAGACGGGTTCTGATCTTCATTTCTATATCTCATGTACTCTCTGACATTTTTTTTAATGCCCGATATAAACAAAATTGTAGCTATAAAAATAAACAATGCGCAGATGGTGCTAACTATGCAGAAGTTAGCATGATGCCAGGCACACTGTTGTCGCCTGTGCTTCAGTCAGTCTTCAGCATTGCGACAGTATGGTAGTTTATACATTTATGTCTCATTTTTGTCTTACTTCCTGCTACTTGCAGGGAGATTTAATTGTATAGCAAGGTTTATCCTTGAAAGAGCCTGTAAGGTCATGAATATGAATCGATTCTCCTTGTTGAATTTGAGTTATAGCTTTCTGATGTGACTATTTTTTGCTGTTTTTGATTATGGGTACTGTTTTAAAAAAATAAATAAAGGCCAAAACCTAGCATTTTTATCTTAAGTAATTTGTTTCTGGGGTGTAGCTTGTCCTTAAGCACTCTTCAGTTCGCTCCTAGCTGTAGCTTTTCACAAAATTCCTGGTAAAACTGTCAAGGTAGTCAAATGTGCGGCGGTACTGCTTTAATTTTAACGAACGCTCTTCTTTGTGTGGGAAAGCACCATTCTTCCAAAGCGCCGGGGCCCGGGGAGCCGATGTCGGGGAGATTGGGTAGACTAAATCTGACACCTACGAGCCGACTGGCGCAACATCCAGTCAGTCATTAAGGGTGCTCCCTCCTCAGCTGGGAGAAGCAGCAGCCGGATTTCCGTGCAACTTTATAGCTAATAGACAAGGATTTACTGTCTAGGGGTCCGATTTAATAAAAGCTGGAGAAGCAAACCTTCGGGTATTTCCCCGTTTAAGCTCTGAGCACGCCCTCGCCTGCGACGAGTCGCCGGATGAATGTTACGGGATGGAGAAGTGGTATAAAACAAACGGGTGAATGTGGAAGGCTACCAGGAATTATTTTTTTTTTATTATTACTCTCTGTACAGTTATTTAGAGTCTATGCCCAGTTGGCTGGCTGCTGCTAACCAGTTGATTCTAGGCCTAGCAGAATCGTGCATAGCGTGCTTCCTTTCCAGGTATGGCTCCCCCTGGTGGAGGGGAGGCTACCTACCACCCCGGAAGGAGTCTCGATCCTCTTTTCCATTCACATAATTTTAAGTATCCACCCATCAGTCTTCCATCATTACAATGCCTATACAGTCGGTTTTCCAGTCGCGTTTTTTCATGTTTTGACTGCTTGGTTGACTTTCATATTTTGATTGCGGTAATTTGACCCAGAATGTCCTGGAGGTTGCGTGGCATAGTTGAAAGTCACGTAAGGTAACAGTGCGTTGCGATACTGTCACGGTCCTTATAATTCAGAAAACCGCAGTTACCGGTAAATATAAAGGAAAGATGCTCCAAGACTGTGGGATGTATAGGAGCACTGGTTTTCCTGCCTACATCTTTTTGGAAGAAAGTGCAGAATCTCCACACACAGAGGTAGGGGATGGATTCAAACCCAGAATTGTAGTGTTCTTGGGCGCTAGTGCTATGGAGTGCTGGCCTGGCATTTTAAACAGCGAGGCTGGCCACGTACTGCCTCTGTAGAATGGTGGCTTTTTGCACCCCAACTGTTAGGCGCTCGCTTGTACATTAACTAGTTAATAAACTCATTTGTTTTGCCATTAAATGTTCTCAGCTGTATTTACTCAGCAGTTAAGACCAGAGTCGAGATGCATTTTTAGTTTTAATTAAGGACCGAGTTAATAGATCGCGTATTTACATCTTCTTTAGCGATGATTGAGCTGATTGAAATGAATATCCTTAAGATAATCTTCCCCCTGACGTGATGGGATAAATCCATTTTGTGGAAGGAATGCGTGCTGTTGAGGATGTTTTTTAAAAAGAAAAAGAAAAAAACCCGCAGTGAAAAACGAGTGTTTGCCATGCCGGCGAATTGCGGACAGCCACTCAAAGCAGCTCCCACGCCTGTGTGTAAATATAATATCGATTATCTCAGTTTGCGGTTTTTCCGTTCAGCCAAACGGGGCACGTTTGTGTAACTCAGCAATCCATCACATATTACAGAAGGGGAGAAGTGGCTGGACTTTGAAGAATCGGGGATTACGAAGAAATAAAACAATGTTTGCAATCAAAATTAAAATGGCACAGAGTGTTCTTTTGCTTTGGTTTAGCTACTGTCGGCCTTAAATGATGAACGTTGGACCCCGTCTAGCTAATATGCCCTGACCTCACCTACAGATCATTCAGTCTCTTTGATAGGCCTGGTGCTGTTCTGTCCTGTCAGAACCAATTCACGTGCCCAGGTCCCTGTGTTTTGTTGTCACGCCTGGTTTACACCTCTGCCTTGCTGGACCAAGATGAGGATCCAGGAGGGGCCGGGGCTTCTGGGGGGGTTTGTCTGCTGCAGAAGAGTTGTGACCGTAAGCTCCACGGTGGAGCCCACCATGGGACCAACTCCATCAGCACAGAGGCACCATCAGAGTTAATGGTGGATGAAATGGAAGCTCCTGTTTCTGGCGACCAGTTTATCCCTTGGTTTATTCTTCATATTGGAGGGGAAAAAAAACTTTGTTCGGATTAAAAAAGACAACAAACAAGAATCAAACAACAGAAGTCCATGATTCTAAAGCTACAAATTTTTTTCACCATTTTTATACGAACTGTCGGAACTATTTACTTGGAGACAAAACGGATAATTAGTATTTTGTCCTTATAGATGTATTTTTCAAAGACTTATTAAATGTTGTTCAAGGCCTGAACTTCTAACACAAGCAATTTTTTTTCCCCAGAAATCTGCAATTCATTGTAACCTTTATGCAAATCGCCAGGGTTGTGTCCCTTGTGTAAGTTTTTCTTTGTTTTATTAAGTTTGCTGTCTTAAGGCATTATTAGTGATGGATTGAAAAGTCTAGTGGAAGAGATTTAAGGCTGGCCTTTTTCCTGGTTGACAAACGCTTTAACGAGGCCCCAACCTATCACGTCATGTCACGGTGAAGGCTATAGACCTCCTTTACATTTTTTAATCATACAGGTTTGCAGTATAGGTTGCTGATAAAGCATCATAGGAATTTACCAATTTACTAATGGCTCTTTTCGGATGACCTAAACATCTGGGGGGGGGGCTATGGGTTGCTATGGTTTGGGCAGGAAGTGACCAGTACGCTCCGGAATGAATGCTCCATCAACAGATCACCACCCCTCTGCCCCACCCACAATCCACAACTGCCCGCTGAGGGACTCCCCCAGGACCTCTGACACAGACTCTGACAGGATGGTAACGCCGCTGCCCAAAATTATATGAATTTTTTCTGTAGCTTTCAGTAGTCTGTAAGATTTTAAGACCCCGTGCTGCTGGTAGGAAACTATCATTCACAGGACAGTGTCATTCAAGCTTGCACTTCCCTGAAAGGGATCGCGCTGTTGGAACATCACGTGTTAGGGGCATCGTCGACATATGGGATGGAGGTGAAGAAACGTGCAAAAAGAAGATGCTGAATTCCAACTGTTCTTACTTCAGCATGCAACTTTTTGATAAGCTTATGCCTACAAGAAGGGGGTAGCCTAAAAATTCCTCTCCTGAAAATGTAATTAAACCCCCACAATTTCGGTTTGTTTACTCGATTTGTTCTGATGCCAGAATCCGTCACCTCTCATTTGGACAAGGGATCGCTATCATCGGCCTCAGAGTGGTTGGAGGAAAGATGACAGTCCTGGTTGTTGGATGTGACCTCGCTTGGTGCCAGATGATTCGATTAATTGCTGTGGTGCTATTGGTCCCCAAGCTTTGCTCTCAAGTCTATCCATGACTCTGAAAGGGGAGCATGATGGGAAATGCGATAGGCATTCCAGTGGACTTGTACTAGTGCAAATAGAGCATAAAGCATAATTTCCATTTTAAAACACAAGGGGCGATCTAGTTGGATGCAGAAGGCCTTCATCGGCATGGAAACTATTGCATGCAATGGCAGTGTTGGAGGGGAGACTGGGGTGTATCAGGCACAAATGAGTCATGGTGAAAATGCCAGTTACAATGGTCTGCTCCATGTTCCAGAGGTGTCACTCATTAGCGTTATGCTAACCCTTCGTCCCACATCTCCCATTATAATGACTTCGGCTGTGAACCACAGTCAAGTTTGGCCCTTAGCCGCGGGAGCGGAGCTGGCGAGTGTGTTTTACGCTCGACTCATTTGTGTCGCCAAAGGAAGCCATGAATTAAGGTCATCTTAACAGGCGAAGATCTCCCGGATTTAATGAGGGCTTCTCTGAACAATAACCTTTGAGATGGCCTTGCGGATTACTCGCAGAGAAAGGCCGCCAAACGGGCCGCTCTGTGTTTGCGTGCATACATGTGGTCTGCGGCAAATCTGTAGGCCGTACGTGGATGAAACCGGCTGAGCGGGAAAAGAGAAAGGCAGCTCAATTTCGGAAGGTAGTCTGTGGCAGCTTGGAGGGCCCTTGACGCTGAGCCAGAGAGCACTCGGAAGTGCTCGCCACTAAGTGCCGCCATCTTGACAGCTCGACCTTATTACCCATGTTGTGAAGGTAACACCAGTTTAATGGTCCGGTTTTGGTTTTTATTTATTTATATTTTTTTATAGCTCAACTGTCATATTCTTTCTGGAAGTTAATCAGCTGCTAAGTCAAGAGACTTGTCTGAGCATCCGTCTGGAAACATTTCAGGAAATGTGAATGGAACAGAATTTTTATCGATAAATTTCTTTTATCCATGAGATTTATATGGTCATACCCTTGTGCAAGCCGCAGGAACAATAAAAATGTCCCTAAACGTATTTAACCTACATAAAATGTTCCTGATTAGTGTCTCGATATATAAATGGATAAAAGATGTCACTTTGGGTCAGGGTGTTACCTAATCAGTGTCATGGTAATGTATCACCGTCATTTGGTGCAGCCTACTTTTTTTTTTTCTTTTCTACTATCGTGTAGGGTATTTAATGATTTTCTTTAATTTATTTAAACATTCACATACTGTATGCATTTGTGTGCTTTCAGTCAAATAGATTAACTCTCTTCTCTGATGAAATTATGTTTTTTAGAATGCTATAGGCGGTTTGATATCACCATGACGTGAGCAGCCAGTAACACGAGCTGAAATCTATTGATTTTAATTTCAGTGAAACAAATTCAATTTGAATGACATTGTTAAGGAATGTCTGCTTTAATTTCATTCAGTTTTTCCTTTCTATTTTTAAACCCATTAAATGGTTTTATTTTTACAGATGCCTCTTCAAGGTTCATTACTTTGGCTAACGTTGAGGTTTAACATCTGGACATCTTTACAACTTGGGAGAGAGGAAGGAAGTGTAGGCAGTGACTTTGGAGAAGCATAATCTGGCAGTTTTCTTACATTTCTGTCTCTGTCGCTATACTTGCCGATGCACCACTCCTGATCGCCATTGAGATTTGCCAGGTCCTGCGATAAAAGATTTGGTAAAACCGATGACTCGAGGCATCGATGGTGGCATGGCCAACGTGTCCCAGGCAGAATAACGACGTGCGTATTTCAATTCCCATTTAATGAGCCGGGCCTCCTTGAACCTCTGTGTGTGGATCAGTTTGACAAAGAAAAAATGTAGACGCCTTCACTGTTGATAAGAAGGCAGATTGACGGCAGTCAAGATAAATAACACGATATGTCAATAAGTGGCACTCTCATTGTTACAGGTAACAATGACAGTCGGCAGCGGTGTAGCTGCTGGGTGGTCTTGGCATGGTATTTACGAAGCCCCCCTACCCTTTTGCTGTGTGTTATTTAAAATAACGGGGGCGGGCGGCAGGCCAAAGGGTCCCAGCATGCGGCTCGGCAGGTAAGGAGACGGGCTCAATTACCAAAACCACACGGTGGGGGTGGGACCCTCTCGCGTGGCTGACAGCCGCCGCGCTTAACCTGGAATTGTAGACCCACCTGTATAAATGGGTGAGAGTCAGTCCGCACAAATAATAACGACGGTGGCATTTTCGCATGACCTTCAGCCCTGAGCGTAGGGGCACATCCGACATCTTCGCCATGTGCTTTGAAAAGATGCATTGAATCCGCCACCCCACCATCCCATCAGACGACCCCCATTATCTGCCCTTATAGGCTCAAATGTTTCAGTACCCGTCTCCCCCCCCCCCCTCCCCGCCCCACCTATCCACTGGTGCTCTTCTACCACGCCGGACGCTCC
>JAODKM010000037.1:18830593-18840716 GCA_026780845.1 Petrocephalus sullivani
GGCGGCTTGAGGTTCGTGGGGGGTGGGGTGGGGGGGGGGGTGGGCCGGGTGGTGGGCGGGGCGGGGGGGGGGGGGGGGGGGTTGGGCCTCGGGTGCTGTCAGTATATCGGGATATGCCCGCTGTCAAGGAGACGGCTGGCAGTGGGAGGTTCTGTGTTACACGTCACCCAGCTTAACCTGCTTCACCCCCTTGACAGCCTTGTGGTGGGAGTTGGAAGGAGCCAGTTTCTCCTTCGGCTCTATCTAGATCTTGTTCGGGGGGGGGGGGGTCCTGTCTGTTTATCACTATAAAGGCTGCCCCAACACATGGTTCTGGTACCTCCTTCCCCCACCACACCACAAAATGGATGGGTTACCTGGTCCTCTCGCTTGACGTGTGTGAGAGCCCCCGTTTTGAATTGGCGGGGGGGGGTGGGACACGCATCGCCAGAATATAATCCACGTAATCCACTAGCACTGCTGCACTCCACCATATGATCCAGTCCGCCAGTGAACTGAAGCTTACCCAGAGTTTCCAGTTCCCATACTTTCCTTGGCCATTTCACTCATATCCAGAGAGCACTGTTATCGTAGACAGGCATGCGAGTAAGAGGGCATTTGAAGGTGGGATGGGCTGCTGATAGGTTTAGGAAGAGCTAGGCATGGTGGTCTTGATCAGAGGCAGAGATCTTCATCGTGGGGATACCCTGGCCATGTTGGTGCTGAGCACGGAGCAGCTCTTTCTCCTGGCAGTCACACTGCGAAACGGAGTTCTTTAATTTATTTTATTTCCTCCGGAATAAAGACAAAGTAGCCACCTGACGCTTGTCATCCAAGGGGGCGGCTCCGGGCCCCTCTCTCTGCGCTCGCGCGCCCGCTCTCTGACAGCCAACATATTGCCATATTTGGCACCAACGCGGGTCGGCCACCCGAGATCTCTTCTGTTGCAAAAGGAAGACGGTGCCAGCTGTTCAGTGTGCATTTGTTTGCGCGCGGCGCCTCGCAGATCTTCCGTCTTACCTGGGGGAAGCTTAAAAGCGTTAATTAGCCTGACCGGCTGCAGGGTGTGGGGAGGTGAGTCCGTCACTGGCGGCTTGTGACGGTAAAAAGGTTCAGGTTGCAGAGCGCTAGACCCCCACCTCCCCTCACATTAGGTGGCACCCCCTTCCTATTAATGAGTTTGCATGTAGTTGGTGTCTCTGCTGGCAAATTTTCATTTTACAGGATGGTCAGGGAAAACACATTTATATTCATGAGAGAAGCGCTGCTCGATTGGCCGGTGAATGTGCTCCCATGGACACGTGCTACCTGATTGGTCGGAGAACATGCTCCAATCGACACATGCTACCCGATTGGCCAGTGAACGTGCTCCCATCAAGATGTGCTACCTGTTTTCACGCCCAACTCTCCTTGCAGAATCCAAGCAATTTTGATATCTTTATGCAACTTTTCATAAACAATTATTGACATTTCATCAACCCAAAGAAGTCCTCGTCTGAATTTCCTTAAGTCACTGTTTGCAATGGGAGTTTAGCCTACATAAAATTTCGTGCATTTCCACGCTTCTTCTAACAAGTTCAACTTTATTCAAGAATTAATGTGTGGAGACATCATTATTCAAAAAGGAATCCCTTTGCTGTAAGATGCTCAACCATTCACAGAATAATCAATTTTCCTTATCATAGACTAATAGTGTTCTGAGTTATGGGTTGTGGTAGTTAGCATGGTTTCCTAGCTAGTTAACTATTAGCATGGTTTCTTAGGCATTCTGTCTGAGGCATTCATTGGCCAATCAGGTCGCGCGTCTCTCATGAATATAAATGAGTTTTCCCCAAACCACCCTGCGAAACGGAAATTCTTCCCCTGCTGCCCTCTGCCTCTTCCCCTCATGGTTTCCGGATTAATAGATTTCCCAGCCATTGCTCGTCATTAGATTTTAAGCATTTATTTATTAGACTGGAGGAGTTGTCATTTGCATGTGTCTGTCTGCTAGAAGGCATAAGGCAGTGTTCCGATTACTGTTGCTTGCTGCGGGGTGGTCAGCCGCGTATGCGTAAAACATGCTCTTATGCCCGTGGGTGTGCCACTATCCTGTTGCTGGGGTTATCTATTCATTTATTTCAGATTTTTTTTCTTTCTTTTTAATCTCTCTGAGAGGCTTGTGACAGTATGAGGGATGAAGGCTTGACCTTATTACCTTATAGGTGCTTTGGTCTTAGGTGGGAATCGATTGTAAACTTGTACCAGGTGCTTAACAAGAATGCCTCCAGTATCGGCAGGTTTAGACGGATAAAAGATTCTTTAAATAACAGACAGCTACTCGGAGACTGTCATTAATAAATAATGACCACAAATAATAACAGAATTGATTTGACTTTGTTAATTCTTCTAGAGATTTTTTTTCGTGTAGAATTAATATTTTGAAGTTATCAGTTTTTTTTTTTTCCCCTCATAAGTTGTTTGTATTGAATAAATTCATGACGGCGTTGACTCATGGGAGTTGTGGACTGGAATCTCTCGCAGGGCTGCTTTAAGCCCACGTGATGAAATTTCGGGGTGATGGCTCTATTATATGTGAAACACAGTTAGTCTGCTGGGTCTGGATCCTGATCGTCATCGACTGTGTCACGTATGGTCACATGTTTGTGACGACAAAGTCAGTTAAAGTAATATAAAAATAAAAACATTCCTTAGCCTGAAGGTACCCTTGAAATGGGTAAACTGCATGGATTTTGCTGGATTTGTCATCTAATCCCATTAGTTTTCATTAGACAAGTTTGTTCTCCTTTAAGTAGACAGTGTTGACGTGGCAGCTGATGATGTCCCATCTTATATCTGTGTATGTACCCCCCCACACACACACATACACACACCCATCTGCAATGCAGACGGCTCTTATCCAGGTTCCCACTCTCTCGCGAAACGCAGCAGCTGTTAATGCGACTGACTCTCTCTCAAGCAGATCCTCGTACTCCAGCCTCAAATAAGACTTTCACAGAAATCAGTTTTCGCTGTTAAAACATCTACTGTGCCTGCATCCCCTCTATCAAAATGGCCTGAGTGAGTTATCAGTAGAAGTAAGGGGTGTTATTGTGGTTCAATTGCGGTATGAAGAGGTCCATTAATCTGACAAGAACCAAGGTCCACACAGCTGGGAAATGACGGGAGCCTGGGAATACGTCGGGGGTGGGGCCACAGGGGCACAGGCCCCCTCGCTGAAAGGTGATTGGTCCTCGGAGTGCCCACTCTCCTGTCACTCACATATTACTGTATATTGGTCAACGATATGGTTGGCCCCTTGGTGTGTGTGTGTGTGTGTGTGTGTGTGTGTGTGTAACTGTGTATGTATATGTGTAAAAGAATTGTTCCTGGAACAAGTAGAAAAGATGCTGGTTTTTCGTTGTGAAATTTGCACTCTTCTTAATATTTGTAGTTTACGATGAAACTCCGAAACTAAAAACATCGAATTTGACACACACTCATTGTGTATACACTGCACTGCGCCCGCTAAGCAAGCATAGATACACTGAAGCAGAACACTTGGATTCTCCCTTGGACATTGCTTGCTTTGGCAATGCTAACCCCTCTGCAATGACGTGGCACTGTGCCGCGTGAGGGCAGGGAGGGGTGTCCTCAAAGCAGAGCCTCATCGGTCATCTTCCAGCTCCCTGGGTAACAGAAACAGAAGCTGTTTGGCACTCCGAAAGGGCGTAGAGGCCTCGCGTTAAACCATAGCCTGGGTTAGCCGGTTATCCCGTTACCGATAAAGGCCAGGCCGCTCGCTGCAAAATGTCACACGTTAGCCTGACAAGTTCTATGTCGTGTGCCATCATGCAGCCTTGCAGATTAATTCAGCCTGTCTCTCATAGTAGAGAAGTCAGTCTCATGTGTTTATTTACTCATGTATTTATTTATTTGTTGTGTTTTATTGTATTTATTTAAAATGTGTGTTCATGTGCCGTTGATCTTTAATCAGTAATCTTTAGATAGAATCTTCTTCTTTTTTTTTTTTTTTCTTTTTTTGGTGTTTGATGTCAGTCGGGTGTGACTGGTGACATAACTCAGAAAAGTATACAACGTTTTATTTGTCAGATCATGAGCATCACGGGTTGATTTGTGAAAAAGCTAATTTCTCTTTAGCGCAACTATCAACTTGTTGATAAAATAGTCCCGGGCTTTACCCAACCCAGCAAAATAAGGTTGGTCTAGCTTGTGTCTGACAGTGACACTATCGCACGCTGCTTACATGGAGTTATTGGTCCTCTAAGATGTTTGACCAGCCGGGATGGGAATACCGCGGAGCAGCAGCAGCGAGGGAGCCGATCGATAAGCAGGGAAGCCGGAAAGTGTTGATCACTCAGTAAATCCCGACCTGATCCGAGCTTTTGTGAGTACAAGCGCATGAGCCCAGATAATTAAATCTCCCTGCCTCCTAGCACCGCTGACAGCAGGTCTGACTTGACTTTGGTGGGAGGGAGGGGTTGGTATTGATTGGGAATTGAGTTCGGAACTAGGCCCCCAGAACGTGCGTTGTGCAGATAACGGGATTTTCCAAACTCCTGCGTGTTAAGCGAAGGATGCTGTGGGTAAGTCATCCATGGGATCATAATTACTGCAAAATCCCAACAACTGGAATATATATATAAACACGTTATTATCATGGGTGCATGCAGGGGCAGTGTCACAGGGACACTGGCCCCAACTGAAAGCTGATTGGCCTCCAAAATGCCTGATTTTCTGTCACTGGCTAATGATAAGGTTGGCCCCTCTGTATGAAGTATGGGTCCTTTTATATGCCTCCTGCCCCAATAGTATAATAATTAATAATAATTATTATTATTGTTATACTAGTGATGCTATCATTGTTGTCCACTTTCATATTGTCGTACATTATCAACATGCGAATGCAGAAGACTGTTCTGAATTTGTCATTGGTCATGGACAGTGCACTTATCATTCAGGCTGGTAATTCATCTCAGCTTGCTCAATGCCAGGGGTGGCCAATCTTGTCCAGAAAGGGCCGCCGTCTCTGCAGGTCTTCACTGCAACTCCCTAATGAGATTACTGATTAGAGGACTGATTGGCTGAAGAGTACTGTCACACCTGAGTTTGAACAGCTGCCCTAAAGGTTACCCCAAAAACCTGCAGACGCACCGTCCCTTTGCGGATAAGATTGGCCACCCCTCCCAAACGGAAGCTGTGCATTTCACTTTCGTCTTTTTTTTTTTCTTTTCCATTTATCCAAGATACGTGATTACAGAAGCACTTTCAGAAATAGGCAACATATAAGTTTTGGCGATTTATTCTTTATTTCTTCATTTATTTAGTCAATATGTGTTCCTTCAATGTGGAACTTTTGCCGGTTAAGGCATTAGGGAAAAGGACAAAGGGTAGAGCAATGTAAGACATGAGAGTGCAGGACAAATGGTGTCAAAAAGCAGGGAGAGGGTAACTTGAGGCATGCCTCCGTGGGATGACGGCGTCATTGATCGCCCTGCAGGGAAACGACGCACATCGCCGCCCCCTGGTGGCCAGAGCATCGCGGCCAATCAGAACAGAGTATGGTTGGAGAATCTGTGGGGGCCGCGGGGCCGGCTGGCTAGTGGGGAGCGAGACCTGCCTGTTTGCGATAAGTCGGCGGGGTGAGCCGTGCCTGCTGTTAACAGATCTTTGATCTCTGCCTCCCTCGATCGCCCACCTCCCTCCCTCACGTGTCAGACCTCTGCCAGGAGTGACAGGTAAATTTGGACAAGGCCCCAGGGATGTCGGGGGGGGGGGGGGGGCAGGGGGGGGGGGATCTGTTGTCAGGCAGGTATCCGCATGTGACCTACAGGGATTAATTTCTATATTTGGGCTGAAGATGTTCTGGGGAAAAAGGTCTGGTACATTCTATGTGTCTCATTTTACTTGCTATCATCAACTGATGCCTTGTGCAGTTAACGTCAAAAGCTCTCAGAAAACCCTGCAAGCGTCTTTAGCTTCTAATGGTGTCCCTTACCCAGTTTGGCTGTCCTTTTACATTCATTGTCAACTGGTGTAGCTAGTGGAAGCTAATTAGCTATTAAAAACAAACGCCGGTCACGGTTTTTCCTCCTAACGAACGGTAAGTGACGGTCATTCCCGGAGCATGTGGCTGTCCATCTGCAGGGGTCATAGGTAGTAGTAACATCAATTTCCAGTGGGGGGTTCATTTTCAGGTTTTGTGAACAAATGCATCATTTATGTCCTGCCAGATTTTTCTTTATTGGCATATTTATTTTCCTAGCATACATAATCAATAATTAAAGGCAATGTCTAGTTAAGACATGTCGGAATTTATAACCATTGGTGCACATGTGAGCTCCCCCCACGACACGCTCCCTTTGTTAAATTTCTATGGCCCCCAGGGCAGGTTTTCTGAGACCAGAAGCCAAACTTTTATCAGCTCTAGGACCCCAGTGCTCCTTATTTTTGTCACCTCGCCTGACATGAGCCCGCCGGCAAATGCAAAACTGGGGACGTGAGCCAGAAACGGTCCCCGGCTGGCAGATCAGGAAGCCTCCTCACCCGACAGAGATGTTCCCACGCAGGAATCAAAGGGCAGCTCTCCCACCTGCCGTTGCAGAGGGGTTGGCTCCGGCAGGCTCGCCAACGACAAAGCTTCGCCCTGGGCACATGACTGGCTTTTTAGCTTGTGGGCGTGTCACTAGTAGCTGGGCTTCCTAGCAACCAAATTGACAACTGTCACCCTCTTCCCCACCTGGAAACAGGTGAATTTGTTGTCAGGAGGTGAACCTGTATGAATATAGTGATTGGCAATTGAATCTAATTTACACCACACCACTGTTGAATTCTTGAATATAATTGATCAGAACAGTGTTGATTAATTTGGCTGGCACTACACGTCGTAGCATCCTGCTATTATAATCTTTAATTCCGACTACCTTCACTTAATATTTCAGACATAGGACTGAATTTAACAAAGTATAAAAAACAAAGAAATTGGTACAAGAATCAAACACTAAATGGAGAATTTTGCAGTGTCTTTTAACATTCACATTCATGCAAAAATGGCCTGAAATTGCACAGTTTCTCCTTATATGCAGTTGATTGTTTTAAGGTACTACATCACAGTCCCTCCTGGGGCTCAAACAGGCAAAAATGTTAGTCACCAATCTGCTTGGCTAAGTGCCTGCACCGTGAGTGGCCTTAAATGGGATCTGGCTGGTTGATTTCATGTACAGTATCGGCCTTGAGTAAACTGTGAGCTGTTCACAGTATTTTTACCTGGTCATTGCAGAAACTGGAGAGTTGCGTTAGTTAACCACTGTAACAGTCAGGTGACTTACTGGGAGATGCTCATCTGCCTTGTAGTTATCAGATGGGTTTCTTACACTCAA
Source organism: Petrocephalus sullivani (assembly GCA_026780845.1). NCBI lineage: Eukaryota > Metazoa > Chordata > Actinopteri > Osteoglossiformes > Mormyridae > Petrocephalus > Petrocephalus sullivani. The sequence continues at coordinate 18,837,952 of JAODKM010000037.1, forward strand.
ATGAGTGCAAATGGGGGCTGGCTCATTTTGGTCTCATAAAGGCCATTTCTCCCCCCCCCCCCACACAATCTTGCTCAGTGACTGTTTTATTCAGCTGGGTGAATTTATATGGGTCATCTGTGAGTTTCAGTGTGGGTCTGGTGCTCCACGATACCACTGGTGTCTCAAATTACTGTCGTAATTTCTGGTTTATTCATCCCTTCATGAGTGAAAAAGGGCCCCTTTCCCCAAATTTCAAGGCAAAAACCAACATAAACATAAATAAAAACACACAGCTGGAAGTCACTCAGCAAATATGCGCAGAGTGTTTCAGTTTTAATAGGATAATGGCCCGTTTAATGTCATCAATATTTACATTCAGTGTAGTCGCGGGCAAGTCTCATGTGTGACTGAACAGAGCCGAGTTAACGCTATTTCTAAGCAGCGCTGATACTGGATATTTAAATACTCTCACTTCTGTAACACCACAGTTGTGTTCTTGGGGAATTTAGCTTTATTGAGAAAATGTGTTATGATACAACCATACTAGAATATTTTATAGGTGCTCAGTGACATTATATGATATTAGAAATGAACTGTGCTGGACCATGACATGTATGTTTTCTCGTATATGTACGTGTTAAGGCTGTTTTACTTGTGAATTTTTAAAAAATTTCAGAATACTGTCTTCTTTAGCTGTGTGTGTGTGTGTGGTGGTGGGGGGGGGGGGTTGGTGTGTGTCATGTTAGTAAAAAGTAGTGGGAAGCTGGGACAGTGGGATCGTCAAGCCTCAATCTCAGCATCTTACACGCTGGTCACAGGCTCTGTATGGGACGTGTGTCAATGAACACTGGGATTTCAGCACAGGAAGGTCATGCTCAAACGAATACCTCTCCCTGTGGCTGGTGAATATGGCAATTGAGACAGGTTTTTTTGGCCTGCCAGGCACGCATTTCAACCGCCCCCTCCCAGCTCTCGGTGGCAGTAAACCGAGAGCGCACTTAGGAATCAAGCGATCTACCTCCGGGTAAAATTCATGGTTCAGAAGCAAGCGCTTACCGAGAATGGAAAAGGGGCTCCTTGGTGGAAGGCGTAGGGTTCATGCCTCCTCTGTGGGATAAATCCGCTTAAAACTGCCATTTAATTCTTCCTCTTCCTTTGCTATGGTACCATGGAAGAAAAAAAGAAAGAAATTATAAGACTTTTTGCGAAATATTCTTTTCTACCGAGTAACACCTACCTACCTAGTGAACAATTGCCTTGTACTAACAAACATTGCAAATAACCTATTTTTAACATGACAACTTAATATGATTAGTACTATTTGCTTAGAGTTAGTGGAGATTATTATTTTCTAAAATATTCACAGTAAAATCAGACCTCCCTATGGTTCCTTTTTATGTTAAACCAGATGACAACAACAGGTGATTTTTTTTTTCTTCTTACTGGTAGATAAGACTTAATGCAGTATGTAATATAAGTTTTAGATTACGAAAAGAAATGCTTCTCCCTTTTTATCGTTAACTTTCAGCTATGAATGCCTCGGCCAGTTAGTTCAAAGAAATTAATAATTCCGTGATGGACAAACTGGCAGTCGAACATAACCAATTGTCATTCTGTACTTTCAAGAACCCGTGTTACGTGAATTGAGTTTTCTGACAAAAAAAGTCTATTAGGCAAATGGGACTCTTGAAAATAGCACTCTCCCTGGGGGAGTCGTGCACACGGAGTCGTGATTTTTGAGACTGAGTGCCTCTTTATGGGTGACATGTGACACTGTCAGCACACGGCTTCTGATGGGATGCAGATGGCCTTAGGTCACTGAATCTGCTCCTTTTGGAAAATTGCCTTGCCCTCCCCACTTTTACATGTCTTTTCTACGTGAAACCCCTCCCCCGCCCCCCCCCCCCCCCCCCCCCCCGGCCCCCCCCCCCGCCCCTTCCCGCCTGCCTCTTGGGCAAACCCCCCCCCCCCCCCCCCCTTCCCCTTTGTCCTAGGCGCTACCCCCCCCCCCCCCCCCCCGAATAGCGCTGGCCCGCCTGTGGCTCGTTCCCGCAATGGTTAAGAAACACACTTGCATTGACAGAGATGGTACATTAGTTATTTATTTCATTTTTATTATTTTTTTTTACAGCAGGTTTTTATGCCATCCGTGCACTGCCATGATTGCTACCTTGATTAAAAATGCCCCCCCCCAAAAAAAAACAACAGAGTTGTCTTCCCGAACATCGTTGGGTTAACTGGTATTGCAATTATCTGCGTGAGGCGCTAGTCATTACTATCACGTCTGTCTAATAAAACAAGATTGCAGATTATTACGTGAAACCCCCTAATTGCAATCCCTGGGTGTCGTCGTTATAAAGCACCAGCACCTTCACGCTCATTCTCCAAGCCACCCCCCCTCCTCTGCAAAAAAAAAAAAAATTAAAAATAGGGGAGAGGGGGTTTAATTATTCCGCAGTCGCCGATTAATATTATGCAGAAAAATAAAACGTTTGGTGTCTTATTGCAATTTTGCACGCGGTTTAGAAGTTCGCATTTAATTGTGCCTTCCGGTCAGGGGATCGGCCGCGCTGGGTAATCCCATGTGAACGCCCTAGCCGGGTCTCTGCGTCGTCATGCCTGCTGTCGGGGCGGCCTATGCCCTCGGTGCTCCTCCGTCTCGGGCCGGGCTCCCCGTGTAAGCTCTCGCTTTGGGCGACGAGTCACAGCATCTGAAATCTCAGACACCAAATGACTCTCTATACTTGTCTAACAGTTTTTAACTAAACTCATTTGTTTCGCAT
>JAODKM010000037.1:18841096-18852365 GCA_026780845.1 Petrocephalus sullivani
CCCCCACCTCTAAACTGCCCGACCCCACCTCCCGCTCGCTCCCTCCCCAACCGCTTTTACCCACAACCATGTTGTTCGCGCCCCCCCCCCCCCCTCCACCCCCTCCCCTTAGGTAAGTCCTTTTGTGACGTCTGGGAGATTATCCAAGGTCCGGGCTGATAGCTTGGAAAGCAGTTGGGAATCCGACTTGAGAAACTCTGCTCTCAGGTGTGAAAATGCATGTTTGTTTGACGCCTCGAATCATGTGAACACACAGTATTGCATGGATTTGATGTTTTTAAAGTATCTGGCTTAAATTAATTCTGTACACTGTCGAGTCATATGACCTTCAGGTGACCTTATGTAAATAGGAAGGCTTTTCCATTAAGCTTACCTCCAATTCTTAAAGGTGAGCATGATTGCAGTGTTGTAAGGCTACTGTACTGTTCAATGCCAACTAAGCATCGTCTTTTAAGCGGAGGTCCTGCAGAACTACCTCATTTTGCCCTCCATTGGGTGAATCCGCAGACACCTGCCCCTAGTCTCCATATAATGACATTCCTTACAAGAATTCCCAATGGGAAGGAACTGGCATTTGACTATAACGAGAGGCTGGAACCATGTTGTCCTGTCGCCGGGTGGCGCTGCAGCTGGGGCATGATCCTCGCGGCCACTTGGATCAGAAGCGGACGGCCCCGACATTTAAGGTTCCCCTTGGCACCATCCACGGCTTTTGCAGGCAAAATGACAGTTATGCTGTAATTACCCTGGGGCATGTCTGAATCACAAGAATGCATTGTTTTTGTATTCACCTCTCTAAGGGTATGCCTGGGAAAAAAAAAGAAATGCTTTGAAGGTGGACTAGATGCTTGACTGCTCCCCGCACGCTAAAATCCACATTTCTGACATGTCTTCCAAGTGTTTGCCAAAGCTGGTGTCCTGCCCTGGGCCGGCAGGGATCTGAGTAATTAGGCTGGATCGGTGGCCGTCTGGCTTGCCCTCTTCCTATTACCGAGACCATTAATTACTTCTGTATGTGTTCCTCTGCACCTTGCACTTTTGTTTTACATCTGCAGCGATGGGCAGGTGCCTAACGAACGGAAATCGGAAAAGGCTAGCGGGGAAGTCGGCGCCGGCCGGCTTAATATGTCACAGAGGGCTTTTGTTTTAACTGGAATTCCACCTGGTGGTGATGACAGGCACCTGCTTCTCACATGCCAACCCCTAGGGTTCCCCGGCTCTAAATGGAACCGCTTAGAGGCATCAGCCGTCTGATTGAAAACCATCGGGGATGTCATCTCCGGGCTTCGCCTGCTCTCCGTCTTAGTTCCCGCGTTCATCTCTGGAAAGACGTGCGGGGGGGCGCATATCATCTCCTGGAAACGTAGCACTGTCAGCATCTCAGGAGCTATCAGCAGGAGAGGCGGGGAGTGGCTTCAGCAGACGCGTGCAGGGAGGGGGTCTTTTATTTCCAGTACTGCGTATCGCTACTAGTGTACTAGTCATTTATTTACTTGATTTGATTTTTTTTTTTTTAGGTTGTATATTTTGTGACAGTAATCCTTATGTGCAGTTCTAATTAGTATATTCACATTCATCATTGAAGATGCATTGCGGCTTCAGATATGAGTATGTGAGCTGCAAAGGTACCCCTGTTTTCTGAGCACCTCAGAAAGTGTCTGCATGGCCCTGGGCCCCAAAGCCAAGCTCGGAAGCACGGCTGGGTCTGTGGCACGAGAGGCGGCTCGATCGATTTAAAGGATGCGTACAGAGGCCTTTTCAGCCGCCCAGGTGGACAGCCTGAATATGGAAGGGAAAAAAAGTGAGAGGTATCGACTGGCTTTATTAGGGGGTATTAGGCTGATTAATAGACACCATCCAGGCTTCCATCTTCCCTCCTGACTCCCACGCGCCGACGCAGCCGTCTTGGATGTAAGCAGTGGCTTCTTCTTATTTATTATTTTAAAGGGCCAATTTCCTTTTTCATAGCAGACATAAAAGGTCTCGACTGTCCTATAAAAGTAAACATATCACAGTAAGCAAACATATCACAGAAATATCTTTTAAAGAAAAATACCAGTGCAAAAAAAAAAAAGAAAAGGACCGGTGACAGCAGTAGCTAGTGAAAGGGTAGCTGGAGAGAGAGAGAGAGAGAGACATCTTCCCCTTAAAGGTTCTACCATATTTCTGGGGAAAAGTAGCCGACGTCTGGAGACGGCAGCGATCTCCAGCCCCGCTTACTCAGTGGATTAAACACTCCGTCTTCAAGGAGTGGCACGGGCCTGAAATCCTTTTGCTTACGGAGAGGCCCTGAACTGAATTGAAATGAAGGCTGATTAATTCTTTTGGGCCGGATTGTGGGGGAGCCTGACAGTGAGGCGCGAGGTTTTGGGCCCGGTAAGCGGCACTGGAGTAACACCCGCAAGCTAGCGGTGTGGCTGTCTGCTACCTGTGTGTCAGGGGTGGGGGTATAATTTTGCTTGTTCATAGAATACATTTAATATGTTGCTCCATGGAGCTTCATTGGTACTTTAGTCATTAGGAAGAAGATGCATCTTGGTGTTGCACTGTCCCATCTCTATAACAGCTGCAAGTGTTTATCCTTAAGGTCTGATGTGTGATTTCAGCTGTTTAACTACATCCACTTGGTGAATTGTATTCTGGGTAATCATGCATCTCTTCTCAGATGTTGTTGGGGGGGAAGTACAGCTTTTAGGGAGAATGCCCCCTTAATTAGCTATTTTAGTGGCATTGTGATTAAAGATGTATAACCTTAAGGTTGTCTGCCAAGGGCTGTACTCTGTACTCGGAAGAAGAGTACTTTTTCTAATCTTGGATAATATCCATAACTGTAAAAATCAGGATAAGCATGTCAATTAAACGGTCTAATGTAAACTGAAGAGAAAAATGCCTTTGCTGTATAGGATTCTTCGAAATACCGCTGCTCAAATGGCGGGCATCCTTTCTGGGAAGTTCACTGGCCTCTGGGCAGGCGGAGGTAGAGATTCAAGGTTTTACTGGCCATTAGCTGGCTGGACTAACCCTGAGAGCTTGCAAGCTTTGCGAGTGTGAAGCGTTAAGGTTATCAGATTACTCGCTGCAAATGTTTTGCTACGGATCTGCCCCCATTACCGTGAAACCATTTACATCAAATAAACATGATTCTAATGAATCGAAATGAATTATCTATAGGCTTGGCTAAATAAATCAAAACAACAGCAATGCTTCATAATAAAAAATGTTAATGCCGGTTACTAAAAAATTGCTTCTCAGGGTTTAAGTAGCAGAATAAATACCAAAGAAGCCAGTTTGTTTACAAAAGCGGCAATTTTAAAGTTGATTTTAATAATTGACCACCCCTCGTCGGCAGAAGTCTGCTGATAAGCAAGAGGAATAGGGTGTAGCATTGAGATCAGATGAGCGGATCGATGCTTCGGAATAATGCACAGTGCCAGAGTTATTGTCTCGGGGATAATTTATGGATTGCGTCTGACCTCAGCATGTTATTTTATTTTTTTGAACATTGCTCCAGGAGCGAAGAACTCGTGGCCGTACCTGTGGGTCAGAGTTTCTCTTGTTCATGTGAGTTTAATTTTTTAACGGGAAGCTTCCCACTTTGTTTCTTGCATTCATGGTGCTGAAATTTGTAAGTGTAAGTGACTTTGGTCAGGGGGCAATTCTAGGATTTTTTTTTTTTTTTTACGGTGGGGAGCAGAAGCATAAGAGGGCCAGAATTCATACAGAGGGGCAAACTTTATTATTAGCCAATGGCACCCCTGGCACTGCAGGGGCCAATCAGCTTTCAGCTGGAGCCAGTGCCGTTTTAGCCACACCCTTGTAACTACCTTAGACTTCAGTCCATTCAGAAACCAGCATGCACTCGGGTTCGGCACCTTTTAATCAGTGCTGTAGTTTGTGCTGATTGATTGTATTGTTTTTCGTTCAGTGTTTGAATGATCCCTCTGTCTCGAGGGTTTATTTGGGAAGAAAACGGGAATGCTGAAGGTTAGGCAGGATGAGAAGATTTGACGTGAACTATGGACGGTGCAATCAGGCCTCGCTAGATAAATCGTCGCACTGTATTCCAGCCCTACTTCAACTTCGCATCCAATATACTAACCCCACGTCACTCCCAGCATCTGGCCCGGCACAGACCATGTGGCGCCACTCTACGCTGTTCATTTAGCAGACGCTTTTATCCAATGTAGGGTCGAGAAGGCAGGGTCGAGGTGGCTGCCCTTCATGGCCAAGCTTGCTCTCATGGAGATATCTTAGAAATAAACAAATAAATAAATAAATTGGACCAGTTGGGGTTAAGGGCCTTGCTCAGGGGCCTGGTCACTTCACTGGCTATGTGATTCACAGGCACAGCTTCCTGACCCACTTAGCCATAAATCTTCATCAAACTACATGGTCTATCTGTCTGCTACATTACTCTCAAATTTGTGCACTGGCAGACCCAAAATTGTGTACGATCACCTAATCTGCCTTGTTTTTTTTTGGAGCAGAAATGGCATTTTCGGGTACTTACATTTTACGACGCCGGCCGAAATGTATATGTATTGTAGCCAACTGAGCTGGATAACATTGGGCGATCAAGAGATATCGAGAATTTCATTTGTATCCCCCCCCCCCCCACCAAACTAATTTAAATAAAGAAATGGATGTCTTGAATAAATAATGTTTTTATATGAGATGGGGCATACTTTTTAGTCTGAATAATTAGAATAATATATTGTGGCTGGTCTTTATCTAGATTTGGTTCATTTGGTTTTCAGATAAATATATTTGTATTTTAGCGTATGGAGGGAGAACTTTTTGTGTTTGATTCTAAGTCTTGGCTTTTTTTTTTTGTTTTGTCTGTCTGTGGATTACCAAAAGAGCGTCTTGCTTTTAGCCGTATCATCTGAACGTGTCTCGCGTAATCAGGGTATGAGCTCTGTGGACCGAGTCCCGGTATCAAAGTTAAGGCTCCATGTCAAGACGAGGGGAGGGGGGAGGCCTTCAGCTTGGAAACATGTTTGGTCAATCGGCTGAAAACGGCAGAAAACGGTACCTACGCACTTGTAGCACGCTGGCGACGGTTGGTTCACGGGTTAGATCAGCTGTGATGATTTCCTGGTGCCGATTTCTTGTAACTTCCAAACGCACCCTGCACTCAGGAGCAATATTGTGATGCGGGGGACCAGCCTTATTCATTACCCAAAAATGTTTTGAATTGGTGAGTGACAGGGGCGGGGCTGTCTGGGGGGCAATCAGCTTTCTGTTGGGACCAGCGTCCCTGATGCCCGCCCTTTTATAGACCCATGCCCGCACTTATTTCCACAGAACATTAATTTCACACTACTGCCCATATTTCTATATCTTTTTTGGAGGTAATCATGGGAGAATCCATATTGTGTGGTATTGCTGATAATTTAATAATTTTTCTGCTTGCTTTTCATATTTTCTTGCTTTTCTGCGTATCTGCAGTTTCAGAATAAAAAAGGCTAAACTCAGTGTATTGCTGCTTTTTAGCTTATTAATATGAAAAATGGATCTTGGTCAGTAACACAGTACTGTAACCTCTTTTGGAACTTCAATCCCTCATGTGGTTTGGGTCTTATAGATCGATGAGGGAAGACTTTCAGCAAAGGAGATCCTACTTTGATCGGGTAATGATGGTTACCCCTTTTGATTTTGGTACAAAAGATCTGATTGTAGAGGGCTGGGGTTGTAAGACCTGTTTTATATTTAAAATCCCATGATCCTGGAGTTAACGATGACCTTGTATGTTCTTTTATTTTGGCATAATGCTGTTACAGTGGCTTCAAAGTGGGGCTCCTCAAGTCAAGTAAAGCTTTGTTGTCTCAGCCATTTATAATATGCAGAGAAATGAAATCGAAAATGAAACCGTCAGGATAGACATTACAGTATTAAAGACTGAGTTATGGAATTATTATAAAAAAAAATTCTGTGCAATTATCAGTATTTTAAAGGGAAAGGAGACGGAGAGACAAACAAACCTAACAAAACATAAAAATCCACATTAGACAAACCATGAACAAGCACACATACATGCATTGGGAGATTAGTACATGGAAGTATTGTCCTTGCTTCAAGTGCAAGCAGGTGTAAATAGTGTCACGAAACCCGGCACCGGTCTGCCAACGGGCATGGAGAAATGGGAAGCATGTTGTGTTTGCTAGGAAGTATGGTGGAGTGCAGCCTTCGGTCTGGCCATGGGGGTGTTTTGTTACCGTCACGCCTCCAAATAAGTACTCAGCGACGCAAGATTTCCGTTGTTTAGGTCTCTGAACCGGGGAAACACAACGTTGACTCCTTATTAAAGCTGTAGAAACAACTTTTCATTGCTTTTATTATTATTATTTATTTTCTACGTCTCTTTGAGTTCGGCATTTGCCACCACGTTCAACGGGATACAGCCAATAGGAAGTGAGGTGGAGGAGGGTTTCAAGAGTGATGATTGGTGAACTTGGGTGGAAGGTCGAATCAGGTTGCAGTTCAGTCGCCGAAGATGGGTGAATCTGAAGTACTTGGCCCGGCATGGCACCGGCAGAGTTTTCATGGCCCTGTAAATGGGTGGCAGGCTTTGACGTGTCTTTTAGCCTTCGCGTAATTGTTCTAGCCACGTCCGAACCATAGAGGCAGTTTATCTTCTGACCCGCTGTTCCTCTTCACTTCCCTCGGAAACAGTTTTTAGCGAGCATCTTCTGCGCAGTAAATAATTCTCACTATATCTGTCGTGCGATCCAGTCATCTGTAAACAGATTCTCTTTGTCATTTTATTTTGATTGGGCTGTCCGTATAATTGCTTAATTCTGCTCTGTTTTGCAGTGTTTTGTCTGTTTTTATTAGGCCTTTGTCGTCCGTGTTTGTCATTCTGGTTTGCATGTTTTTCTGTTGAATGCCGCTTTGAGTGGCATGTTTAAAAAGTGCTTTAAAAGCGTTTGTTGCTGTTATTAGGAATTACACATTTCTGCCGACTTGTTTTGTGCCGTTGGGGACATGGAGACGATGCGCGTGATGAGCACATCGTCAAAGCACACACACAAACACATTACCGGACCGCTCCGGATCAGCACTGCCGTTCTCCGTCATAGATGAATGACACAGAGTTGCCGGTACTGAACCAGCAGGTGAAAAACACATGACATTGGTTGATTGTCCATGGCTTCCAGCCCAGAATCATAGGTGTGTGGCTACTTGTCCCATAATTTTTTTTTTATTTTGTTTAGCAGGCATTTTTATACAACGCCTCATACATTTGAGGGAGCAGGGTCAACCAGTTCCCGCAGCAGCTGGGGGGCTAAGGGAGTCGATCGGGGGACCTAATGGTCACATCACGCTGCTGACCTTGGGATTCGAACCGCCTACCTTCTGACCACAGGCACAGCATTCTAACTGGCTGAGCCACATGCCTCCGACCAAGTACATCAGTGTGACCTGTGGAGGGTCCTGTAAAAAAAACCTAATGGTTACCTTCAGAAGACAGAAAATTGGGTTTTGGGGGGGGGCATCTGGAATGGTTTACCTGGACACAGGAGTCCATGCACGACTGCTCCAAAAGCGCACCTGACAGAGCTGGAATCCCAGCCGCGAAAGCTCGCCGTACGTCAGACGACTACTTTCTGCGACTGTAGCTGATTTGTATTCCATCTTAAAAAGAAGCCAATTTACCATCATTAAACATTAATGGGAATTATCGCGATGGCCTGCCCCCTATGTAAGCTGTCCTTTCATTAATTCTGTAATTATTATTTTTTTTTAAATCTGCATCAACGGCTTTTGTTTTATGCTTTGCGTTACTTCCCTCGCTTCGAATTAAATTTCCCGGCCGATGCACCCTTCGTATTCCAAGCAGGGACAGTGCAGAGAGGAGGTGGGGAGCCCCGCAGTCATGCTCAGGGTGGTACTTCAAGCTGCTGCTGGCCATAATGTCAGCACAGGGCTGACCCCACATGTGTAGTGACCCCAAATGTCCCCACAATGTGAAGAAAACCTGTAATTCTGAGACAATTTTGTTTTCGGTCCCCACGAGGGGCAACTCTGTTTCATAAAAATCTGTGACAGATCAAAAAAGTAAAAATGTCAAAGTCTAGTATTCCATTTGGTAACCGTATGGTTAAGATTAGGGCTGGGTAGGGGTCATGGTTGTCATAGTTGGGATTAGGGCTTTTCCCACAGAAATGAATGGACGGTGCCCACAAAGGTATGAATACTGACGTGTGATTGGGGGATCGGACCTGAGCTGATCTAAGAAGTACATTTAATCTCCTCATTTCTCCCTCCTCACAGATTTTAGTCGTCCATTAACATGCCTTATTTATTTATATTTTTTTGCCTCCCTCCTTTTTTCTGTCCCTCATTTCTTAATACTTAAAACTTTGCTGGAAACTCTTTTTTTACTTTTTAAATCAGTTCTAGATTTTAACAAAAACCAACGTAAAGCACCGTATTTGGCATCTTATAACTGTTAGGTCTTTTAATGCTATCATTGTTTGTCCGTCGTTAGATTTATATATAAACGAATAAGTATTTTGCTGTGCGTCTTAACACCTCACAAATTTTCTAACCGTCCGTTTCGAGGCCCGTGTCCGAGGGCAGGCGGCAGCATCAGTGATGCAGCATTTCTCTGTGATTTATCGGCGCGCACGCTGCGTGACGGATCTCTCGCGAAACGTGCACGCGGTGTGACCTGTGTGGCACGCGAAGGCCGCCTCGCCCAACCACTTCCTCTCAGATTAGCGCGGATTAGGAGAAATAAAAGGCAAACGCAAGGAAACCGATTTAGATTGAAATAACGAACTTCTGGTTGCCTCGGTTTCCCCTCCAGTTCCTCTCAAGTTTCTAGGTTATTACGCAACTTTGATATGGCGGCGTAATCCCCGCGAGGCTTCGGGCGTGTGTCAGGCGAGCCGTAATTTCGTTTTGTCTATAGTTTTATAATTGACAGAATGTAATCTCGACACTTACGAGGCGCTTTTAGTCGGCTGGTATCTCAGGTAAAACAAAACGCGGGGAAAAAAAAAAAAAGCGAGCGCAATGAATATTCAGCGGCACCAGATATAATGCAAATGTGACTCATAGATAAATTAGACTTTGTTTGTTGCCATAGCAACTCCTCGGGTCACAAGCCGGCGCGAAGATGAAGCCGGGGCTGTAGCTGTGAAGGTGATTAGTCTTTGTGTCTGTCATACTTAATTTAGTACCCAGGAAAAGGAGAGCCTCCGCGCACACACACACACACGCAATACTTTATTTTACCGTAAGCTCCAGTGAAAGATGAGGAAACGCTTCAGGAATAATAACGGCGGCCGGTTCCTTCTTGCGGGGTTGGGGGGTGCGGTGAGGCTGGGTTCTGACAAACTTGTTTATGCCGATCGTGGTGAATATCGGCGGAACGTGCCGGGCCAGGCCGCCTGCTGTCAGTCATCCGCTTCAGAGTCCGCACATGACGCAATGCAGCCCAAACCGTCGATTGTAGCCTCTGGCTTCCAGAAAAATAAAAAGCTGTCAAGTCTGGCCTCTTAATGACAGAGGTCCCTGACCCATTGTAGGGATAGCTAGGGGGGCGATTCTAGGATTAATTTTTTTATTATTATTATTTTTTTAAGGTGGGGGGGGCGTAAGAGGGACCCTAATTCATATAGCTATTCCAACCTTAAAATTAGCCAATGATATGTTTTGAATCTGTGAGTGACAGGAGAGGGTGCATTCTGGGGTCCAATCAGCTTTCGGCTGAGGTCAGTGGCCCCGTAGCTCCGCCCCTGCATATGGATATGCATGCTATTCAACCCTTTTGATTTTGTCTTGTTCTACAGTATGGGCTCACCAGCTCCCCCTTCCCTTGCTCCCCGCAATGACAGGATACAGGCTCTGGCCAGGTATCGGCTGCAGGGGCAGACTGTCTAGCATCTGTGGCTTAAAAAAAAAAAATGCCACCTCTCTCTGGCAGAAGATTCTCACCTGCCCATACCTGCCAAGCACCGTGCCCCTTTTGCACCAGCCCTGGCGTCCCACTCGTAGGTCAGGTACAGAACAGCACCACCTTCAGCTGGTCCCGGGGTGCTGCGCTCCAGTCTGTCTTGCAAAGAGGGGGCCTCATTTGGTGAGGGGCTTATTCGGAAAAATAGTCCAGCGTCTAACAAAGCCCGTTTCCTGGCTGTCCTCGTTGAGGTCGGCGTGTGTTAAATTCACTTCCCATTGAGGTGTTAATTTTTTTTTTTAGCATCGGTCTGTTAGGCCAGGACTGAAACCAGCCTTTTTTTTCCGAAATCCTGACTGTTAACAGTTACCGATTCCGTACCTCACCATTTCCACTTTCCGTGATTCCTTTTCCGTTTTTGTCCTCCCCTTTCCCGGGGAAGCTCGTCCCCAGCGGTTCGCCGATCTGGTGTATCGGTTTGCCTCCGCTGGGTCGTGAGACCCCCGGCGCCAGTCTAGTTAAACCCACATCTTTTCTCCCAGAAGATGCGCTCAATTCCCCTGCTTGTGAGTCTCGGAGCTGGAATGCAGACGGCACCCACCCCCCCAAGCCCATTGCCGCCCCCACCCTGTCAGTGACAATTTCCTACACTTTTCGGACGGCGCCCTACCGGGCTGGTAATTGCACTGAGGATGCAGATGGAGAGCAGGATAATTTTTAAAGCAGCAGGCCACGCCCCACACTAGCCCCCCCCCCCGGCTACCTATGACTTTAGCTCTCCCGCACTGCGGATTAGCCAATGACTCCGGCGTCTCTCATCTGATTATGGTCTCCAGCTGGGCTGCTCGCTAACCACCGCAGTGCACGATGGTGGGGGTAGGCCATGGGGAGGGGATATTTTGCCTTAATTTGATGTGGGCTCCTTGCAGTCCCTGTCTGCATTTAACCCCGCCGTTCCCGTGTCGTCTGCCCCGGCTTCTCCCCAACAGCTAACAGATTAGGGGAGCGCACACTCGAGGGAGGGCCCCGCAAATGCTGGCATCGATTTTTACGCCACACCCACCGCCCCCGTAAGGACACTCTGGAAGGGGAGCAACAGAGATGCCTGTCTGGCACTGGTGCTGGTGGTGTAGCATGATCCTGACCGGGGTGGAGGGCTTGGGGAAAGAGGCGTGGCCGCGTGGTAAAGCCAGCCTCTGCTGGCTCTGTTGCTTGGAATCCCAAAGTGTTCCAACACAGTGTGGTGGGGGGGGGGGGGGGGGGGGGGGGGCAGGAAAGGTTTTTTTTTTTTTTTTTGGGTGGGGTTCTCCCCTGGTGGTTGATGTTGTTTTTGTTTTTAAAAAGGTTTTTTTTTTTTTTTTT
>JAODKM010000037.1:18865035-18880394 GCA_026780845.1 Petrocephalus sullivani
AGGGTCACTCTGCACTTTCTCCTACATGGGAATGGTAGTGAGGGTCACTCTGCACTTTCTCCTACACAGGAATGGTACTGAGGGTCACTCTGCACTCTCTCCTACACAGGAATGGTAGTGAGGGTCACTCTGCACTTTCTCCTACACAGGGAGATCATTGCCGTTGAGCATTGGTACCTGGAACCTGCAAAAGATAAGGCTTTTGTGTGATTGTGTGTGTGTTGGCACAGGTGGGAGGTTTGCATCCTTCTGCCCAAGCACACTCCTGTTTTCTGTGCTGGGAAAGCACTGTCATGAGTTTTAGTTATGAGTTATTTTTGATAATTGCCTAGTTTATTCATGTATTCATATATTCCTTCCCTTGCAATTCTCCCGTGAAATACAAAATATACTGAATATCATTTCTGAGGTATGTATCTAAACGACTAAATGAACAAATTTCTATGCGAAAGTAGCTGCTTCCTTGTGGGGAATCTCACCGGCAGTCAAAGCGCCCAACCAACTTCACACCTAAATCAGCACCGCCAGCCACTGTGATGTTATATTCAAACAGTCTCTCACAGCGACTCCACACCGTCAGGTAGCAGGGAGGTCTGCAAATGTGACTCTCCCAGTTCAACTGTTAGTTCATTTGTTTGTTTGCTCTGTTTTTCTATTTTATTTACAGGTAGACAGGCCAGGATAGATGTGCTGGCATCCGCTCTGCAGCATCTGTGACTCTTTACGAATCCCCTGCACGATTTCAATCCGTACCTCCACTTTTATGCATTTCTCAAATGTCAGTGAAAAACTTGCTGCTTTCCTGTGTCCTGTGTTCGTTATACGACCATCAACGTTTGCATTCGTTTTGGATCGAATTCCACCCGGGCTAAGCTAAATTAGCATGTCATGCGCCTGGGTACTGTGTAAGCGTCCACATAAATATTGCAACATAAGGGTTTGGACTGATCCTCTGGGTGATGTGTGTCCTGAATGGTGGTCGGTGCGAAGTGATTTCACGCTGCGATCTGTCGCAAGACACCAGGATCGAAAATTAATTCGGTGTCTCTGAAGCATGTGTCAACCCTCCTGAGTTTGTCGAGTATGGTCAGGGTCTCTGTTGTGGTCCGTGTGCAAGACGGCCCTGTTTAGCTTGCCGAGTGCAGTCCAGTCCTCTCTGTTCCGTCGTCATCCTGGGATGTCTTTGAATCTAGACCCTCCGGAGCCTTTGTAGTTCGGTATCCATGATTCCTGTGAGGCTCTGCGGCTTCAGCTGTCCCCCGCCTGCTTTCCGCAAAGCTGTTGCTCGAGCTATCAAGCAAACCCCGTGGTCAGGAGAATATACTTCGGGGAAGAAAATTCTCTCTCGGATTCGCTCTCCGGCCGACACGATGCTCTTAATCTTTTTTTTTTTCCCTGTGGGCTTCTCTGCCTTACAGTGGGACTTGTCCAAAAATCGTCCTTCCTTTAGCACGACTTATATTTAAGATGTGGAATCCGTCGCCTCATTGTGACAGTGTGGTACCCTTCTGAGCTCTGCTTGGTGGGAGACATACTGTTATTAAACGGCAGTCCCAGTTGAGCAGTTAGCGAAAGACCCGGATCTTTTTTTATTTTTCTTTCTTCATTTTAGCCCATAGTAAAGTCTTCATAACAATAATTTTAGAGCACTTCCCTCTACAAGATACTTACAGTATGTATAAGCTATGTACCGTTCATGAGGTGTTTCGCATTGCCTTTGGAGGCCTTATAGAGCTTTTTTCAAGATGCTTTCTGTATATAGTCTTACTTGACAGTTTACTGTCATCAGTGACTCATGAATGTTTGTGTGGCAGCGAACAGTTTGTGTCCGTGAAGCAGACAGGAATAGGAGCGAGACCAGACTGGTTGAGGCTGTAAGTGACTTCTGTAGAATATGGGGTGACCCTCCCTGTCATGTAAAAGTAAGCTAATCTTATGCGGTTAGTTGTACTTATGTCCTTGTTACTCAAGACTTTCTTCCCCCTCCAGCCACACCTTAATTATCTTAAAGTTAATTGAATGTTGTGGTTGAGGCACACATTTTTCACCTGCCAAGTTAGCCCGATATATTGGCAACAAACCTGACCGAAGTTCTGCGCAGTTGAGGTGTCTCAGAAGTTTAGGTGAACTTCTTGGATGGAAACCCACAACTTTCGCAGCATTATCTATACACAGTGAAGACATGGTCTGGGATGTACATTGAATTTTTATGTGTTATCGAATCATGCCCTTTGGGCAAGGTTTACTTCAGGCATGTGATGTATATTGTCAGTGGGGCTACTAATCGAAGTTCACACGGAGCATGAAGTGTGTAGCTACCGACCAACACTGGCTCCAAGCAGTCCGAGGCATTTAATCCGCTGTTGATAAATCGGAAACAACCTCTCCAAGTCCTGAAAATAACTTGTTCATGAACAACTTTTAAGTGTGTTTTTGCAGAAATGTACTATTTACAATAAAACAAACGTTTAGGCAAACAACACTCAATTTATTTAACTAAGGAGTGTTTGTGTATTCTTCATTTTATTTATTTTTTTGTTGATGAGTGAGAATTTCTTGTTGGTTTACCATGCATCATTGCCACCTTTGCTCCAGAATGTCATTTTGCGTCTCTAGATAGCGAACTGGATGCAAAAATGTAAATTAATGTGTGTCAAAATGAATATTTGCATCAAATTAAAATATGAGCTAAAATAAATATAATAAATATAATATATAAGCTATAATAAATAGTTGTCTCTGTCTTATAAACCCAGGGTGGGTTGCTATGGCTTCGAGTTTCCATATGCTTTGTTGGAGTGTCCACTTCGCACCCCCGCATCTTTAGCTAGCATATTTTGAGCGAAACTGAAGTTAGCTGGTGTACACTGTAGAACCAGAACAGGTGTTGTCCTGCAGTACTTAACAAGTATCCTTAAATCTTATCTTAATTATAGGTAGGATGGCTGTTGTATTTTTTCATTCTTTTTTCATATGTTGGCCTGCAATCTTTTTTTTTTCTTCCTTCTGCTGCATGTTGTTGTGGTTGTCATAGTAACTCATTTTGATTTGTGACCGTGGTGTACATTGGGAAAAAAAAAATGTAAATCACCCCCAGTCCCGCCTCTCCCCTCGTTACTCTCCCCCGTCCCGTTTATTAGGCAATATTCTCATCAGACGTCCTTCTTTCCTGCCCAGGCATCCCGCCCGCCACGTTGACGGGCTAATTCTGAAGACGCGAAAAGAAAGCGAAATCAGTTACGATCAGCTTAACACCTCAGAAGCTCAAAGGAAGAGCTCCGCGTTCACCGTTCCGGCGTCGGGGATGAGAGGTCCCCGACGTCGCCCCACATGCGATTGTGAGGTGGGGGTGCAGTATGTTTGTCGTACATTTTTCCAACAAATCAAGCCAGCTCGCTGTGGATGTATCCATCACAGTCCCGCTCACTATCTCGCCCGGAGCCATAACTGATTGATAGCTGTGATATCTGTGTGTGGGGTGAGTGGGGTAAGGCGGGGAAGGAGGGGGGGGTGCGAAAATAACAAAGCGTAATGGATAAAAATAGTGGTCCCTCATTATAAAGTTGGATAAGGGAGACAAAGAAGCTGTACCCCCACCCTCTTCACGCTCAAAGGCAGGTATCTGTGACATGTATTGAAAAGACCCCCTCCCCCTGCGATAAGGCATTGGAATAGCAAACAAAGTGAGGGAAGCGTCTTCTGTGGTTTCCCATGATTGGTGGCATGGCTGATGGATGTTATTACCCAGGGATGTTGCTGCAGAATTTGCCAGCTATGGACTGACGATGTTGCGGAGGAGTGAGAGGTGGCTTGGGGGTGGCAGTGCTGGTGAACCTGAAGAAGGCATTGGGCATAATTTTTTTTAAGGTGGGGTCATAAGAGGGGCTATAATTTATGCCTTGTTATTTGTATTTTATCACTAGCCAATGATGTGTTTTAAGTCAGTAAGTAGAAGGGGATGGCGGTCCTCTGGGGGCCAATCAGCTTTCAGCTGGGGCAAGTGCCCCTTTGGCCCCGCCTCTGGCAAGGGATGTTTACATATTCATGATGCGTGGCAACTGGCTGGTGCTGTGTCCCCATGTAGCTGCGAGCTAGCTAATTTATATCCCTTGATTTAAAAACAAAATGGTTCGTCATTTACGACACATGTTGGAATGATGTTTGTAGTGATTTCTTAATATGAGCAGCAAGTACAAACATGGGTTTGCGAATGCAAATTTGTGGCCACGCTTAAGATGGCCTGCAATTTGTTGCTGTTATTTCAGCTACACGTGTGTCATGCAAGCTCCCAGCATGCCCCAGTTGCCAGATTGATTGCAAGGTCTCCGGCTCGGAACTTAGTGTAGGGCTGTGATGAAATAAAATTGTTTTTGAGGTCTGCTCCACAAGTTTATAACCTGGATGTGGGTAAGCGAGTTTGAAGGCATCTGGCCAGTAATAATTCTAATGTATCATGCTTGCCATACTCCATACTATAGCTACGGTTCTGCAGGCAACAAAACAGTAATAATAAATAATACATTTCGATAGAAAAATACAATTTTTGTTGCAAGTGTCTACTAGTCATTGTATGACCTTGGTCAAGATTTTATCTGAAAGGGAAATTCTTTTTAATGTTAGGGGTTCTATGTGTAGCTCAGAAATTAATAATTTGGACTGAATTATTCAGGATAGAAGGGGGGGGGTTCCCATTCATACTGTAAAACCTTTTCAACACCCAGGGTCCTTCTGTTTAATGGCCAAATAACTGTTGCTACAGCTCTTGCCAGACCATACACCAGCTAAAAACTAAAGCAGGAAAATGCTTTTACAGACATCCTAAGGAGATGTTGGTTGTCGGTGTAGGGTTGGGGGTACAGGACATGGAAAAGGCAGAATTTGAGGAGGTTAGGTATACAGAAGTGTTGGGTCTTTGAACAGATAGATTCAGCTCTTTAGCTTCTGAGCCTGTGACATGAAATCCATTGAAGTATCCCAATGAAAGGTTGAGAATTTCACCGAAATCCCATTCCTCGTTCGCTCCCGGCGACATAGGCCTTTAAAACAAAGGAAACGAGAATTCCTGCAGTTTTTATCAGTCGCCGAGATCTTAATACCTTTGTAAGTACAGCCTTAAATCTAAAGCTGTTTGTTTAATATTGACTCTGTAATCTGTCCTCAAATTATGCCAACGCTTGTTCAATTGAGACATCGCCGATTCCCCCCCCAACAACCCCCGTTAAATCCCGCCCCCTCAGCTTTTGATGTAGCAGTGCATGGAAATAGGATTGGGTTTTAAATTGAATTACAGCGACGTCCCGTGTGCCAGGACTGCAGGTGTGTGACACGGTCCACGTGAACAGCCTCAGTCAGTGACAGCTGTGACGGCTCCCTGGCTTTTTGGGGGTGTGGCCTATGTCTCACCAGTGTGAGCCTTTGGGTTGTGGATTTAAAAGTAAGAAGTGATCAGCTGTAACTGGGAATCTGTGAGTATATTAGCTTGGCGTGCATGTGTTGTGCGTGCTTTTCACACAACCTAAGGGAAACTCCTGCTCGTCCAACAATCGGGAAAAGGGAGTTCTTTAATATTACATTATGTTCTTTTTATTAATTGTTATTCTAAGTGCTCATGACACATCCCTGTGTTCAGAGTTCTGCACACATGCTGAACGTTTAACAGAATACGCCACCGAACAGGCAGGGAAGTAATTCTGTAGAAACTAATCGGCAGCACCCTGAGCTGTGCGGGAACCTCTGCAGATTATTCTCTTGCACTCCTCTGTGTGAGGAAACTTCTGCTCCGGGCCCTTTTGATGTAACAGCATTTTTTTTTTGTTTTTGATGGAGGCAATAAAAATGTCAGGATAATTAAGAATAATCTTTTCATACTTGATGTTGTTGTTTCTCCCGGAGCCTGAGTTGTTCTTCGCTCATTCTCCGACAATAATTTACAGACGAATGGTGGCGGTAATGAAGTGTGCCATATCTGGCGGTGCTGGCAGTCCTGTCAGCCAATCAGAAGGTGCCGTCTCGAGGTTACGGTTTGATTTGCCCCTGGAGTACGACCTGTTAACTTTGTACGTTCTTCAGCGTGGAATTGAATCTGAATGACATTAATTCATAGCGGATTCTTTTTTTTTTCCCTTCAGTTTTATTTTATTGAAACAACACTGTGGAATCTGTGAAAAGCCTAATAACCTTTTCCTCATAATCATCCCCATTGTAGCTGAATGTCAGTGACTTCATTTAAATGCAGTGCTTTAAATAACGGCTGGCAATTAATATCTTTTGCCAGCACCACTGTTCTTATCATGCTCTGTTAGCACCAGCTACTCTGCTCTTCTCCTGTGCAGAGCCTCTCGTTCTAACGATTTGTACGATGAAGGCTTGCACCAAGAGGTTTTTTTTTTTTTTTAAAAGAAATATCAGTCCAGGGGAAGGACTTTCTCTTAGCCCCGTGTACAATAAGGGCCGCTAGAAATGGCCCGGCCATGATGGATGGTGTCAGCCATGGGAACCACTGGCCCATTTTCGTGCCAGCTATGCTGGAGCATCAGAGGCCTTCCATGGAGCCCAAAGCCTTCGGAAGGATTTGGTGTAGTCCCTACAGGCTTCTTCAAGGATAGAGATGTTACCAAAGCATGCGATGTCTTCTGGGGGCCTTCCGGAAAAGAACGTTTTGCTTTTTATCATGGGCATCAAGGTAGGTAGGTGGATTGCCCTTAGTTCCTTGACATCATACAGGATTTTTTTTTTGTACGGAAGTTCAATAAAAGCAGGGCATTTCTTTGTGTTCCCGCCGTCCAATTTTGTGGTTCATCAGACCCGAACTTCCTGGTTTGAATCTGAAACGTGCACATTCATAGTGCTAATTGAATATGAATGTTGTTCATCGCCTTCATTTGTTTCAGGAATATACAGTAATAGATTCATCCAGATGGATCTAGTGAGACTTCTGCGGTTGATTTTCTGATTAATGGTGACTGATGCTCCGGAGTAAGATCCAGCCTAGCTGCCGCAGAGTGTCCGGAAGTCGAAACGTGTTTTAATTTCGGAATCTCCCCGCAAATGAAATCCCCAGGTCTGCCTTAGCGCTGCAATTTTCTTCTCACTACCTTTCCAGTTAGAACGGGAACACGGACGGGGGGGGGGGGCGCTAGTGGGTCTTTTTCTAAGGAATCTTTGATTCTGTCAGAGGCCTCCAGCTCTCACTCCATTCCTCGTCGTAAGTGGCGATTGCCCTGAGATTTATCCGAGGCGTCCTCACATTCCGTATTGCAGTCATCGCCGTCGCTGTTCAATCAGACGTGACAGTCTGATGGAGCGACGGCAGTATTCATTACAGTATCCATAAAGCAGACTTGTTTTCCACTGCGTGCATTCTTCAGAGAGGTACATTCTTACGATTTATGACGAACAAGTGGGCCCTTAAAACGAATTTGAGTTCATTAAATGAAACACGGTAGGTTCCTTTCCCCCCCCCCCCTTCGTTTTCTTTTTCGATTGCCGTCTTTCTTCGGTTTTCTCCCTCCGTACAGGAATGCACAATTATGGCTGACTGCGTCAGTTGTTCTTGCTCATGCATTCTCTGCAGATTTAATTACACGCTTTCTGGACACTGATAAAAAAAAAAAAAAAAAAAAAATAGAGAGAACGAGTGAGATGGTGAAAAGAGAGAGGGGGAGAGGTTGAGACAGATCGGTCCCCTGAGTCATGTATTTATGTTTGGAAAATCAGTTCAGTGGAGTGTTTCCGTAATGGCACCATACTGTATAATGATCTGCAATGACCTCCCAAATGAGAGGATTAGACAGAGGCTGTCTGGAGCAGGAATAATGGGCCCCTGGCTCAGTTGGGTTCTCGCTGCACTCAAACGGCTGACGCTGCACAATTGGGCTCTGGGAGAACCGGCGGTGTGGGTCACCTGCGTCCTTCGGTCCCCGTTTGCCACGTCCACCACAGCATTTGGGACGTCTGCCAGTGGTTGTGGAGGATTCGAGCTATTCTGACGCCTACTCACCAGTCATACGTTTCTTCTTTTACTTTCTTTTTGTGTTATATTTATTGTCTTCTGTATTTCTGTCTTGATTGTATATTTAATCGTCACCTCATGTCGCCGACTGTGGCAAAACAAATTCCTCGTACTTTTTCGTGCTCAGCGAACAAAGCGATTCTGATTCCGATTTTTGATCTAACATCACACAGATCTGAGACTCGCCTAGAAGCTAATGTGATGCTTTAACCCTTGATGATAACCTTTTATTGTGCTATTGGCATTTTATCAGGCAGAATGGGAAAAAGTGGTTGAAGTTTTGCTTAAAAAAGCAGCCATCGGCTATGATAACGAGTAGCAGAAATTTAGCTAATGGGATATTTGTTAGCTGTAGTAGATGAAATTTATCTAATGGAATCGTTGTTTAAGGGGCTGAAATACTTGCACATTGCCAAGCAGTCGGAATATGGCATCCGTTCATATTTCGTCGGCCTGTAAGAGTGGTGGTTTTGAGTCCCGCAGCTCAAAATGTTCTAGCCTACCATTTCGCTCATGATAGCCGATAACTCTCCGTATGCTGAATTGAAAGCCGTGCTTTGCGCTTTTCCATAATGGCATTGCAAGAACAAATATAACTTATTATTCCATTAAGGTACTTCTGGTCATTAGAAAAAAAATAACAATACCTCAGATCCCTGGACAAGGGTTGGAACATCCAGGTGTGTCCCAGCGGCCTAGAGCTCCCCTGAAGATTTGTGTGTGCTGGAAGAAAGTTTATTAATAATAATCTCAGCGGTCCGATTGCCCTGGATTCCTCAGTACCTTTCCATTCGAAAGGCCAAGGTAGAACAAATATCCACACAATCTATGGCATCTATAAGCCAAAGTGGATTAAAATGTGTAATATCTGTCGCTGGACCCAATTAGCAGCCCATGGAGGCTGAAAGCCTGCGGAAAAGTCAATGGCGAGGAGATCCGCCGGCGAGATCGCAGGATGCAGACGGCGTTTAATCTCTGCTTAAGAAGAGGCTCCGCAGGTGGGGTCGTAACCTGGCCAATACTATGAAAAGCATCCTGGTTTTAAACAAATGCAACTGAACATTGCCATATGGGCAGAGTACATGTCTCTTTCATGTAACTGGTAGTTATTTTCATTGCTTTGCATGGTCAACACATCCAGATGGTGTTTGGATTGATTTTTTTATTTTTATTTTTTTTTGCGGTTGGTGAATTTACTGGAGTGGTTCGGGTTCAGTACCTTGGAACGGAAGTAGAAATCGCAGGGCCAGAAGTCGTCTGGTCCCAGCTCTGATTACCTACCTGCTAAGATGCCTGCTTCCTGTACATGTACTGACCCCCTGTTGCATGTATTTAGACAGAAGCGTGTCTCAGAGGTATTTGGTTATTCCAAAGCCGCCTTTAAGTCAACTCCCAACCCAGCCAAAACGCTTTCTCCGAAATCAACCTGTCTCTTTTAATTCAGCATGGTTCGCTCGGTGTCGTGACACCCGAAATCTGCTGGTAAATATTGCATCAGCTTCCACCTCAGCTCTCTTTTTTTAATGAATGGGGTTTTAAGAAATGAGCCCAGGCAGCAGAGCAGTATTTCTTTTGGGGTCTAGCGGAGTATGAATCATTTCTGATTCAGTTCGGTTTGTCCGGCAGGTTCCCAGTATGAATCCGAGTACGGGTCTCTCCTGCCTTTCTGCACTGACCCTTTTATTGGGAATAATGGTAAAGAATTTTAATTCAGTCTTCAAGAGCTGTACAGGAAACATAAAAAGAACAGTAGCTCTTTCCCGGAGCAGTTCAGGTTCAGTAGCTTGTACAAAAGCTGAAATCGCAGGGCCAGAAGTGGTCTAGTTCCAGGTCTGTTTAGCTACCTACTAAGCTGCCTGCTTTCTGTAGACCTACTGACGCCCTGATGCATGTATTTAAAGAGAATTATATATCAAAGGTATTTCATTGTTCGGAAGCTGGCTTTAAAGTTACCTTGATTACAGCTCCGGATGAAATCGGTTTCAGTATGCTGATTTCACTTGGACATGGCCAAGTTCCCTAAGTGCTTTCATTGATCTGGGGTAGGTTCCCCAAAGCCGCCTTAATGCTATGTTATTCGTAAGTTCTTATCGCTGTTGTCAGCTTGTGCGGCTAACGGTCCCCACTGTTCGGGCCGCATCCATCTGACATGAGCAAAATGCTGTTAAGCAATATGTAGTCTAATCATATGTTTTATGATTTGTATTCAATATGTATTCAAATCATTCAACAGATGTGAGCAGGATGGGGTGCGATGCATATCGTAACATTGCAGTGGGCACACGTGCATCATGAAAGGGTGCAATGTAAGATTTTAATATAATTTCCAAATAATAAAGAAAAATGTCATCATTTAAAATAAGACTGACAACATTAAGAGTACAGTTTCACAACTAATCATCACTTGACTAAAAAATAACTGATCCGTATGATAAAATGGTTTTGCCGGATTCATAGCTGCAGTCTTCATTAGTTTTCGTCCTCTCCCTCTCAATGCACAGGGAATTGGCCTCAGTAACACACAGATCCATAATGAAAGATAAGGAACCCGCTGTTAAATTGATTAAATATTTATTTATGTACTTGTTTGTTTACTTGCTTACATGCTTCATTACTTATTATTGGGAGGATGGGGGCAGTCCCCTTATTTTCAGTGCCCCTGGAATGCACACACACTAATGTGCCAAAGTCACAGTATATCAAAACTTTGGTTCATGAGGTTAATAAGAGTCAACAATGCAAGTTCATGTACATACATATACAAGTCTAATACATTTTCCCCAAAAAACACCTGTAATAATCCTTACAGGTCATTACAATCAGTAATGAAGCACTTTGGACATTCTCTTATGTTATGACAGTAACAACTTTTCTCTTGACTATTGTGCCATTGCTTGTCCCAGTATCAATGACCTACACATACATTGGTGCACGCAGGTGTTTTATAGTTTGTGGTGTGATACTAGAATCTGGGGAGGCGGGTTTGTGCACCCAGTCGGCGAAAATCATATTTACGGGTCATGATTTAGTTTGTTAATTCAGGATTCAGTTTGTTAATTTTTGGTTCTACCCAGTTCTGGTTAATGCAATTTTGTAGCATTTCTGCAATGTTATATTTAGAGGAACACCACTTTCTATGATGCCACAGTCAAGCAGTTGCTGCATGGAGGGAATAATCTCAAGCCATCAATGTCAACCAATCAGGTGTTCCGGCGCCTAGTAGCGTCACACTTAAGAAGTTCTCCCTTAAGGGGCCTCTTAAGGGATTGTTTGGGGACCACTTTAGACAACTTTAGAAGGGATACTTTTCAAGTTTTCATAAGACACTAAAGACACTAAGAGTCACCGTTATCAGGAAACCTAGCACTGTTTATTTTTACCTCTGTAAACATCTGTAAGCATTTCCCTCTTTCTGTTGGCAAAGCAGCTATCGATACATCGAGCTCCTGCGTAATTATTGATTTGTATTGATATGACAGTTTGAGTAGCTTGACCTGGAGTCCTTTTTAAGAATTTTATTTCATATATTCAGAACTGATTGTCTGTAATAGTTTTTTTTTGTGTACTAATATAGAGTGTTACATGTGGTAATAGAATTTGTTGGTGTCACTGGCAAACAAGATAACACTTCAAATACATTTATAAGCCGTTTATAAATATCGTTTTTTTATGTGTCTTATGACATTAAAATACTTTGTGCTGTGTATTGTATAGGGCACGTGTCGTAGCTATTTCTGAAATCCATTAAGAACAAAATAAGATTAATGCATAATTAGAGGTAAAGATTTAATAGCATTGCAACTTTAAGGTCACCCAGCATGTAGGGAACACAGTTCAATTGCGATCCTTCAAGATAAACATTTTAGAAAATGGCTGACCGAATGAATGAATGAATGAATGAAGTTGCCCATATTTCAAAATGTACTTGTGCAAGGGCTATTGATGAAGCCAGAATTGATTTAGCAAGTCCTGTGGCCATACGGCAGGTCAAACTGCGAGAGAGTCAGCGCATCGGCTCATTGCTGAGGAGGAGAATTTTCTAAATCCCCAATGAATGACCCTGAGCTTTCGTAGGAAAGACATTTTTCATAGGCATTTCTGGCATCACGGCAAAAACATGACTGCGATGTATGGGAAGCAGGCAAGATTTCCATTAAGCTAAATTTATCCCCGAATTTTAGCCCCGAAATTTGAAAATACAGGAATAGGATTGCTTTTGAAAATACCGTCAAAATACTGTATACCGCGGTATAATGTTTGGACAATATCACTGCCTAGCCAACACATTAATGGGGAAAGTGATCAGTAATATTTCACAGAAATCATAAAAAATTCCTGATTACATTAAATGCTGTTGATTCACAAAAGCATGATAATTCCAGATCATCTTAGACTGTCAGTAATAGTTTTATGAGGATATATGTTTTGCAGACTGTTTAGAAGCCTTTTTTTCCCTATTTTCTTGGAGATGCTGGATGCAACCCAAACTGCTTCCTGTGGTTTGTTGTTATCCAAATTAATTAGGGGCAGCTGGGGGTATTTGTAGGAGTATCTTGGATGGGATTTCTGGTGAGTAAACCTTGGCAGTCTTGACCAAACTTTTTAGATTAAACTGTTGACTTGAGTTTGAGCATGGCATTCGGTGTCTTAGCGTGAAAACGGAACTGTCACTTGCATAATGTGTGTCAGTCTCAAACACGTCTGCGGTGCTTTGGTATACAACCAAGAGATCCAGTCGTGACCTAATTGTGCATGGGAACTGATACCAATTAAATTTTTTTTTTCTTTTTTGTGATCTCTTGCACAGTGATTTTGTATCTCTGACACTTTTTACACACTTTTTGCACGTTCTTCAGCTTCTTGCATATTTTGCCGGTGATGTGTCCTTTTGCACATAAACATATATACTTAATGTATAACAATATTTATTTAGGAACTGGTTCTAGGCAGTACTTCAACTTGCACATCTAGTTGGCCCATTTTGTATCAATTTACCGATTTGTAATAAATACTGATTTGTACTGCGTATGCTATTTTATTTAATTTCTCTTTTTTTTTGGTATGTTTTTTTGTAAATGTATGCACCAATACTACCAAGAAAACACCCTGGTACATAAAGTGAATTCTGATTCATGAGTCTTTAATGACAGGTGATTTTATCCCTAATGTCATGTGTCTTTCATCTTCTCTATTAGTATGGCTGCCGTTCCCTGAGGGGTTCGGTGTGACGCTGATCTTGTTCCACAATGGACGGCGTCTCAGCCCCCT
Source organism: Petrocephalus sullivani (assembly GCA_026780845.1). NCBI lineage: Eukaryota > Metazoa > Chordata > Actinopteri > Osteoglossiformes > Mormyridae > Petrocephalus > Petrocephalus sullivani. Next base: position 18,878,315 of record JAODKM010000037.1, read on the forward strand.
GGCCTATCTGTAAGCCCGACACGGATATTTAACAGTAGACCAGCCTTTGATAAATATTCCAGTGGAGGATTTTTTAGAAAAAAAAACAAAAAAACAGCCCCAGCAGGTTTGGGAGGAAAGGAGATTAGAAATGGGGCTATAGCCTGGGTACATCACCACAGTTGGTGTTGCCTTCCGATTTCGGATAACGCGGCGGTTTTAGGGAGTTTGCCTTGATTGCAACAGCCGAAGAAATAGGTTTCGGTACGCTGATTTCACTGGACGTGGTCAAGTTCCCTAAGTGCTTTCATTGATCTGGTTATTTATACCTCTGTAAACATCTGTAAACAGTTCCCTCTCAGCCTAATGGCATAGCAGCTATTGATACATCGAGCTCCTGCGTAATTATTGATTTGTATTGATATGACAATATGATTAGCGTAACCTGGTGTTCTTGAATAATTTTATTTCATATATATATATATATATATATAAAAGTGATGATTAAATGTCGATCTTTGGGTTTTTTTAGTGTACTAGTATTGAGGATTACATGCGGTAATAGAATTTGGAGTTGTCGTGGGTTTTTTGGTAATTTATGTGAAGAAACACTCATTGTTTAACGATCCAGAAAATAAGCCTATGAATTGAAAATTTCAATGATTCGACTCTGGTGATCCGAGACACCTACCTCTTGATAGCCGTTAGCTATCAATTACCGGAAATCCATAGACCTCATGCAAAATTCATGTCGCTTTCCAGTGGTGACCTGCGAGTCAGTTGGAGATGGGATTTCTCTTTAATCGCCGGAGTGGTTTTGCAGCTCCTCTCCGGCACAGAGTCCCGCATTTTTGTGCATGCATGTTCGCCATCTGTATTCGTTACATCGTCGTGTTTTTGTGCAGGGGAGGTGGCTGGTGGGGGTATTAGATTAGCAAAAGAGGTATGCTGCCCAACAAAGGCACGACACAGTAACAATGCTGACGCTGAAACTGAGGAAGAGCGTTTCAGAGTTTTTGACTATCCACCCTTATAGTATTATGTGGGTAAACGATGGTGCACTTATTTAAAACCGAGCAAGATGGTTTATCATGAGATTAGTCAGAGCCCTGATTTTGGCCATAACTCAGTTCTGATAAAAGATGCAGTTAGCGTTTTACGTCAGTATGGTAGGTAAACAAGGATTGTAGCTTTTGTTTGTTGCCGCCGCAGAGCAGTGTGACCAGTCAGGTGCAGAAGGGTTAAACAGTTTGATTCCATGCTGTGCTGGAAATTATAACCAGGGAAGCCAATCTCTGTGCTGTGGGTCCACCCTGTGCGCTCTGGCCTTTCCGTCAAGCTCCCTTTGAGATAAAATGTGAATCTCTCCTCCTAACCTTTTAATTAAATGAAAGCACAGCGGGGTCACAGGCACGCTCCGGCCCGAGTCCCCGCCAGTGCCTCCCGCTCCTCTCCATCCCGCTGTCAGTGGATCCACGAGCAGCATACCCGAGTGCGGCCACACGCCTGTGTGGTGGGCGATAACGCCCCGATCCTGGCCAAAAACAAGGAGGGGTGAGGGGGAGGGTGGCTCTTTTTTTTTTTTTTTTTTTTTTTTTGTTTGTGAAAACGCCTTTAAATTTTAGGCGGGGAACTGAAGCAGGCGGGTTTGTTGGTTTTTACAGGGGGGGGAGTCGGTTCTGGCATAGTCCAGAGACATCTTGAGACTGTTATTGCCTGCAAGAGCAACACTGTGGTTTTTATCATTAAGTATTTATTTGAATTTTTGTGTTTTTTTTTTCTTTCTATTCCTTTATTATATATACAGTGGTGGCCAAAATTATTAGAACACCTGACAGATCTGAAAATCCAAAAAGCCTCCAAAACATTCCATTTCGTAATGTTCATGAAATATACAGATGGTTGTGCACAACAAATATCAGATGAACTGATAACTACTGTTTTTATCCACTATTAACTATATTTGGTATGTCCACCTTTTGCAGAAATTACAGCAGCAAATCTCTCTGGTATAGTGTCAGTACATTTCCTGAGAACTTCAACACTAATGGTATCCCATGCCTTCTGCAACTCAAGCCAAAGGCTTTCTTTTAAATGTACA
>JAODKM010000037.1:18880494-18893435 GCA_026780845.1 Petrocephalus sullivani
CAAGCCAAAGGCTTTCTTTTAAATGTACAATAGATCTGTCCAGTTTATTTTCCAACTCGTCACAAATGTGCTTGATGAGGTTGAGGGCCGGACTTAGCACAGTGATTCTCCTTATGAAGGCTCTATTCTCTATCGTTTATTGAGCATAATGGTCACTTTGTAGATATTTTATTTGTTTTATTGGTGTTTTAATGGCCAGTTCAACGAAAACAACTGAAACCTTTTAAATATACCAAGTGTTCTAATAATTTTGGCCACCAGTGTATGATATCCCTTATTGGTCAGAATGTGTGTGTGTATAATGTATAATATCATGGCGCTATAGCCCTGTATGGTAGATGGGTGATTGGGCTGTAATTCATGCCATTCCTGCTGCGGGTTACCGTGGCAGCAGGTCAGGCCATTCCAGGATGTACCATGTTCTGGGAGATTCCCAGATGTTCCCCAGCCAGCTGGGAAATAATCCCTCCAGCGTGTCCCTGGTCTGCCCCGGGGCCTCTGCCCAGCGGCACACGCCAGATAGAGCTCCTTTGTGAGCCAGCCATGTGGCATCTTTTTGAGATGCCCGGACCTCGTCGGCAGACTCTTCTCCATCCGAAGGAGGGGTGGGCTCTGAATCCCCACTCCCTGTCTTGGAGCATGAACTCGACCACCCTGTGGAGAAAGCTCATTTTGCCCGCTTGTGCTCGCCAGCCCATTCATTCCACTGGCGCACGCAGGCCGTCGGTGAGGATAGGTGATAGACTGAGCAGTACACCGCAAACTTCCGTAGTGCACTCAGAGCCTCACTTTTATTTGGCCAGGTATGTTCACGTGCTCACTAGTGTTGTCACGATACCACGATCATGACTTGATTTGATATGATATGATATCTGCCTAAAATATTTCGATACTGAAAAGATACCACAGCAAAGTACAAAAAATTCAGGAAAATGAATGGATAAATACATGACAGGACACGGAACTTAACATTTACTTTATCAAATAACATATTTTGTCAATATCAGTCAATATCAGCCAGTTTTGTCACAGGTGCAGAGCTATACTAAGCATGTTCTAACAAAACTACAATTATTCAGTTGTAGCTGCTGAGCTATACAGGCATTGAACGTGTTTTAATATATTTCTAACACTGATAATTGGATTATTGTAAATAATTGGATCAAGGTCATGGTATTATTGAAGCTTGCATGGTATCCAGTATTGTTCCCTAAACTTCAGTTTATTTCTTAAACAGTTCTTTAATTGTATGATCACTTAATAACCAGCAATACACCTCCTTGGCAGAGGTCAGCACTTTACTGAGGGAATTTTCTAGTAATCGTGGATATTTTTACAAATATACTGCATACCATGATTGCCTTAACTAAAAGATTGCCTAAAAAGTCAAATTAAACCATTAGGCAATCATTGCCTTTAATTTTGCCTCAACCTGAAGTGGTAAAAAATTTTCTTATCACTAAATATATTGCACTCATTTGGCTTATATTTGAAGGACAGGCCTGATAATTGTTATGTATCACATTCCCTAACCCAGCGTTTCCCAACACAGTCCTCGGGGAACGCCGGACAGTCCACGTTTTAGCTTCCTCTCAGCTCCCAGCACACCTGTACCAGGTATCCTGGGTTCCTGATTGGCTGGGGGCTGGGAGAAAGCAAAAACGTGGATCATCTGGTGTTCCCTGAGGACTGGGTTGGGAAACACTGCCCTAACCTGTCACTCATTAAATTCATTACATAAGTCGGGGTGTCTGTCTGCGAGATGCTTTGCCAAGTTCACCACGCTGGCTCCCTTGGTCTGCGTTAATTTAGAACATTTCTCACACGCAAGCTTTGTGCTGTCTGTGGGCTTGCCCTGACTGTCGTCAACGTAAGCAAAATAATGCCATATTTCGCTTTGTGCGGCCACTTTATCTACAAGCTGTGGACAGTTGGCAACAGCACTTACGCTGCATGCCACGGCTAATGGTGTGACATTTGCGAACGATTCATTTCCCGTGCATGAACCATACTCATTTTCACTTCCCTGCAAAGATTTGTCCTTTTTGTTCTTGCTCTTGTCCTCAGAAATATGACAGGAATTCTGCTTCCCTCCTCGACTGTGGCCATTCAGAGCCAGTAAGTCATGTAAGAATGTAAGCAAACATATGATTGGCTGGAGACTAAAACTGGGACTGAATGTATACGGCTACAGTGAATGAACAACAGAGTTGGTGAGCCAGTAGACGAACTCTGCTCCTTTGGGTCTCTCATTCTCGTTCTTAACATGAGACGAGGAGGAGTGAACGAGTTGGTGAGCAAGTCGGTAAATGAGAAACTCAGATAGGCAACTGAACAAGAGAGCCGTACTTCGGTTGTGACTGAAATACACCATCTACTGGTGTAGTATTTAGTCTACATGTGCATTGACATCCCATATACTGCAAATGGATTCTGGAGATGTAACATTTTCGCGATTTAAAATAATTTTAACCAAAGTTTGTTAATGTTTGGACTTGTTAGCTATGTGATGAGCTGTTAGGCTTGCATTTTTAACAAACACGAGTAGCTGAGGTACAATGTTGAGAAACTAAGACTGTAATTCAATAACACATATTGTTTTTTCTTGCGTGATTTATTGGTGGTATCTAGCCTACTCCTTGACACTATTTAGCCTAAATGGCATATCGTAACACAAGTGTTTCCCATCTATTTTATGCAAACAGGAAGTGCCACTGAATCAGAACAGATCTTTTAGGTGAAGTGAATGAAACAGGCTGCGTCCCTAAAAAATAATCGTTTTGCCCGTCACTACTCTCCTGTCTGTGAAAGCTGCAAGGTGAGTGGGGGGGGGGAGCATTGGCACGCTCACCGTGTCTGCAGGGAGTGAGGAGAGAGTGTAGAGTGCCGCCAACCTACTGCTGCACGGCGACGCAATGCATAGGGAATACTCCCAAGTACCGATTCGAATAAAACAGAAAGTAGCATTGCTGTGAACGCTGGGGTGTTGCGGTGCTTTTTTAGTATCGGGATACCGTGCAGCGCTATCACACAGGGAATTGGATCTCAGTGGCTCATACAAGTAGATACATACACGGGTAAGACAAGACACTGATCACATACTGTTCCGTTTTCTTCAGCGTGGAAGATGAGTGTAGAAAAAGTGCAGGAGTGCATGTCAGCGCAAGGAATGTTGGAATAAATACTGTATTGTTTTGTACAGATTGTAAGTGCAGTGCGAGACTTATGTACGAGATTCTGGGGCACTTAGACTCCTTCAAGAACTCCCACAAATCCTCCCACAGCTGTCTAAATCGTCTTAATTTTCCCTCATCTAAGAGATGAATGTGGCCTTTTGAAGTACCGTTCTATATGCAAAACCATTAAAATCTTCCTTTTCTTTTTACTCATTATCATTACAGTGATTACAGGAGTCTCTTAGGCCCAGCTGAACTAGAGTATTTGTTCTACGTATTTTAGGTTTTAATTGTTTCTTGTTTATTTAGGGTATGTTGCATAGACTGTGTATAGGCTAAACAATATAAATATTTATGCCCCTGTAGGCCATGGTAGGGATTCGTTTTTATTCCGTTTGTTAAGATGAGACTGGATGAACGGCGTTATCTGTTTTGTTCCGTGCCGGTGTGATTAATGAGTTCGGATTGCCACCTGTTCCCCACATCGTTCATATAGCCCAGTGAAAGCCGACCCTTTATTTCGGATGTTTTTTCACCCACCGCCGCAGTTTGAAAGGGGGGGGCGGTAAAAATGGACAGGGAGAGAGAAGAGAGGTTTTGTGTTACGTGCGTCCTCTGAGATCTGCGCCCATCACTGCCAGTGCACTGCTTGTTTACTTTGATAATGAAGGTGTAAAGAATATAGTCTTTTTCTTTGCGTTTTATTATTTCAGAGCAGGACGACTTGAGATAGCGAGAGCCGTTTCCGCGCTTCCTAGGCTGTTCAGAAAACAAATGTTGACTAGCATTCTCTGTTAATTCTCACCAGCCGTAACACCTGTCCAGTTGTCGATTTTAAAGCGCTGTCAAATTCTTTTTGGCGGAATTATGCGATATTGCATTTGGGGAGTGGGAAATCTGTGCGACGCCCCGTACAGTTTGGACAAACGAAAACAGAAAGTAAGTTATGTGCAATTTATGTTTCATTGTTGCGGCGAAATGTAAAGTGACATTGATTAATGTGGCGAAATCCCTCCTCGCTGCATAAGGAAACATTTCGTCTTTTAATTGCTCCAGATGGCCGGACTCACTAGTGCTTTGTAAAACGTGTTTTTGGTTTCCAAAATTCTTCAATTGTGCAGGATGCCAGAATGACCACCCCCCCATTCCCCCACCCTGTTTGAGAACATTATTGTTAGCGTGCCACTAGAAACATTAAACGTGCTAAATATACCCTGATACGCCGGGTGGCACATTGGTACATGGCCTCGTGGGTTTTATGGAAATGTAGAACATAATCGAACTTGCCTGCCATTACGCCTGTATCATGATGAAACATTACTATTAATCTTTTTTTTTTGGCAGTGGCCTCAATCCTTGGGTATGAGAGAGAGTGGCATGTCCGATTGTATGGGCTAGGAAGCTCACTGGTTCCCCTCTGAAGGTCCTACATCACCTAAGTTTGGGGTCTTAATTCATACCAAGGAGCCAACCTTATCATAAACCAATAATATTTTGAATTGGTGAGGTGCAGGGGCACTCCCGAGGCCAATCAGCTTTCAGCTGTGTTCACTGTCCCATGTGACTCTGCCTCTGCCTGTACAGACCCCTGGGTGGAGGTTTGTCGACAGGATTTTATAATTTTTTGTCTTTAATTTTCGGGTACATGGCTGACCCCTACAGGCCAGACAGGTGTCAGCAGGTTGCCAGCTGCCAACATTCAGGAGGGTGTAGCATGGCAAGAAAGCCTCCAGTTGGGGTAAGCATTGGCAGTTGGGGGTGTAAAGGTAAGGGGGGGTAATCAGGCAAGTATATGCCCTGTCTTTGAGGTACCACGGCGAGGAGAGAGCAAGCAGACCGGCAAGTCGCATCATCGGAGACATCCTGACTGAATTTTGCCTGTCAGGGTTCACCTAATGGACTGACGTCGAGAGCATCTAATCACAGCAGCGCTGACACCAATAAATCCTCGCCTAATGTGCACCTTGACAGGGTCCCGCGACAGAGCCCGCTGCGAGATCCCGCCTTCTGGAGCACGTCCTGGCATGCCTGGCCCAGATGCACACGGGTCTGTCGCATTCCCACCTGTCCGCGGCAAGACATAGATAGACAGATCTTCTTCACCTCCATTTGGAGAGGCAGAGATGAGCCCCTCGTTTGCCCGCATAATTGTGGGCAAATATGGTTTTAACTGTCCTTTGCCAGAAATCGGGCACCTTTCATTTCAGGTTTCCTTTTTTTCCCAGGTTTTTTCCTCCCTCTCTCAGTGTTTATAGACATTGTGACGGTAATCCTTTTTTAATGTTGTGCACATATCAATCTAATTTAGACTGCCTACAGGCACGAGTGCTCAGATTTAATCAAGACAGGAATATGGTTACACCGCCACAATGGGAGTTCCCAGGGAGGAAGATGTTTTGGTCTTATTCTTATTTTATTAATTTCTTTTTAACGAGCCATGCAGTCCCTCTGACCCAAGCAGCGACAGCCGGAGCAGCGTGTGCCCATGGACTGGGCCTGATGTAACAGGGGAGCGTCCCAGAAGGGGAGGCAGTGTTTGGGCCCTGGTGGCAGCTACAGCAGGTGCAGTGGGCCTGCCGGTCTAGGCCGCCCAGTGAAGTTAGCAGAGCTAGCAAGATTAGCAGGTCCAGCAGGGATAGCCAGCCTGTGGGGCTTGTCGGCCTGGCACGGTTAGTGGGCCTAGTGGAGCTAGTTGGCTGTGCGCTGTTAGCGCAGCCAGCTGGCCTAGCAGCAATATCTGGCCCAGTAGTCTTAGCTGGCCTGCCAGGGCTAACCAGCCTAGCGAGGTTAGCGGGGCTAGCTGGACTAGCAGGATTAGCGTATCTAAGTGGCTTATCAGGCTTTGTTAGCCTGGCAGGGTTAGTGAGCCTAGTGGGGGCTAGTTAGCCTTGCAGGGTTAGCAGGGCTAGCTGGCCTAGTGGTATTAGTAGGGTTAGTGGAGCTAGCTAACCTAGCAGGGCCATTTGCCCTGGCAGGGTTAGCAGGCCTAACGCGGCTAGCAACCCTAGCAGGGTCATTTGGCCTGACAGGTTTAGCAAGCGTGGCAGGGCTAGCCTGCCAAGCAGGGCTGTTTGGCCTGACAAGGTTAGCACGGGCTAGCCAGCCTAGCTGCTGCAGCTCGATTTCCCGATTCCATACCCACCCCTGGAGGTTTTAGCTCCCAGATGGGCTTTTGGGGAAACCAATGTGCCGCCAGGGCTCTCCTGCCAGTGGGGGGAGCCGTTCGTTCACCGGGGCTAGCCCTCGGTGCTGCTTTTTGGCATGGTGGCAGCATTTTGGCACATCGCACCTGCTAGCGGCTCACGTGTGTTTGTGGTGCTGGTGGCCAATGTTCCCCTGGGGCGCCCTGGGTGCCGCGAGCCTCTATGCAGAGTGTCCTCTTACTGATGCAAGCGCAGGAAAATCACACGCATTCATTAAAGCAGCTCATGCATGCCAGTCTACCCTTCGGAGCTGTTTATCCACCATCGCCGACCCCCCCCCCCGGGGTACGCTGGCCGTACCCCCACCGCCCACTGACGGTGGGCTGCTTGGTAATGGTGCTGGGTAAAGGTTCACATCCACTTGGCCTTTATTTACCACCGGCACCCTGGTTCTGTGCTCTGTGCTCGATGAGTCTGATTTTGCAGGTTTTCTCTGGACTCTCATGGGCCCTGAATCGCCACGGGGCTCCTGGATACTGAGGAAAAACAGGGATTCAAGGATTCTAAAGCTCTATTGTCATTTGTATAAGTACGAGTACAATGTTTGCCTCCCTGCAGACTTAGACAACATATAACGATGAAGAACAATACATTGAAAATAACAGAATAGTGAACAATAACATGCACACAATATAGATATAGTATATACAATATATTGGGGAAGACATATATACAATATATTGTTTGAGGGAAATGCACTTTCAGCTGTTTATGCGTCAAGAAGATCTGGGTAAAACTTTGCAGCAAAAAATTCTGTAGTGCGACTGAACTAAACCCAGAAAAGACACTTGTGGCATAACTGTGTCTTCAATTGATTCTGCTTAAATTCTGCTCACGGCTGCACTTGAATACTATTGTAATTTTTCAGAAATTCCATAAAATGTGACAGCGGTATCTGAATGAAAATTCAAAAGTATAATATTTGAAGAGGTTACGGCAGTATTATTATAGCAGAAGCACAAAGCATTTGGGAGTGATTTGATTGACTGGTTAAGTGGATGTCTCTGGGAACTGTGCATCATCGTTAAACAGTGTTAAACATCTATACTGCTATGACAGCTACCCCCCCCCCCCATCCTGTGTATAATAATAACTGCATTTTTGGTGTTTTAATGAGTCTTGTAACAACAGACCAAACTTCCATGTAATTATAAACACTCTTGGAAAATGTCGCTCATGTTGTTAGATTGATCAAGTGACGCCAGCCTGTGTCCGTATGGTAGAAGGATAGATGCTAGAACATTGAAAAGTCGTCTCTGTATTCGAAAACAATGACCCAATTCTGCTGATTGAGGATCCTTCTACAGTAACTATGTAGAGGACGCGGGCTGAATGCTAATGTTTCTGTCGCTCTGGAAGTGCCGCGTGCCTTAATTTGCTAATATGCAACATGTTTAATTGTTTACTTCCGCAGGAGTGCACGTTATGGTTCTATGTTGTGCTTCTTGGAAGGAAAACACCGCCATGTCTGGTCATCTGGTGCACTTCATGAATATGTATGACTCTTCAGTTGTAGTTGAAGGTCCAGCTCCCTTTTGATGGCGAGCAGATTTAATTCTAGGGCGCATCTTTATGTTATATAAACAAAAACAACTTTGTTTCTTTCTCAGATTATCGGTGTCTGCTTACTGCCGCACTTAGTGCCGAGATTCGATAATTACTTTGTCGCCGTGATTGAAATTTGGCCGCAGTCTGAAGGCAAAATTGGGTTAGCGATCAGAATACCCGCCTGAAATTGTCTGCTTTTAAACAGTTTTAAAAGCTGGAATGGCTGCCAAAGTCGGTCCTTTATCTGCGGCGTTTCTCGCTTACAGCAGCAGCAGCCGGGGAAGGCGGCTCGGGTGTCCGCGGACAGCTCTGCTGACGTGTGGGAAATTAGCAGATGCGCGTGTGTTTTGGCCTGGAAACAAGAAGCCGGTGGACAGCCGTTCAGACGCGTTTAGAAACCAGGAGAATCCTCCCCCAAGTTTGTGTGGCGCTGCCATTGCATGGATGGCGTGTAGCCTCTGTCAGCACTGATTGCAGTGCGAGGGAAATGCCCATGGGCGAAGTCACGGCGTCACCGCTAAGACCATGTAGCTAACATAAGCGAAAGTTTAATTTAAGAAGGAACAGGAACATGCACCTGGACTCCTAGATAACCATGTACCCGGGCCGACTCTACCTTTTTAAAAGCCCTGGGCAAAGCTTACTTGGGTGCCCCCCTACCAAGAAAATTAACAATCGTCTCACTTTCTCCACAACATAGGTAATTCAGGGGCTCTAGGCAGTTGCTTATTCTGCCCATAGCTAATGTCAGCCCTGCTATGTAGGATAGGTTACAAAGGTAAATGGCCATCCAGGCATAATTTTCCTAGTGGCTAATACCATGTAGCCAATGTAAGCTAAAGGGTAATTTAACAAGGAATAAACATGGACCCCTAGATAACCATATAGCACAAGCTACAAAGCTCAATAGCCATCCCAACATCATTCTCATCGGGATGCCGCTAATAGCATGTAGTTAAGGTAAGCTAAAGCTTAATAAAATTAGGAATATAAGTGCCCCCCCTAGATAACCATGTAGCACAAGCTACGAAGGTAAATAGCTGTTTATCGGGCAGTTTATATTCATTGCTCCTTATGTCCTCTCATTATTATCCTGTAGCACATTCTCACGCGCAAGTGATCCTTTGGATTGCGGTAATATGACCAGATGAAATGTAATTACAGGCGTGCCGCCATTTGTTGGTAAATATAGGTGTGGGGATGCCGTGTAGTCACTGGGGCCGTGTGAAACATCTGCAGCCCACTCACCAGGCGACACTGAATAATCATCCCGCAATCCGATGCTATTGCTTTGACTTAATTTAGTTAAGTAGCACTCAGGATCTTTTGACGTTAGCGAGCGAAAATGATCGGGTGAATTGTGTCTTGTGGGTCCCCACTTGCTTATCGAAATGTGTGCCCCCCCACCCCAATGTACTTCCACTAGCGAAATGCATGTTGTGGTTCGGTCACACAGGGGTCCTTGTAACTATGCTAACGCCCCTTATATCCTTATATTTATCCCTGTCGTTCTTTCAGCTTCAATGCAAATAGCGCATGATCGAGCCGTGGCTACGGGTGTGCCCACCTACATCAAGACAGACCGAATATGACCAATCATTAGTGACTTAGTGCCCCCCCCCCATCTCTTACCATTACCACACCAGGGGACCCTCTCCCCAAGACCCCTGACACAATTTGATTTGAATCCTTATGCTTACTCCACCTATCCAAACGGCCACACAATGAGCGCAGTTTGCGTACCATTGGTCAGAACCGTTTGCGTGCTCTTTCCAGTTCCCTTTTCCTGACGACGGGTTGCGTTTGCCTCCTGTGCTGTAGCATTAGACCGTACGGAGGCAGTGGAGCCCCCTGTTGTTCACTTTGACAGTCTTAGCAGCATGGCTGCCTGGGCTCTGTCTCTCTCCTCAGTTCTCCTCCTTCTCTGGTGAATGCTTTTAACTTTGTTTTTCTTCTCTCATCCCTCCCCCCTCCTCCCTTTCCTTTTCCTGGTGTAGGAGATGCGCAGAACATCCCAGGTATGAAAGTCTCCCGGTCACTATTAGAACTACTCTTGTAACTGGTTTTCCGAATCTTTCTTCCTCGTCAGCCTCTTTCTGGTTCCTCTTCCCACTTTACAGGCCATCACGCGTTCCGATTCACTTTCTGGTCTTTTTTTTTTTTTCCTACTCACAATGTCTTTGTTGATCTTGGTCTTTCTGGTCTTTCCCCAACCCATAATATAAGGTCTTTGTTCTGCTTCCCCTCATCTGGTCTTTCGCCCCACCTTGCATACCATCTTAGTTCTTGACTACTCTACCTCACATTCAGGTCTTTGTCCTAAATATCACATCTTAGCCCTTTACTCTTCTAACTCTCCCCTTGTCATCTCAAGGCTGGTTCACTATTTGGTACTGGCCTCTCCTGACATGCCACCTCAGGTCTTGTTCACTTCTTGGTCTTAGCTCCACATTCTATGCCATCTCAGGTCTTGCTCACTTCTTGGTCTTGGCCACACCTTGCATGCCATATCAGGTCTTGTTCACTTCTTGGTCTTGGCCACACCTTGCATGCCATATCAGGTCTTGCTCACTTCTAGGTCTTGGCCACACCTTGCATGCCATATCAGGTCTTGCTCACTTCTAGGTCCTGGCCACACCTTGCATGCCATATCAGGACTGGTTTACTTCTAGGTCTTGGCCACACTTTGCATGCCATATCAGGACTGGTTTACTTCTAGGTCTTGGCCACACTTTGCATGCCGTATCAGGACTGGTTTACTTCTAGGTCTTGGCCACACTTTGCATGCCATATCAGTACTCTTTCTTTCCTTGTTCTGCCGTTCTTCCCAATCTCCTGTTCCACTTTGCATGCCATCTTCTTTGTCAAGCTAAGCTCGGGGCTTCAGTTTTTATGGAAACTTGTGACAGACACTCCTAATTTGCTCATTTGATGAGCTTTGACATGTCTTTGAAATCATGTCCTTTTCAAATCCATCTCAGGCAGTAAAAGCCCTAATGATTTGATTGAGGCAATTCTTAACAATCACCCGGAGGAACAAACAGAAACAGTACAGAGTAATTGGGCACTTAAGTTATTTTATTGCAATTTTAAGGGGCATGTTTCTCACAAAGTCTGCTAAATGAATGGTGGCACCGGTCCAAGAAGGGCCGTCAAAATCGCAATTATTGGTGATTTAAAAGTTTTCATAATCTGTGCTGTTTGATATCAAATGCTGTGCATCCCACAACCCTGTAAACAACAGCCATGTGATTCGGCGAGTATTTTTAGTTCAGTCCTGGGCAGACACGCACTTTAATCTTTAAATGATTTCCCTTCTTGTGGTCTTTAATGTTTTCCTTATGACTCTTTAATTAAACAGCTGTGCTCAAAAAGAAAAGGGAACAAGTGTTTGTTTATTCTGGGTTAATAAAGTCCCACTTTCGATGATGCATCTTTCTGGCTTTGCATGAAGCGGTGCTTTTAAAGGTGTGAACCTCAGACGAATGGCTGGTCCCTCAAAGGGCCCGACCGCTTAAGTACCTACTTAAACTCGTCGTTAAAAAATAAATAAGTAAATAGAGGCGTGAAACTGTTTAAACACGACTGAATGAAAGGCTGTAAGTTCCCCATTAGACTATGCTAGACTTAATTGTCCAGGGTCATCTTCAGCGAGATATAAATAAACAGCCGTCCTCAGAAGTCCGGATAGAACGTCTCCCTTAAATTGAGCGCACTTCGCTCAGACCCAGCTGCCCTATATCTGTGCTGTTACATCCTCTCCATATCCTACTTATCCTTATGGGATTTTTCTTGGTATCCGTCCAGTCGCTAATTGTTCCAACCCTGTGGGAGGCGTTCCAAATAGGTATATATATTCCAAATATACACACGTGCCAAGTGTGTGTATGCATGCCTGTATTTGAAATAGGCAGTTCCCTGAATCTCCAGGGTAGAGACTGTAGTATTATTATTATAGTCACAAACCTATCAGATATGGCGACTTGTGCACGCCTCCATAATTTAGTCATTATACAGTACTTAGCACTTGCTATCCGGGTACCTTCCTGTAGTTATGGCTTCAGTTTGTTTACTGACTGCTTTTGCATGGCTTAACAAAAGGAACTTCACTGAAAGAGTCAGATACATTTGTTTGATTGACATGCTGGCTGCATGGTGACATCACTATGTCCCACCCACAAATCCGGTCCAGCCTCTTTGAGCCCGAAGAGACCACCGTGCCTTGAAACCATCTCTAATATGGGTTTGGACACGGTTCAGTTGCAGCATCAAATAAGCTGTAACAGAACCCTTCACACGGACCTAAACGTGGATCGATGCCTTCATCGAGCTACCATTTCTAATCTGTGTGAAGGTGCCTATATATATATAGAGGTGTGTTGTGAATGAAGATCCTCTCTCAAATAAGAATTTTAGGCCAGCCTCGGTGTCCCAGTAACAGACTAGCTCTCCTTAGACGAATTCTCTGTTTGTAGCCAGACAGTGGTGAGGCATGTAAGCAAAGTATCCAGCTGCCAAGTTTATTACTGTCAATATTATAGCATACACAGTAATGTCTGTGTTGGTGCTTACAGACGCCAGGAACGTATTAAATTCCCACATTTGCAGAATTTTGAACTCATGCGCGGGCTTTTCGAGTGCCATTCTCTGACATAGAGAGCGCTAACAGAACCATTAAACTGGCCTCGTCGCTGACAAGCGTTTAGCCCCGTGAGTGAGTGTTTGTTTTTTATTCCCACCTTTAAGGCCCAGCATGCTGCACTAACCTCGTATGCTGCCATGTTTTGACTTTTAGTTCCCGGACAGCCACTGTTGATGGATGAGTCACGGGGATGATTATTATCGAATTAAGGATCATTTAAGTCGAGGCAGGAAGCACGGCGGGGGCCTTCAGGGGCCCCGTGGCAGTGCGCTGAGTGCTCCAGCGGTTCAGGGACCCTTCCTCCTCTTTCAGCCTCAAGGACAAGCCTCGCCTGGGGTCCTTGCCGATTCCTCGCCCGCCCGCCCACCCACT
>JAODKM010000037.1:18893449-18915829 GCA_026780845.1 Petrocephalus sullivani
CCTCCCCTCCCCTCCCATCCCATCCATACATCAAGGCCCTGATATCATCTTGCTCAGCTCCTCTGACACGTCTCTCATCTCGAGGGGGTTGACCGCAAGACTGATTTGGCTACCGTAACTGTAGCGCCACCACTAACCTCTTGGACCCCCCCCTTAAAAGGCTGGCCCCCTCCTTCACGTCCTGCCGAAGTCAGTAACGCCTGTGACCCAGACCAACCCCGGGCCCGTCTGTGTGCCCACGGCTCTGAGTCCCTGCTCGTCCATCGACACCTTTCCCCCCACATGTCATTTCCCATAGGGGCAGGGGGGCGTTCTGCTTGCATGCTGAGTCAGACTCCACCCGGGGGCTACTCCTACCCCTTTTGTAAACAGAGAGGCAATGCGGGGGCATGCTGGGTAATTTTACTGCAGTGCCCGCCGCTGTCTTGATTGTCTCATTTTGCCTTGGTGAGGTGGGGGGGCTCCACCGAGAAAGACATTTCCAAGCGAGCAGAGACGATGGCAAGCCCCCTGCTCCCCCGCCTGGCCGCTGTGGCCCCTCTGATGCATTAATCAGGTGGCTGCTGTCTGTGGCACGTTTGGCTGATTTCGGTGTATTTGCCCCCTCCTCGCTGCTGCCCTCCTCCACCCGCGACTCCCCCCCCCCCACACACACACACTTTCAGCAAGACCTCATTCAGTAGCACACGACATGTGCCCCGCCTCACGTCAGCCTTGTTTATTTATCCAGTAGATTCTGTTACTGTGGATTTCCTAAAAAGTGGGAAAGCAGGGTTGGGGGGGGGGGGCAGGTTGCCGGCCCTTCACGGTGAAGTTCAGGTGTTTGTCTGGCGAGGCACAGGATGCCGCTCTTGTAGTCCCCGGGGAATGCTGCACAAATCTCACCTGCCCACCAGGGTTGCAAATTCACCGCATGCTGGCACTCCAGCGAAGAAAAGTTCCAGAATTTGGGCTCCCTGCGTTCTATCCACGGTGTTTACTGTCATGGAGTCGTTCCCAGGTGAGCAGCATTTCCCAGAAGGGTGGCGAGTCATAGTCTGTCATGAAGGCCTTCTGCACTTTCCACGTCCCCACTCGAGCGTGAAACTTTGAAAGGTAGCAAAAAGCAAATTGTACAGCAAAAGCTGTACAATTATATATATTCTCAGCTCCTTTAAATAGGGAAGTGAGCCATTAATTTGTTTTTAAGCTCCTTATAACGTATATCGAATGATATGCAATGTATTTTATTGCATTCTGTTATAATTAAATACAAGTGTTCTTTAAATTTGAAAACATAAAGAAAGTAATTGGCATGGAAGGTGCACGCGTCAGAGGGACGTCCGGAAAATGATGCCGGAGCGCGGCTTTGGCACAGTGAGGCCACGGTGTGCATTTGCTGAGATGAGGTCCCCACTCTGAGGTGCGGCAGGTCGTTGGGCCTGCCTTTTCTCCCATCTTCGCAGTAAGCACCTGTCAGCAGTCGAGTGGCGGGGGGGAGGGGGGGAGTCCGCGGTCCCTGCTGATGGCCTGATTTTGCTGCTTGTTTGAGCGCATGTATGGCGGACCGCCACTGTTAAAGGATGCGAAAGTTAAAAAAAAAAAAAAAAAAAAAGGTGTTTAGTGTGTTGTCCTTGTGCGAGACAGTCACGTTGGGGATTAATATAACGTCTTTTGGTCCATATCGGTGCTGCCGTTTGTTTCCAGCCGGAATCCAGAGCATCCCTCAAACTGACACGCCTGGCGGTTTGGCTGCAGCGTCTTGGCGGCCCGGACTCTGCTGCTCTCTGGAACAATTTTTCATATCGTATATATTTTTCTTCTCTTAATTATTCATGCACCGGCGCCATGCTTGGGGGCCTCTAGGGTCTGCAAAGGAGAGCCAATCCTGGGGGAGAGGCGCCCCCGGTCATTGGGTCCAGATGCAGCCTGATGGTGTGCTCGGCATGCCTGCTCTGGTATCCACGGATCAGTCAAGTGGGCTGGGCATGGATCTCCGATGCAGGGCTAAGCTGATGCTGCTATGCTCTGCCCCTCTCCGTCTGCCTGTCTGTCTGTCTGTCTCCATCTACCTGTCTGTCTGTCTGTCTGCATCTACCTGTCTGTCTGTCTGTCTGCACATAATGCAAACAAACATTCATCGCCTCGTCTCGTCATTCACACCATCCTCCATTGCTTTCCTCGCTGACTCGTTTAAATCAGTGGAAAGGTTCAGTTTGCCCAGTAACTGCAGAGCTTTTGACAGCATGTCACCCCCTAGTGGCCATTTCTTTGGGGAATGTAGCTCAGAAGCGGGGGGTGTAATCAGGGGTAAAGAATGCGGCAGAATAATCAGGCGACTGAAATAATTTAATTAAACGTATTTCCTTGATTGTGCTGAAAATCAGTTTGGTTTCTTGTGGCATATTTTTCACATGTTATTAAATGTAAGCTGCTGTTACACATAGTCATATTATGTATATATTAGAAATATAAACGGATGTATGTACTTTTTTGGGTATACCTTCCCATTAGCTAAATCATGTATTGGTTTGTCGACACTAAGCTCTGTACATGCTGCTGCATGACTTTAGCACATTACCTTTCTAAAAATAAAATACTGGTGAAACTGTTGAAAATTAAGGAGGATTAAAAATGCATGCTGGTGTATGTGTGTCACTGTGAGACCTGGGGGGGAGCTGGAGTGGCCATTAGCCCCCCCCAGCAGAGCTCGCTCTCTGTCCCAGCATGGACCAGCAGTGATGCCCTGGGCTTCTCCTGTGTCTGACTGCAGGTGTTACCCTCCTTTGTGGGTGAAGCCATGATACATTTCACCTTGATCTCGGGATTAGACCCGAAAGGCTCAGGGATTTGCCTTGTGAGCTTTGGGTTTATTTCCCTTTCTTTTCCCTTTCTGTTCTTTTTTGTCTTTTTATTCAGTTTTTCGCGAGTTGATTTAAGCCGGATTAGAGCAGCTGTCTCTCTGCTAGCCAGCAAAGTATTTGATTCACCTCTCCCCATTTAAAAATAATAGATGGTTTTATGGCAGTGTGTCACAGGTAATGGATGCAGATCTGGATTCGTGTTGGACCAGGCCAGCACTGGTCCTTTTCTGCTAGTGGTTCTCAAAGAGTTTTACATGGAGATCCCACCCCCCCCCGTTAACAAGTCTTATGACCTTCTTTGATGCATTTAAATTCAGAACATCCTCTCATGACCTCACCCATTTATTTGGTAACGCCCTAACCCCACACTTTGTGAACTACTGATTTACAAGCCTTGCGGTGTTTACACCATACCAGAGAAGCATATAGAATGCGCTTCTTGATTCCAGGAGCAACATAAACAAACATGACCCATGTGTACTTAAGGATCAATGTTAACATTAACGTTAGACTTCAGTGATTTTTCTGGACTCCCCGTTGTTCCCCCCAGCAGCCCCTCCCCGGGACGTAGTGTGTTTTGTTAAATTACCCACAATGCCAACTTTTTAATTGAGTATCCCTCTCTTTCTCTGCTCCTCTGATCTCAGTCCAAAGCCAGAACCTCGTGACGGATAATGTCTCCGTAGTGGAGGGAGAGGTCGCCACCATCAGTTGCAGAATCAAGAACAATGACGATTCCGTCATCCAGCTCCTCAACCCCAACAGACAGACCATCTACTTCAAAGACGTCAGGCGTAAGTGCCACCTCTCCCCCCGCCAGCACCTATGACCTCCTCATGCCGGTGAGCAAATATATTTCCAGGAGACGGTGAGATTTAAAAAAATAAATAAGTAATAAAAGAAATCCTGGGAACCTCCAGCTGCCATCAGAAGCACTCTTATTTTTTCACGGTCTGCCTTGATCTTCAGAGATCTGACCGGTTTCGCCGATTCCCTGCAGAAGCGTGACCATTTCGGTGTTCCTTTGCAGCTTGATCGATGAGGGTGCCAGCCATGGCATCCCAGCATGCATCTCTCTGGGGGATACCGTGACAGGAAGTGGGAGGAGGGGAGGTGAAACAAATATCTGCACTGAAGCTGTTGCTTCTGCTGGGGCTTGGAAGCCCACTTCCTGCCCTGTGCTTGGAACTGGAGTGGTTTTGGCAAAGCAGTCCGCTGGGGGGTGGGGCCAACATAGAGTATTCAGGCCATCACTGGGGTGGGGGTTGAATGTCCTGAGCTTCTGCCTAGGAATAGCCAGAACCATCCTAGAATTCAGTTTATCTCTTGTGGAAAGCATCTCCCCAGGTTACATTGAATTCAGTTTATTTTTTTTTAATATAGCATCTTTCACAATAGTCGCCTCAAGGTACTTGACACGAGTGTATAGCAATCCATTACTACTGCGTTGTTTATACAAAACGGAACATGAAATGAAGAAAAGGGGAAGGAGGAGACTGCCAGAAGACAATAGAGGAGAGGAACCAAAAACTCACAAGAAGAAAAGCCCCTGGGAGGTCCAAGGTCAGCTCACTGGTCAAGCTCCCCAGGCATCCTAACATCAGGGTCTTGCAGGTCAACAAGTAGAGCCTGGTTATCACACTGCAAAGTTGGCGGGTCTGTATTCCATTGAGAACAGGTAAATTGCAACTCTTCCCTTTAATGAAGTTGCTTTTGGATAAAAGTGTCAGATAAATCAATAAATGTAAATTATAGACACATTAAGTAATTAGGCAGGAGGTAATAGTGAGCATATGTGGTGCAAAGGTCAGCCGTTGCTTTTAAGACGAGGCCAGTGTTGCAGGACCGCTGTCATGGTGTCCGTTCAGACAGCCGCTTGGCGACCCACGCCCCCCGTTACCCGGCGAGTGTCTACAGCGCCGTCGTTTTGTTGTTGTGATATTCTCGGGGAGCTGTGTCGTCTGCTTCATTTGAGGCAGGTAATTATCCCCCGTCTACTTAATAAAACCTTGATAGGCTTGTTTGATGTGGCCTCTCCCGGTAATCAGAATTGATTGCAGTTATTTAGGATAAACGGCAAATCCCCAGGGGGCCCAACCTGCAACAGCAGCCAATGAAATACAGCGGGGATGTGGCATCAACAGGTATTAACCAGGAGGAGCCTCAACTGGACAGATTGTGGATTCAGGGAGTCATACAGCGGTGTGTTCCATGAAACAGGATTTCTCAGTTAGCTGGGTTAACTTAAGCTAGAAGTCACAATTGTCCAATAGGAATGCTCCTTATCTAAACTCTTAATGGACAGTCATGGCTTCTAGCTTAAGTTAACCCAACTAACTGAGACGTGCTGTTTCACGGAACAGCCCCCAGGTTCTTTGTGTTTGTTTTTGTTTTGTTTTGCTTTTGTTTGATTTGATTTGATCCTTACTTTGTCCAGGAGAAGTAAGAGCAAAGCATTTGGAAGGAATCAGCCCTAAGTGAACAAGACTAATCAGTGGCATATTTAGGTGCCGGTCACGGACCTTCCTAATGCACCTTTTTAAAAAGGCTGCCCGAGTGCATTCCCTGAACGAGAAATGTGTCAGTTATCCTAGGCAGGCGCTGGAAATCCTTGCGGGATAAGAAATTATATATAAAGAGATTACGAAAACAAAACAAAAAAAAAACACCTAATATGATCACCTGGCAAGCTTTTAAAATGTCACACCGAAAACTGTTTTGTTACCATTAGACTAACAGTAGATTAGAACAGTGTGACGTAAAACAAACGATGGGAGCTGCTGGAGTAATAAATCGGCACAGCCTTGTTCAAGTTTCTGCCAGAACTGAAAGGAGAAGAAAACATCTTTCTTCTTTTTGCAATGTGGGAGGAGAGGTCATTAGGTGTGAATCGTTCCAGGTACAAAGTCCCCGATGACAGACGCCTGTTGCGGAAACTGCCTCTCTTCCCCCATCTTTCCAGAAAACGGATGGAGACGGTTGATCTGCGAGGCTGCCCCTCCTCTCTAGCACTTTTCCCTGAAGCCCCCGATGCATTATCCCGTCCGACTGGCACGGCACTATGGTTCCCCCCCACCTCGCCCCGCGCCATGTCTTTCTACCCGGTGAAAATTTTGGCATGTGTGGTTTTCTTGTTCCCATTGTCACAATTATTAAAACTCAGAGGTGGCTCGTCCCATACTAAATATACCCCGGTATCGTTTTTTTTATTTTCTGGTTTGTCTGTGTACGTCAGATTGCCGGGTTGCCTTCAATTTTCCTTTTTTGACCTCCACTGGAAACTCACACCAGAGCTATGGCAAACAAACACAAGGCATCCAATCACCATTCTTGCAGCATTTCTCTAGGTGTAGGAATGCATGATGGGGCGGGGCCACATGGGGCTATACTAAAAGCGGATTGGCTGCTAGAGTGCCCTTTCCCCTATCACTCACCGATTCAAAACATATATATATCATTGGCTGATGTTTCGGAGGACACGTCCCCTATATATGAATAACCCTTATGCACACCCCCCCCACCATAAAAAAAATCTTATAGCGCCTGCCCATGCTTTGCCAAAATGGAGGGTTCTCTGACTCGCGTTGTTTACACTGAGCTGGGCATCCCTCCACCCAACAGCCCTTGGTGCTCATAGTGGAATCATGCTTTCTTACGTCCCCAGTGCAGGTTCCATGGCTATCAGGTGTTGCTTCTCCCCTAAACCCCACCCCCCAAGCCCAAAGATGGCCACATGTGGGTAGCTGGTGGGGTATCTGTGTCCACAGATACCGCTCGCCTGCCGAGAAAACCCGGCATTCAGAAAGTGTGTCATTATGGAGAGCTACTCTCCGGTGGGGAATCATCCAGGCGCGTTACTAACCTGTATTTTCTTCATTCCTGTCCCGTTCCCTTCGGCACTGATTGGAACACCTGAAGACGGTTCTTAAAAATGACAAGTGACTATTTGTCAGGTCGGCTCTGTCAAATCTGTGGTGGCGGTCCAGGTATTACAGACCGATATGCGGCTTCTCTGTTCAAAACAATACAGGAAGCTGCTCCCGCTGTTGCTCGGCGCCGTGCTTCTCCCTGTCACCACCTGTCTGTCTCTTCACCTGCCCCCCCCTCCTCGTGTCATTACTGCCAAAATGGCACTGGATGTTGGCACCCCCCCCCTGGCTCGTTGCCGGACTCTTGGCGTTCCTTCTCGGGCATCCTGTGGCACACCCCCCCCCCAGGCTTAATGGGAGGGGGTATCATGCTGAACGTGATCGTTAGACGGCATTCAGACGGACTGATGCTCATCACGGTTCAATTTGGCAGACGCTCTGGGGTTGCTCACCTGAGACCTTCCCGCTGCGTTCTGTACGCCAATATCAGCTGGATTTGTGCTCCGGGACACATCTTCCTTTTAAACTCGAGAAATCTAGGAAATTGCTTTTCCTGTTTCTTTTTTTTTTGTTTTGTTTTTTTTTCCTCACTTCTTGTTTGCTTGTATGTGACAGCTGATGACAAACAAGACTTTCCACTCATCGTACAAACATACATAAAGTTTTATTTATTTATTTATTATTTTTAAACGTAAACAGTCCTTTAACGTCAAATTCAGCTATTCCCGCCGCGACCTCTGCCGCTTGGAGTCGATCCGCCTGCTGCGCCAGGGCCCACAGGACGTGTGTTTCTGACGGATGGGGGTGGATCCAGCTTCTCTTCATGCCACGAGCGCTCGTTCCATTAAACCTGACATTTCGGTTATTAGCGTTTTTATAATGATTTAATTATTCTCATAATTTGCCCCAGGCTTCAGTCACAATAGCTTACAAATGCCATCGTCTCCTTCGTCCCCCCCCACCCCCCCCCCCTTTGGTTTTTAATCCCTCCGCATCTTCCAATCAGTAAATTGAATTAAATCGTTATCCACCGACCGCCCCTAAAACGACAGCCGGGGTCCCGGCTTTGGCTCTGCACGCTATAATTGGCCCAGTGCTTTCCCCATGTGGCACGATCGCCGTGCCTCCAGCCCGTGGCACGCTAAGGCTGAGCGGCAGGGCAAAACACGTTCCCTGGCCAGCCCCATACTCCTCCTCCTCCTCACCATACATTTCCAGTGCCTAAGTGTCTTTAATTATGTAAAGCTGCTAATTCTCTCACCTGATTGGTCAGGACTGTGTTGATTTATGTTCTATAACTGCACAAATAGTTCCAGCCAAATGACTCACAGTAGTAAATAATTGCATGATCATAATCTTTAATTCTAACTACAGTTACTTAAAATTGCAGCAATATAACACTATTTAAAATGAACCGAAACTAAACAGATGTTTAATCAGTGGCGGAAAGTGTTTCTGCTGATAAACGTGTTTAACTCATAGACATGAATATAATGGCTTTATGTACAAACATGTAGCCGAATGTGTCATAGCCATGACATAAGTGGGTTAATGCACTCCAGGCTGTGCATTATATGTTTGTAAACTCACTCCTCTTCGCATCAGGTGGTTCTTTGGCTCTGCAGCCATGCATTTAAAACCTTATAACACACACTGTGTCATGCATTAACCTTTTTTTAACTACCAGTCTGAGAAGGAAGATAGTCAGCCAGATTTGTAGCTACCCGTTTGTCCGGCCTGGTCCAACTCACGGAACAATGTAGTGCGTAATCCATTCCTGGGGGTGCACCTGATTAAACAAGGCTGAGAAGGCGTAACCGGGGGTGACAACTGGCCCCAGCTGAAAGCTGATTGGCCCCCAGAGCACCCCATCCCCTGTCCCTCACTGATTGAGAAAATATCATTGGTGCATAAAAAGGTTGGTCGGTCTATATGAATTATCACCCCTCTTATGCCCCCACCTTAAAAAAAAAAAATCTGTAAATGACAGTGGAGACCACTGGGGGGGGGGGGTAAGCCTCAGTATTCTCAGCCTCCATAAATGGACTAAATTATCCATGTTTATCCAGTATTTTTCCTTTCTGCCTGGCTGACTCCCCCCTCCCCCCCCCATAGCTTGTGTGAGTGCCTGTCTGCCTTTTTTCGGGGGGGGGGGGGGTGGCTGAAGACCATCGCAGTCCAGCTGGGTGGAAAACGGCGCACTTAGATCGGCTTACGGCCTGGCTGTGCGTTTTAAGACGGCCCCACCACCCCCCAGAATACATCTCCGCGAGGTGGAGATGTTCATTTAATTCTTTTTGTTTATTTATTTATTTGCAGCCGTTGTCTTTGAACCGCGGCGGCGAGAGAGGACGCGGGCCGAAAAGCTTTCAGTGCCGTGGATTGTGAGCGTCGATCAGAATTCAATTTATCGGGGGGAGGCGGGCTTTCATCTCTCCTGGGCTTTCACGCTGTTTGCCGTCCTCAGTCGAAAAACAAGGCTAATGGACTCATCATTATTCTTTTCGGGGGTTGGGGGTGGGGGAGAGAGAGTCCGAAATGTATAATTTTGAAAGTATATCAGCATTTCATCTCCTAATTAGGAGACAGACCATGAAACAGATCTGTAGGAGAAGTTGCCAGTATAGATGACAACTTCCTCGTTGTTCCGGGGATGCGGGTTGTGTGTCTTCATGAGAGGTTTCAGTTTGCGTTGTTTGTTTGTTTATGATGATGAATTTGGGTAATTATGAATAATTATGAATTCAGTTTATCGTTTAGCTGATAGCTGGGAGGGGTACAGGAAGTGTGGGTCCCTCAAGGGAGGCCGCCAGGTTAAACCCTGGTCTCTCCATCCTGGTTCCCCTCAGCCTTGAAGGACAGCCGTTTTCAGCTGGTCAACTTCTCGGACAACGAGCTGCGGGTGTCCCTGTCCAACGTGTCCCTTTCGGACGAAGGCCGCTACGTGTGCCAACTTTACACCGACCCTCCCCAGGAAGCCTACGCCGACATCACCGTTCTGGGTAAGGAGCCCGTCAGCCATGTTCACAGCATATGCGGTCGCCTCTCATCGTACCCAAATGGCAGCTCGCATCACTGTGTCTCAAGATGCGGTAATCATATGCATAGTGTAAGACTTGGGTTCAGAGAGTCGGGTCTGCCATTTCTCCAGCAACCCCTGGAGCAGTTGCGTTTAATGGTCAAGGGCCATGATATTATGGACATGGGACTCAAACTGGTGACCTTCTGGCCACAGATTCTTACTGATTTCTACACCACAGAACCAGACCGTGCCCTCTCTCCCATTGGATATTTAACCTTAAGAACCTTAAGACTGAACTCAATTAATTTTATTTATATATGGGCAAATTTTTAGCTCCTAGGGCTAGGCTTAGTGATCTGTGCCCATGTTTTGAAGGTCCTGGGTTTGAATGTTTTGAGTCATATCACTGTTGGGCCCTTGAGCGAGGTCCGTAACCCTTCACCCTGCTTTCTAACTCCTTTCTGAACCACTTGCTCTCACCTGTACATAAATGTGTGTGTTTGGCTTATGGAGAGCAACATGGAATATGCAGAAACAGCCCTGTGCAGCTAGTCCATGGTGCTTGCCGTCTGTAACTCATCACATGTCAAGTTGGACAGCATGTAATTGTCTGGAGTCTCGAGCTGGCAGTGGAAAAAAAGAAAAACAAACAGAAGAAAAAAAACAAAAAGCCAGAAACTGTATGCCACCTCTCAGTGCCTGCAATGGTGATCCCAGTAATCCCATCTCTTGTTTGTTTGATGTCAGTCCCACCAGGCAATCCAATCATCGAATCCCGAGAGGACATTGTCAGCGAGGGGAACGAGACAGAGATAATCTGCACCGCCATGGGCAGCAAGCCCGCCTCCACCATCAGATGGATGAAGGGAGACGAGGAGCTAAAAGGTTCGTTCACAGATGGCGCAAGCTCCTGGCAGGGTTTCGTTTTGATGGCTCCTTGGGTGCTTGGTCTTGTATGGCAGTATCGGCTCAGTGGGCGTGGTCGGTAATTATCCAGGTGACATCATGAGATGTCTGAGTCGGGAAGGAAGACTCGCTGCCCATGTCACCACCCCGTAAGTATTCTTGTTCTTACGGAACAGCCCAAATGAAGGGCGCGTCGTACAACAGGCATATTCCATTGGCTCATTTGCTGATGAGGACAGAAGAGGCGTGTCAATTTAGTAATATTAAATGACATTTACATCCCTGTGTGGATTTGTGTGTTTGAATTTTCCAAATGATAAGAAAAGGCCGCACATAGTTTGTCACTCGCTAGTACTTTCAAGGTGGTGAACGGATTGTTTGGTTACTTTTCTCGTAGTTCTTTACGAAACATTTTTGAGCCAATCAGAAAGCCCGAATACCTAGTACAGGTATGCTAGGAGCCTGGAGTGAACATAAATGTGGACTATCTGGGGGTCCCCGAGAAACACTGGCATAAACAGTAAGCAAGGGTGATTTATCCAACCAGCTACGGGACAGGCTACGGAAGCTGACTGTCGACAGTGATTTCGGCGTCTTAGGGATGGTCCGACCACACTTACCATCAGGTATCAGTCTGAACGAGACAGGCTGCAACCAAACGGTGGGCACATGGAGTCCACATTCCTGGCATTGCAACTCTGGGGCTCACAAACTAAATTGCTTTTGGCCTGGGTGGATTTACTTTTAATTAAGTATTCTCTTCATTCTGTTGAATTATTGTTAGTATAGTCAGGCTTTTTTCTTTATTAAATAGCATTTAAAGGTTACCCCCCAGTTTCCTGGGACTGTAAACCCCCGCTGTTTTAATTGCCAAAGCGCCCCCCCCTGCCGGTTCACAGGTAGTTTGGTTTCGCCTTCCCTCCATTGTTTCGCTTCATTGTGTTTTCCTGCGATTTATTCATACTTAAACCAGAATTTAAATGAAATTTGAGAAACGGAGGGCAGATTGCATGACAGGTCTTTAAATCTCTCCGTACATGGTGAGTGGTCTGAATTTAGAAACGCGAGACTTTAAGTCTTTCAGCTTATGAAATAAAGGCAAGAGAGATTTCCGTGATCTGGGTTGCTCTCGGTCTGATACTGTGAAAATTGTCTGAAAATGGACTAAGTCGGGCTCTGGATTAGCATAGCTCAGCCTGGCTGGTGCCATGTGGTTGGCCTGTCCTAGATTTGCAAACCGTCCTTGTCGCCGAAAGCATATTATGCCGACTTTCTTACGCTAAACAGGTTGGTTAATTGCAACAGTTGCGGCGGTTTGCGCTTGTTTAATTTTCCAGCGCTAATGAGATTTGTATAATATTGGGGTTTTGACATTTTCCAGAATCTTTAAATGTTTTCCTTCCTTAGTCACTCAGAGGCACCTTTGGGAGTTTCCTGTTCAGTAGATTAAATAGTCTTTATTCTGAAACTTTCTCTATGTTGCATAGCTTGGAGAGGAGATGGGAGAGTACCATCAATTTTCCTGCCTCTTAAATACTGTAACACCTATTACTTAGGCTATCAGAGTTCATTCTATGCGATAACTGTAATGTACTAATGTGATTAAGGGTTCAGATGAATAAAATCTCGAGTTTTAGCTGGTATTACGGGACTTGGCGAGCAGGCTGGATTTGGTCATCGTCGAGGCTTGTGTGTCGTCTGGCATTTGGTCGATGTGCAGATTTGTCATCTTGGGAGTGTTGTTTATCGGTCTGCCCATCGATCCGCCCATCTGTCAATACATTCATACACAGGTGCATTTTTTTTTTTCGACAGCTGCCCATCTGGTCTGATCGGCGGCCTGTCCTGGAACTCACAGGACATAAGGCAGGCTACACCGCATCTGGGACACCATTTCATCTAGGCACTTATTTATTAAGATGCCCTCTTGGGCAAGACAGTTTGATAATGGGTCATAATTTGTGCCCTACTAGCAATGTCGAGCACTTTTTAAAATTTATTTTAAACACCCGTCCTTAGTCCGACTCTGCATCAAGGGGAAATTTTAAGTGGGACACAGGTGCATATTGAAGGTAATTTGGAGTCATAGATTTACCTGACCAGTGCAGGAGCAATTCTAGGATTTTGTTTAAGCTGGGAGGCTAAAGAGGCCAACCTTGTCATTAACCAATGACATGTTTTTAATTAGTGAGTGACACGGTAGGGGTACTCCAGAAGCCAGTCAGCTTTCAGCTAGGCCCAGTGCCCCATTGGCCACACCCCTATATATGTCCCTGCATCTGAAATTCCAAAGAGTAACCCCTGTAAGCATGGGGCGGGAAACAACACACACACTCAGACAGCAGGCCCCAGACTCTCACCTGGGGGTCAATAAATTGTCATTTATTGCAGCAGTTATATTTATTGTTGTCAGAAGCTAAAGATACTCGGGGAGACATGTCTGCCTGGGTTGGCTTATCAGTTGGCCAGCATCCTCCTTCCCTGTCCCCTGCCTGTCATCCTGTCCCCCCCTACCCCCACCAACCCGGCCACCCACGCAGGCCCGTGTCATTATTAAGGAACGCAAGCCTGGTCTGTAGCGAGGATAGAGCCCATGGTAGGACCATGACTCATATGAGCCTTTGTGTGCTTCACACACCGCACTGATGCAGAAGGGTGTTGTAGGTCAGAATCGTGGACTGTAGCCGTTATATCTCACTTCATAAAGCACAAATAAACCGCCACAGCCGTCATCGCCAATGAGTGACTCACAGATAACAGCTCTTGACAGCGAGTGGTTTTCGTCTGACTCACCCGCATTGACCGTTCTCCAGGATGCCGTTTCCTTTCTCCGGCATACGGGGAAACTTTATTTCCTCGTTCTTTCGCGTTGGGTATCGGGGAATGCCGTCCTCACAGTGCCGCATCAGTCATCGCTTTCCTTCGTGTTGGATGTCTTTGTCTGCCTTTATCCAGAGACTTTAAATCCCTTGAATTATTAACGCCATTTTTCTGTATTGCTGTACTGAAAGCACAGAGGCTTCCATGGTTGTTATTTTCCAGCCTCCGCCAAGATTCCTTCGATTTGAACGTTTTTACACCAGTGATCCCGACCGTCCCCTGCCCGACAAAGCGAGCATTTAATGATGCCGTTGTGCCCGGTGACACACCACTCTTATCTGCTCACAGGCAAGTCGGAGGTGGAGCTCACATACGACAAGATGTTCACCGTCACCAGCCGCCTGACACTCACCGTCACGAAGGAAGACGACGGAATCCCCATTGTCTGCATCGTGGACCACCCAGCCGTCAAGGATTTCCAGGCACAGAAGTACCTGGAAGTTCAATGTGAGTATACCATGCTCTGTCTCTTGAACAGTGTTTCTCAAGCCAGTCCTGGGGGACCCCCAGATGGTCCATGTTTTTGCTCCCTCTCAATTCCCTGTGAGTTTGGAGAGAGCAAAACCTGCTCTAGAAGGTGCTGCACAGAATGAAACTTTTCCTGAGGCAGGAATTAGGCCTGAAGAACATCTCAGCACCTTTATATTCTGTCTTGATGTGCAGGTGGTCTCCTAACCAACCCCCTAGTATTCAGGTGGGCCACACAGGATGGCGGGGGCCACTTCTCTTGCAGCAAAATGCCATTGCTTGTGTGACGGGTATCGATCCAAAAAGCTGGGTCATTAGATATAGCGCGGTGCATCTCGCGCTCCTGTCCCCAGGTTAACCGACCTCCTCTGCAATGCTGCAGACGGTGTTCCCGTCTTTTTTTTTTCCTTTTTCTTGTAGAGAAAGGGGAGCTTTGTCTGACCTTTCCACATAAAAGACGGGAAGGATCAGCTCATCTGCAACAGTTTGACATTTTGGCAATCTTGGATTAAAGCCGATAAAAAAAAAAAAGAACAAAATAAATAAAAATAAAACGGGCCATAGTGTCTCTGACTGTCGGTGAGAAGACTGCAGCAGTCAGAGCATTCCACCCACCCAAAGCCCAGCCCATTTCCGAAAATTCCATCGCCAGAGCAACAGCCGCGAGATCAATGCTAAGATCGTTGAGCGAGAACTGGCTTAATGGAGTTCGTTTTGCGGGAATGTAGGAGAACATCGTCGTGGATATTAGACTAGCCTAGGATATCGACGGTAGCATGATGCTAAGTGCTTTCCTGCCTTGCTGTTGGGCCCTTGGGCGGACTGCGGGAAGTCTTCCCATTTTGGGGCCGATAGGTTCATCGTGGGCGTTCAAAAACCCAAACTGAAAGAGGTTGACGTTGACATGCCCTGTTGCCTGCATGAGTAAGGCCCGGCGATGTTGAGAAGTTCAGGCAGGGTGTCTAAAACATACCTGAAACATTTATTTACCACCTTTCATGTGAAGCATTTGAAGGTGGTGATGTAGAAATGTACTCGGGGCAAAGCAAAAATTTTGACATGAGATGAGGATGCAAAACACATAGACCTAACCTGAAGAAAGCCTTGCATCATCTTTGAAGGAATGGGGTGAGCAAGGCAACTTGTCACGAACGATTCTTCCGAATTCTGACATTCGGAGAGTCAATAATAGAAAAAAAATATTAGCTAACTAAATGAGTTGAGCTTTTGGACAGATACCTTTGTGTATCGACTCGAGCATTCAATCAGAGCAGAGCTGCCAGATTCGGTGCGGATCACCAAGTTAGGATGCTGTGATCGGGAGCTCCCAAGGTTGGCAGAGTGCTTTCACCCTTGGACCCTTACGCTAGGCCCCTTAACCCCCAATTGCTGCAGGGACTGGCTGACCCTCTTTCTCCAAAAAAAAAAAAAAAAAATTTTATTATGGATTTTTGGACTTCCCTCTGTCTATGGATATACAAAGTTTAAAAAAATATCTTTCTTAATAAATCTCTATAAAGCGACGTACCTGTGCAGAAGCGGGCCAGGATGTGAAGACGGCCATTTAGAACCCCCCCCCTGCCCCTCAAAGAAGTCGGGACGTTAATTTTCCGTATCTTGCATTGCCAGACGGGTAGAGTCCGTATCGATCCTCCAGCACTTTTAGACGGACAAAGTGCCCTGGAATGTCAGCGGGTGCAATGTGGGGACAAAGTGCCATTACCCAGCCGGTTCAGTTAGTGGGAGAGTATTACATCCAGGGGCCCGCTGAGAGCCTCTGTGAAAGAGCGGGCCCCAGTTCCAGCCCGCATCCAGCTATGCTTTCAGTTGTGGTTGAAACCAGACGCTGTAATGTGGAGTTGAATACAGATTCCTAAGGACACCCCAGTAGAGATTTAAACCTGGTTTCGTGAGCTATTTTGTCATCCTCCATCTCGTTTCAACTTTTCCTTCTCATCATACCGGAGATATTTGCCAAATGACCTCTGCTTTCTATCTTTTTTTTTTTCTTGAGAGTTTTCCAGCTCTGTTTCCAGCCTCCCTGCTCATTCATAACCTCATAATCCCTGGTGTCAGTAAAGAGTCCACCAAAGTATTAAATATTTCTACCTTTTCATTTTCCATTCTTTCCCATGCTAATTAGGGCGTTATCTATCCCGTAAGCTCCCTTACAGACAAGCCTTCAAAAAAAATATCTAGCCAGTAGATAAAATACGGTGGTGTTGGGGTTCTTTTGTCCTTTTGAGACAGGACAATTGTAAAAATTAATAAACAAAAAATTCAAACATGCATAAATAAATAATAATAAACAGAAATGGGCTGGTGCATTTCAGGATGGGAATTTCCACTCATGTTGTCAGTTAGGAGGCTATATTGATTTCTTAGACATTTCTGCCTGAGAGTGTTTAGCAGATTGAATTTTGTGGTTATATTACTTGCTTTGTTTGTTTCCTCGTTTATTTCTGTGGTTGTTTGTTTGATTTTGACTTCTGGATCAGTGCTATGGCGATGGGGGCCGCCTTAACCAGGTGACGATCCGAGTGGTGACGACCTTGTCCACTTGACGTGTTTCGTCAGCTTCTTTGCTTCATTCGTTTTTCCCTGCTAGTTAACGTTGCCTTGTTCCATTTTCCCAGTGATGCTGGCTTGTATATTCACCTGTTACTTGCTTTGTCAAACTGAACGAATGGAAATTTGTATCCTCACTGCAGACAACTACTTCTGGCTGTGACCTCCCTTGGGGGGGTGGGGGGCGGGGGATGCCACTAAGGTCTTCTAGGGTTATTATTGGAACAAATTAAACCAGGTAAAAGTGTTGTGGTGTGATGTAGGGAGCCATTAACTGGCTTTCCATCGCCGCTGTAGAACAGTGCTCTCCGGTACTCGGTCACGCCTGTCGCTTACTCCGTCCTTTCTCGGGCCCGGGCCCGCTGCCAGCCACTGTCTGTGCACTCCGTGCTTGCGTGTCCCAGATCCGACGGGCACGCTGCGCTCCGATAGGGCGCTAAGAAATGTAGTGGAGTTGAAGGGCCACGTTATGATGTCATTACGGTCGTACGGTCCACTTGCACGGTTCGTATTAGCCGAGCGTGTTAGCTATGGAATGTATGGCGGCAGGCATCAAACAGAAGCTGAAAATAGGTTTGGAGAAAGGCGGAAGAAAGTAGCCTTCCAGAAAATGTAAGATTGCTGGAAAACCTAAAATACAGAGTTTGATTTCTTTGCTTTGAGAGAATAAGCACCGTGCAAAAAATGAGTGTCTATTTCCTTCCTACCGGTACATGCCAGTGT
Organism: Petrocephalus sullivani; assembly: GCA_026780845.1. Taxonomy (NCBI): domain Eukaryota; kingdom Metazoa; phylum Chordata; class Actinopteri; order Osteoglossiformes; family Mormyridae; genus Petrocephalus; species Petrocephalus sullivani. The sequence continues at coordinate 18,910,729 of JAODKM010000037.1, forward strand.
GGCTGTCAAGAGGCGATACAGCATTGCTGCCTGTTCATCTTGCAAGAGGTGTTGTTGCCACCTCCCTAATTTTAGGAACAAGTCTAAGCCTCAGAATGGCGGCCATGTAGCCTCACGGGTGCTGTGGATTTGTCCCTGAGTCCTGTTTATAGTGGGTTTGAATCCCAAGATTGGCTGGAGTAATTCTATCACTGTTGAGCCCTTGAGGGGAGACAACTGCTCTGACCCTGTGCTCTGCCTCCAGGCTCTCCTCATCCATATGTCACTTTGAACAGAAGCCTCTGTTAAATGTGTGAAGGAGCATGAATCTAGCTAAAAACCTGGCCGTTTTAAAACATGGGATCCTTTGTTTATGCACAATGTGCATGTTTCTCTTGTAGGCTATTATGAAAATTTTAATGCTAGGTAGTGTTTTACTATGAGTCAAGTTAAATGTAGACTAACTGCAATGCCTTTTCATAAATGTGATTCATTTTTTGTTTTCTTCTGGATGTCTCTTAAATGCTTCATCGCAATATCATTTTGTAGCAGCATAAAACTAGGAATTTCTCTGTACAGAGGAAAAGGTACTGGATATTAACATCAAATCTCAACAAAATAGTATCGGTGACTTCGGTGTAGTTTAACTCGACAAGTGGAAACTCCAAGTGTTAACTCATCGCAAATGGGTAAATTGGAGTACTTCAGTTTAGGAGCTGCCTGGTCTTGTTAGCGACTAGCAAGGCGTGACACCGCTGTGTATGATTCTCGACAGAGACGAGGAGGAGCAGGCTTTCTGTTCGGGCACGGCGCCCATGCTGGCCGGTAATTTGGCCCTGGCTAGTAGTTTGGAAGCAGACCGCTGTTAATTTGCCCAGGAAGGGCCACCTGGTCGGTTGGTTTTTCCAAAAAAGTGCGTTTAGATCCATCACGGAGCACACCTATTGCTGGGCATGTAAACGTGACTCATGGATGGCGATAGTGGTACAGTGTTTTATTTATTTATTTTCAAACTACAGGTGGCTCGTAATACGGTGCTATTTTACATTTATGTAACGTGGTGCCTTTGGACAAGAAAACGGGTCCTGTTTGTTTTCCCGATTTTTGATTTTCAAAAGCTTTGTAAGTGTAAAAAAATCAAAAATCACAGGGTAGCACCTTTTCTGAGACTGCTCCCATCTCTAAACTTGGGCCATGTCCATCAGTCACGTCGCTATGGCGCTGATCTCTGCCCCCAACCTCTGCGCGAGGTTGGTCTCCAAAACAACAGTCTCCGCTGGATACTGGAACCGTCCCCTTCCTGCTGCCTGTCAGCGGAGGGAGAGAGAAGCCTGTGGTAGCCGGCAATCGTAATGGATTGTTACCGACGCACCATAAAGGTCAGACTGGTGCACGCGGGGGTGAGTGCGCTGTTGACAAACTGTATTTGGAAATCAGTGCTGTCGGTGCCGTGTGTATTACACCCGTGATGTTTATGGGCACCGTCTGGTCCAGCAGCCAGACAAGAGCGACTTATACGTGACGTTCTTAAGGAATGACACAGGAGTAAACTGTGCCATGTGATCTTTTTTTTTTTTTTGGAGATGCATGGAGTTTTATTTGCAAAGCAAAAGATGGGAAATGCTAATTTAACGAGAATACTCCAGCATGAACATATGGTCCCTCGCATGTGACAGACCTCGTGTCATTCCATGGGATACTGCGAGGCCCCTTTTTCCACTAGTTATGCAGTTTTACCCCTGAATTTCTTGTTTTCTGGGTTAAGGTTGGTCTGTTGAGAGAAGCAGGTTTTCTGCTTTATTATTTATTTTTAAGAAGCCTTCACCGGGTTATGTCGAGCCGCATGCGAATCACGTCGCATGGGGTAACTCTCGACTCAGCTGCGAGACAGCTACGGAGGCTTAATGGGACAGGTGAGCTAATCCAGGGAGATCAGAGTCGAGAGGAAATCCCCCTTTTTATGTGAACAATCTTTGTGTTTCCATCCCGCCTTTGGCCCTTTAACAAACCTTATTTGAGGACTGTCTGGTTCTGGTTTTGTCTTGCAAGAAGCATGTCGATCCCATCCTATGTTACTCAACCGCATTTCCCCCGTCTAATGCACCAGCCTCTTTCCGACGCCTCTATTATGTATTATTTTTACATCATCCCCTCCTAAAGGAATATTTTGGGTGATTTTCTTTTCCAAGACGTATTCACCTTAATGTCCTACAGGAAAGCAGGTGTGGGAACGTCTGCAACACTAATGCCTGCTTCCTCCCCTCCCCCACAGATAAACCAGAGGTGAAGATTGTAGTGGAGTTTCCTGAAGGCCTGACAAGAGAAGGAGAAAATCTCGAGCTGACTTGCCAAGCCAAAGGCAAACCCCAGTAAGAGGCTTCTCTTGTGATTCAGGCAATGTGGTTGTGATCTTCTTATAGGGGATGGTACAAATCAAAGCGTTGACGTCCACAATAATGATGCCAACGGTGGTGCTCTCATCTGTTGTGGGTTCACAAATAGTTTAATCCAGCCCTGCTTTCTGCCCCTACCAGCTCTATGTGTGTTTTGTATCCAGTTGTGCATCTGATGCATCTGAATATTTATAGATCCTGGTTAAGTTGCAGGGGTGCTCTTTGGAGCATGCTCTACCCATCATTCCCTCCAGCCAATGTCATGGGGGCATTTTCTGTGGTGCAGGCAGACTGAGTATGTGTGTGTGTGTGTGTGTGTGTGTGTGTGTAGAGTGCCCCCTGCCTGTAATACAAAGGGCCGCAGCTAAGGCTCTTCCAAAGGTGCTGTGGGAAACAGGGTCTGATTGACCAAGCCCACTGGAGTCGGACTGGGATTACTTGTGTGGAAATATTAATACCATCCGTCATAATTTACGCCACGCCGCCTAGTAAGCAATGTGACCTTCCCCCGTCTCTCGGATTCACCATGCTTCAAAGTCAAGAAGCGGAGGTTCGTCCTCGCACAGGAAAGACGGGGCGGAGCCCTTCTGTGGCGTCCCGCGCCTGGCCCCGTGGCGCCTATTCTGTCGAGATATGGACGTCGGCCGAATTCATTTATAAAGATGAGAATGCAATCAATAAGCTGTACAGAAAATTGGAAGTAATTTTCCATTAATGTGGCTAGAGGTTTAGTCGCTTGTTGATTTGTATTCGGGATCTAACCTCTGGTTTTCATGCGCCACTCTCCCGTGTGCATCTCCATCCACTCCTTTCAATAAACCACTTCTTTCAGCTTCTCTCTCCTAGGTCATTTTTTCCCCCATGTTGCACAAGTTCTGTATTTTCAGGCCATACATATATTTAACGTTGATTCCAGATGAAAAATCTCCCCTGTGTGGATTTCGTGCTGGATACCCGACCATGGAAAATTCAGTCCTACTAAAAAACGTAGGCGATCCAACGGTGATTGAGCTTCGACCAATCATTGTTTTGAAGTTTTTGGGGTGTGGTGGGGTTGGGGGGGGGGTATTTTTTCCCAAGCCCTTTAGATGGTTAGAAATAAGTTTAAACGCCAACACGAAGGAAAAAGAAACGTTCTCTAGCTCCGGGGAAATAACACAATGCTGCCAGAACTTGTGAGAGCATAACTGAATTTACAAAGCCGGTAACGTCTCCCTTAGTGAATTTTGTGCTGTGCACTCAGTACCGTGAAGGGGAAAAGCGTAGAATGTGTGTATTATATAAGCGGCTTGGTTATTGTAGAGGACAGTATATGAATGTGAAAACTCAGCCCAGAATGATGCATTAAAAAACCCATCTTGACGTCCCGTAATGCCGTTGACAGCCCATGTAATAAGGACTGCATCGGCGAGGATTGCAGCAATGCACCTGGAAACTGAAAATCAGTACCACCTTCAGTCCCAGGCACAGTATTCTCAGCATGTGGGTTTCATTTTTCTTCCCCTGTAGGAGTAATACCTGTCTGTCTGTTTTTTTTAGGCCCCAGAATATCAACTGGGTGAAGGTTGACGACGATGTCCCATCACACGCTGTGATAACAGGCACAGACCTACTCATCGAAAACCTCAACAAGTCCTACAACGGAACATATCGCTGTGTGGCGTCCAACTCGGTGGGCGAGTCCTATGATGACTACATCCTGTATGTTTACGGTATGTATGGTATCCCAGAATCCATCAGTTCCCCTTCCACCTCACAGGGTCATCTGAGGCCCTCACTATTGGTTATATTTCTCTTCTTTTGTGGTATAGTTGGACTTGTTTATTCTCTAGGATGTTTTGATTACTATGTGGCTAAGTTTCTGTTTCCAGTAAAAATTCCCACAGTGTCTTCTGGGAATATATGGGATGCATTTGAAGGCTATTTATGATGAAACTTCCAGAATCTCTGTTATCAAAGTATCAAAAAAAGACAATGTAAAAAAGGCTGAAAAGCTCGTTTAACAATGTCCCTTTGCTTAATGCAAGCGAAAACCGAAACGATACAAACAAAAACAGGCGAATGGGATACTTAAACGAAGGGTAGATTTAGCCTCAGTAAGGATGTCTGAAATGCCGGCCCATTTCAAAGTCCACACTGCAGTGCTACGAACTTTTTGAAAGCAGCACATCTGACCGTGCATTTTGAAGTCCATGTGTAAGTGTGTGTGTGTATGTGTGTGATGGAAAAGAGAAGATTATGAGCATAGTGTCCGCTGTCGGCATTGGGCGCGCCGGTCAGACAGTTGCCTCTGCGTTGTGGCTGCGGGGGCTGGACTCGTGTGTGTTTCCCAGCGCAGATCTGGCAGCGACTTGCGGTTCCCTCCGCGCGCTGCCGGTTCCGAGCGTGACAGGAAGGGAGAAGGATACGAGGCCTGTTAGCGGGAGACTTAAGCGAGACTCCCCCCCATTAAAAGCAGCTCCCAACATAATAGGGGCTGTCTCGCTTTTGATAACTTTTGATGTCTGCTCCCTTTCTAATATCTGCCATGATGCAGCAGCGACTCATGTCGAACATTAGAATTGCTAATGTGGAAGCAGTACTCCCGGCCCGGGCTGTCAGCGCTTAATCTTGCGTCATGTTTTATGACACCCCCCCCCCCCCCCCCCCCCCCCCCCCCCCCACCCCACGAGGGGGGGGGGGGGCAACGCTCCGCCGCCAACCCCGAAAATAACTGGTGTCCGCCACCC
>JAODKM010000037.1:18943764-18954646 GCA_026780845.1 Petrocephalus sullivani
GGGTTGTGCGTGCTCCGCTCGGCCCGCCGGGGGGTGGTCTCGGGGTCCGCGCGGGGGGGCGGCGGGGGGGGGGGGCCGAGGGTAGAGGACACGCAAGAAAGTGCAGATAAGGATAGGAAGCGACAGGCCTTTCCTCGGCTAGGCCCCTTTGTCAAGTTGCGTTAATTATTATCAAGTATGCGCAGTGGGAGCAGCTGACCTGAGTAGGTTGCGGGGGCCGTGTCAAGGAGCCGGCCCATGGGTCTGGGCGTCTCGACTCCTACCCTGCAAACTCGAAATTAATCTGCAACAAGACTGGCATTCTTGTAGAGCAATGTTACCCAACCCAGAAACAGCCAATCACAGAAACAGACAGTACACATTTTTGCTCCCTCCCAGCTCCCTGCCAATCATGAGCATCTAATACTTACAGGTGCAAAGGGGCTGAGAGGGAGCAAAAGTGTCTGAGGATCCCCGAGGACTGGGTTGAGAAACACTGTTGTAGAGAAAGCTGCACATACACATACTTTGGCTGTAGAAGTATCATTTGGCCTTGCTTAGCACCTGGTAGGATCCACTTTTCCCTTAAAAGCTTCAAGGGTAAATGAGTCTTCTGTTCAGAGAAGCCATTCCGCACAGCACCATTGTACTGAGCGGTTATTTGTGTACATGTGGCCTTCCTGTTAACTTTGACGATTCTGGCCATTCTCCTCCGACCTCCCTCATTAACAAAGGCTTTTTTTTGGCCGCAGAAATGCACGTGCACACACACACATACATATATATGTGAACTCCAGGCACCGTAGTGTGTGAAAATCCCCAGGAGGCTGCCTCATGATGCTTGGAACCACCTCGTATGGCACCAGCAATTGCAGCACCTTTCGAATCCCTTACATCACATCTTAACCGCGCTAATGCCTAGCTGCACTGTAACCAAACCTCTTGACCCTGTCTTTGCGCCATATAGGTTGAGTTGCGGCCACATGATACACTGTGTTAAGTGTGTTAAGGCACGTCTTTACCTTTGACAATGGCGAATTGGGTGTCAGAAGGATTTCGGCTGACTTTAATTGATTCTGCCCATCGTGGAAAGGAAATTTAGAGTCAGAATAGCCTATTAGGCTTATCAAGCAGTGTTTGGTTGTGTTTAGCTGGACATGAGGCTGTTCCCTCCTTCCTCGACGCCGATAAAGGGACTCTGCCTGTTTTTCTACTTGTTTCTAATAAGTTATGCCCCCACCCCCTTTGTTTCTTTGGGCTGAGCCCCCGCAGGAAACTCGCCACCTTCGGAGACGAGTGCCTGGGATGGTAAATTGTAAATCGGGAAGTCTGGTTGCGCTCCCAGGAATGGGATTACGAAAGCTTAGATTGCAATTTCTTTGCTGCTCCGTGCCACCTTTGCTGTAATATCAATTTCTCCAGGAGAATATTGTGGGACGGATGCATAGAGCGGTAATAAATCCACGAATCTCAACACAGACCAGGAATGACAAGGTAAAAAGCCTTTATGTGGTGGTTATTTATTAAAGTACAGTTCTGATATCTAATCCCAACTATTATATCCCTCATGAATGTGCCACCCACTTGTGAATATACCCTTTTATTCTGGCTCTTAGACACTTGTTTCCTGTAAAGTTCCATCTCTTCATTTTCTCTTCATCTCCTACCAAACGCTTTAATTTCCTCACTCGAGCTTAAGATATCGATCAAAAATTTAGCCCCTCCCTTATGCAGCCAAAAACCAATCGACTCCGCAAGCCACCATTAACTTTGGTTGTCATGGATCCCTACACTTGATCAATAAGCTTCACATACCATTAGGGTTTGGGGTGTCAGATGGCTGCCTTGTTCCTTGACTGGACAGGTATAAATCTTTCTTAAAAATTGCCTCAGTCTTGCACTTTTAGTCTTGCGGGTGAAATGTATTCCTTCAGCTTTGACTAGGCGGTATAGCGAGAAGATATATCTTCAGAGGCACGCTTGTTGCATTAGATGTAAGTTGAGAACTTCCATGTAGCATTTAATAAATCATATACGGGTCTGAATATGTTGCTGGTTTCATTTTTTGTTAAAACCGGGGTATGTCAACAGCACATTTACTGATGGTTACTGATGGTTCCATTACATTTTACCATCAAATAATTACAAATGTGTATAGGTGTGTATATAGAACTATGTACTGTTGGCAGCATTAGCTGGTCATTATATATATTTTTACCAATAAAGGTTATTAGTGGAACCCTTCAATACGGGCCATAGATATATACCACAAGTGATCGGGAGATGACAGGAAGTAGTTTTCTGTGACAGTTATTTTCGGTAACTAATGACATTTTGGCAATCATTACGATACATTCTGTTTTTAGAGAGTCATTTGTCATCCGGATGACATTTACACTCCCTGTTTCAGATTCCCATCAAATTCCATTTGCCATCAATATTCGTTTTGAAAGGTCAAACCTAATTTAATCCAGTAGTGAAAGACTGGCGTTGGCATTAGTCAGGTTCTGAGATTCTAGGGGTGTGTGTGTGAGTGTGTGTGGGTGTGGTGGGGGGGGGGGGTCTCCCAGTTTTAGTGAATTACAATAAACACCTGGAGCATTTTGGGGAAACAAGGAAAGTGTTGTAGGCTGTATTATATTAATCACGTTTAAGGGAGACCTTCTCCTGGAATCCATAATCTATATTCTGAATTGGGAATTGTATTCTGAAGGATAGCCCCCTGTTTGTGTTTGCCATGAGCATATTTGCATCATGGAGCACTTTGACCTGACTAGCTGAGCCTATACCCTATTAGGTAGTATAAGTCTGTGTGTGTGCTTGTGTCTCTGCACGTTACCTCATTTCCACAAGTCGTTTGTATGGAAATATATGATCGGATCTGTATGATTGGGTCACTTATGTAGAGAATTGAGCCCGAAACGTCAAGCCGTCCGTGTTATTAACCTGTTTCTGGGTCCGGTTGTATAGTGTATGCTGATACATGGTTTCCATTGTGTTGAGATGAGGTGTTTGCGCTGGAATTGCATGTGAATAATGCGGTTTCTTTTCCCGTCTTATCTCGCCACTTCAGACTCAAGGGCGGGTGAAGGCACGTCCCCCTCTGTGGACCACGCGGTCATCGGGGGCGTCGTGGCTGTGGTGGTCTTCGCCATGCTCTGCCTCCTCATCGTCCTTGGTCGATATTTCGCAAGACACAAAGGTAAATATGGAGGACGATTTTCTCGTTCTTTTTTTGAGGATATACTAAATACCTAAAATGAGCGTGTTTATGCAGGCTAAGGGGGAAATGATAAAAATAAGAATGCAATTATAATGTAGTTATTTTGTTTGGGGGCGCCTTAAGCATCCTATTACTCTCCATTATCAAAAAATAGTTTCTACTGAAGCGACAATCCTGTAAGGTATTCTGTTTGCCACCATGCTAACTTGAATGACCCTAGTGAATGATGTACTTGTGGGTTTTTTTTTTTTTTAATTGGTCCCAGCAATTCCATACTTAATCTCGGATGGTGTTGTTCGTTATTATTTGGCCCGAGACTGTCGGAAGGTATCTAATCCCTCCGGGAAATGGAGGTTGAAGAGGTTTGCTTATTTCTTCTGCACGGTAAACTTGACAAGGTTAATTCTGAAGTCTGGTACAATGTTACCACCTCCTGCAGTGGGAGTGGGAGGATGTGTGTGTGTGTGTGTGTGTGTGTTTTTTGCCTCCGTTTCAAGATTAAATTGTGAATTTCACCCGAGCTTGTAATTGACTGAGACCTTGCCTCGGCCTGACTAGAGACGTTGGATGTGAGCTAATGTATGGGTGGTCTAGTCTTGGTGGTAGTGGTGGGATGGGGGGGGGGGTCCTTACCAATATATTAATCCACTGTTTCCAAAGATTGTATCTTTGGGGGGAGGGTGGGAGGCGACTTGGCTTGGAACTTCCAAACCATCCAGTGTGTTCAGAATGCATTATTGGGTGGAGATGAGGTCTGTCTTCACAGTTAAATGGTCCACCTTGCTGTGCCCCCCCCCCCCCCCCACCCCGCTCCAGGCACTTATTTTACACATGAAGCCAAAGGGGCGGATGATGCCGCAGACGCCGACACGGCCATCATTAACGCCGAGGGCGGCCACAACAACTCGGACGAGAAGAAAGAGTACTACATCTAACCCTGCTGGCCTTTGGTGCCCATCGCCGGGCCCCGGGCTGCTTTTGGGGAAGGGGGGTGGGGGAAGGTGGGGTGGGTTAGGGTGGGATTGAGGATAGGATGGGTTGGGCTGGATGCGGGGGGAAAATTGGATTCTGGAGGACGGAAGGACGTCGAGTTCAATCTACGCAGCTTAGGAGGGGAAGATCTGTTAGACCATGTGACCCGGGGAGGTGGGGGTGGGATGAGAGAATGAGAGGGAGAGAGACGTTTCCAGAAATCACTGTAGCGCGCTTCAACATTTAGACACCTCCCTAAACTGCTGGTACAAATTCTGTTCAGTTTCGACCATTTTTGCAGACAATTCTGTGCCTTGTTCTGAATTTTTTTTTTATTATTATTATTTTTTTTTAATTTTTAAATTTTCTAGTGCCACCCTCCACCACCCCCTCTCCACCCACATTCCCCACAGCTTTCTCCTTGTCTACGTTTCATTGGCTTCTCTATGAGGGTAAAATCGCACAGCGTCCCTGTGCGTCCATCCCGCCGCAAATGAGCATCCTCCCTTGCCCCCACACGACCATACCGAAAATGTTATATGAAACGCACTTCTATACTGTGAGTAGGCCTTGTAAGTACAAGCTGCCTTCCATCTTTTCCACCCCTTGAGAATTCCCGTCACTGTAAGGCTTTCGGTTTTCCATACGATGCTTCTTCCTTGTGATGTCACCAGGCTCGAACTGAGCGACATAGTCAAGTCAAAATACTAATAAACATTTTCCCCAGAAAAATAAAATCTTAAAGAATTCTTTAGGGGGGAATAAGTGTGAAGGAAGGAGTAGAGGACTGTCGATCCTTAACACTGTCATGTGTATTGCGTATGTTTCATTTTTCGGCTCATTTTGTTCAACAATCGACAAAATTCATTTTTGTCTCCCATTTGATTGGTTAATTTTTTTCCAATGAGATATGCCAGTACATCAGAATTGTATGTGCCACTACTTAATTTCTATTTATTTGTTTATTTTTCAATTTTTTTTTTGTATTTAGCTACCATTTCAGCGCCTCTTTCAGTCACATGGCGCCGGGCTCAGTAACATTCCACCTAAGAAGATCGCTGGCACTCTGTACCGCCGTTCTCCAACGTTCGCTGATCATTTGAGCTAGGGTTTTCGAACCCTCAGCTCAATCCAGCTAACATCTGCTGCCGCTCCAAGCAGTCAATCTGCTTCTATTGCAAGTGACAGACTTAAATTCTTCCAACTCAGCTTCAAAACCCCCCATCCACTCACCCCCTACCCAATACACACACATACTCACTAAAGATGTAGTCGAGTACTAGATGCCCCCTTGAGGGATAGAAATCCCAGCCCTAGGAATGAAGGACATGTTAGTCACATTTACCTTGCATGGATTGAAAGGCTTGAACCATTATCTGCATAAGCAGCACAAACGACGAGACTTTGAGTATGAAGGTGCGTCGTGAAGTCCTTTAAGTAGATTTAAGTATGGTTTGAAAATACGTAAAACACTACAACTATCTAGCTGTCTTTATGTTCCGTATCGAGAAGGAATATCCTGTGGAATTTTATGCTTTACAAAATAAAGACATACCATTGCTTTAAACTAGCCATTATATAAAAATCTAGAAGGACAGATTTTCAAATTTCCAGAAATGTCTGTTGTGGTTATAGCTTGTTTTTGTTATTTTTTTTTATTTTTTATTTTTTTGTTTTGCTGCCATATGGTTTTATACACTAGTATGTGTGTGGAATTGTAAGTTAGGGATGGCGAAGACGATACCTTTTCATATGTGATGTAATGTTTCATCGGTATAATTAGTGGCTGGAGAGCTGACCTTAACATATATCTTAAATAGCTCACTTCAATGTCTGGAGATCGTTTTATTTTTAAATTGTTTTGGACTCCATCAATACTCGGTTCAATATTATTTTATGCCACCAGCTACAAGTCTGTAATACCTGTGCCCAACATTACTCACTGCTAATCACAGAATTAGCTCCTGGGTGTAGTCTGAAAGGACAAACGCCCTTTATTGTGTTTTAATATCCCCATAATGTACGCATGACCCGTGTAACAAACTTAGAAGTCATGTCTGAGACGGGGCCGTATAGCCGCTCCAAATGGCCTCACGTTCACTGTGTTGCATAAAAGTTTATTTAACGCGGGCAGAAATGCAGATTGAACTGTCTAAAGTGCGCACACAGACGTACGTTATGTTCTGCGACATTTCTAAATCAGTTTTTTTTTCTCCTGTTCATTTGAGGGTAGTAATGGAAAGCAGAGCAAAATTTGAAAAGCCCATGTTATAAATAATTTGGCAGCTTTCCACTTGTTTTTATATTTTATTATTAATATTATGTTTTACTTTGCTGTGCTCTTCTGCTTTTTTAACATGGTCAGCAAATCTAGCGTATTCTGTGGGGGACCATTCTAGAGAACATGCCCCTCTGGTTTCACCCTGCTTCTGTGAATGCTGCACTGAGATTTAGGTGTAAGAGGAAGTGTCTTCATAACTACCTTTGATTTTGACGTACAGTACATCGTTTTTTAATCGGACTAGCCACCGAAGTGATGGCGAAGTAGACGAGCACTTCTTAACGGGAGACGTGTTGCTCGAGGGGAGCCTGGTCAATCTTGGGGAGGATCAGAAAAGAAAAAAAAAAACGTTGAGGTTAGGTGTGACAAAAACGCATATGTTCTATTGTAGGAACTACATATTGGTTTTTCTCTTCATTTGTGGCCTGAAACAAATCATGTAGAAGCTATGAAGTTACAGTACTTTCAATTAAGATTTGAGATGACGTGACTTGTATTTAATAGTGAGCATTATTTAGCTTTGGTCAAGTGTGGCGGCTTCTATTTAAACTGGATACTCTGACTACATTCTCAGCTACTTGGACACATTTGTTCATTTTTAGTTTTTATTATTATTTTTAAAGTATGTGGATATTATGACACTATGGATTCACTCATTGGTAGATGTAGATGTTACCGATTGGGCCAGTGTATATTTTGTTATACTTGGTATGTCGAGCCAGTTACTGCTGTGTGTTGTGTGGTTTTAAACTATAACCACTGTCAAGGCCTGAAAATCAATTTGGGCAGGTTTTAAAAAGGGGAGACGATATCTTTTATTGCAGAGTTTATACAATGGCACACCTTGACATCGTCACTACAAGAACACAACAAACCGCACTGACGTGTTTGCAGTTGTTTTTTAAGTTTTTTCTTTCTTTTCTTTGTTTTTCTTTAATTTTTGACATTAAAAGCTGATTTTTTTTTCCCATTTTTTCTTTTTAACAACCCCACATTGTTCACAGTACAATTAGTGCTACAGTGTTCTTAAAGGTGTTTTTTTTCCTTTCATTTTCTGTTATTTTTGCCCTTTCTCGGGGTCTCGTTCATCGAGCGGTTCGTTTTGCATCTCAGGTAGAATGCAAAATTTTAAGCCCACAATGTTGGAAAAATATATATATTAAAAGTGAATTTTGTTTATAAAGATCAAGAAACAAATGGCAAATTTTGCATTTTAGCTGTGCGTGTTTTATGTATTTTCTTAATATACAGTGCACTGTATATGATGTGTTAAGTATTACTTTGTATAGACCTAGTTCACAGAGAACGGATGTTCAGCTTGTTAAGAGATGTAGGAAAGAACAAACTTGCTGTGCTACAATCAGAGTAAATGCTACATGTCACAACAGGTTTGACGATGGTGTTCAGTGACTCCCAGGAAGTTTGGTCTTTCATCACTCATTGTTTTTAGGTTGGTTATTTTGTCTTTCTGCTGTACTTGGCAATGTTACTGTGTATTAATGAAGAAGATATCCACATGTTCCCCATACACATTTTGTATTGGTTCATAAATAGACATTTTTACAAAAAAAAATACTGAAGAGTTCTTGTCTTAATAAAAAAAAAAGATATTAATGTTCAAAATAACTGTGGTTTGATTTGTGTTTTATCTTTCTACGGACTTTGCTTCTGTAGATTATTCCTCTGATTCTCGTCATTGCAGGAGGTTTGGCCAAGGTTGAATGTTTCTTTCATGGCCTTGAACATGTTGGAATCTCTACTTGAGAGTTCTTTTTGAATACTTTGAAAACAGCGTCCTTGGTTTTTTTTTTTTTAAAGCCATAGAGAAAGAAATTCTGGATGAATTGGAAAATGACTGACCACCTTGACAAACAAATTGCATAAATGTATTGCTGACAGGTCAGCTTGCTGTGTGCGATGCCTCTCCGTTCCTTTTTTTCCAAAGCAGTATCCTTTAGAGAGAGGCTGCGAATGTGGTTGCTTTAAGTAGTTTTGGCTTGTGTTCCACTTACCTTCATTCTTTGTTTTTCTTTCATTTTTAAACCTATTATTCGCTTTCATAATTCTGAAGGCTCTGTAGTTTAAAGAAAAATATATATTTGTCAAAATGCCTTACATCATGGAAAGGTAGTTTTTAATTCTGTTTGATTCACTTCAGTTCTGAAATGACTGGACTGGAGATGATTAAAATCCCTTAGGTGTGATTATTACTAGAACGAGTTTGTCACTATACAGGTAGTCCACAACAATGGAGATGCATTCCGATGACCCCATCGTAATATGAAAATATCATTTTGAGACATGGCCTAGTCTACCTAGGAGTCTTAAAGAATACCGTAATTTGTTAATTCGAATAATACAAATTACAGTGTATCATTTTGCAAAACTGAGCAATTTACAGTACTGTACTGCATAGACTATATATCTATGTATATATATATGTGTGTGTGTGTATTTATATATATATATATATATATATATATGTGTGTGTGTATATATATATATATATATATATATATGTATTTATTAATTACAATACTGTATTGCACAGTAAAAAGAAAATGGCACCGTAAAATATATAAGTAAATGGCACCATAAAGGGGAGTCATAAATGTAAAGTAATGAACCAGATACATTTGGCTAATGCAATTTAATAGAAAGTTTGTTCAGTAAATAATGCTATCTGCTATTAAATGTTTAGCAATGGTGGCAACGCTAAATTCGCTAAAGCGACGTATCATACATGCATTGAACGTACCCTATTTTTTTTCAGCAAGAGACATACATGGGTGTTTGGAAGATATACTTTTTTTCCACAAAAATTGGGCTTTGAAACACCAAAAACACAGGAAAAAAAACATGCTCTAACACTGAGACAACTGAACTCTGACGATTGTTGGCGAGAGCAAGGCATCTCACGGGGCAAGAGATGCATACATCCCAGCAACGTCCCAACATATCATTCCGCATACACTGCTACACTTGTCTGCCGTGCAAAATTTTAAACATTTTTGCAATTTTGTCATATCGCTATCGTAAACATGAAATCAAAAAATTGTAAATCAAACTATCGTAACTTGGGGACCATCTGTATTCTTTAACTCTTTTAGCACTGAGCATCTTGTGGGTCCGTTGGTCTAAAGCATAAACCAATAATTAACAATATTAACTCCGTAGCTTATGCGTTCCTGTCATCGTTATTCATCAAAAAAAAATTAGCTCAATGTTATCTTTGCAATAAAATGCCCAATGATGATGGTTTACCTTCAGAATGGAACAAACCTGTAGTGTGTTCAACTCATAATCAGAATCCTTCTTTAATTTAATATTTTCTAATGAAACATTTTACTGGGATCTGTTTAGTTTGAGTAGTTGCATTTGAGAGGTGGGGTTTGATGAAACTGAAAACCTTGGGCCCTATTTTATACCAGCGAAAAGCACAACGCAAATTAGTTTTACTAGTTTCATAGCGCATGTTTTCAAAATATCGATGTGTTTTCCACTCATAGGAGTGGTCTTTTTTAAATGAGGTGTGGCTGGGCGAAGTGTCAGTGCATCGCTATTATAAGGCAGTGAAATGACACTACGCTAAACAAATTTTCATGTCTAAAGTCAGTGGTGCATAATTAAACGATATTCAAGCAGCACAACAATCATTACAGACTACTTGGTTACTATTAATTATTGTAAGCTGACTACTTGATTACTATTAACTATAAAAGTACAGGAATGATTCTGAAGTTTTGATCCCTATAAGCGGTTGAGCGCTGTAACTGATCACTATAAGTGGTTTCCTCTGTGTATCAAAAAGTAGTGCTCCCATAAACGATGTGCTCGCACATTTTCACACAAGCAGGTTTGCCAGGTAAACATGCCATTATAATATAACTTATGTCTTTTAAAGATGAGGTGAGGTAAGGTGTCATTCTGATTGCATGTTACGTATAGAACACACGAATTACAGTAAGAGAGTTAGAACAACCTTTTTGCACCTTGTGCTAGTGCAAAGTCTTTTTCCGCCATCAAAATAACAAGATGGATTTGGACACACCCATAAATGTTAGTTGCTTTGAGTTAGGTTGTCAAAATTGAGCCCCCTGAATTTTTAAATCCATTCATCAAAGTATCAGTCAACCTTCAGGCTCATTTCCTTCTTCCTTATTGGTCCCTGCAGATGTGGACCTTGCTGGTTTCTGCCCTTGCTGACATCCATGCCATTCAAAACCCTTATATAAGCCCCATGAACTTGATAATTTGTGCACTTGCTTTAAACAATGAACCTTTTTCCTCTTATGCGAACCGTCACCATCTGTTCTCCTTATTGTGAAATGACTAGAAAGAGCTTTCAGCTCTGCAAGATCAACCATCGGACGGCCCCCCGCCCCACCCCCCGACCCCCCCCGCCCACGCACCCCCCCCCCGAAACC
>JAODKM010000037.1:18954746-18965469 GCA_026780845.1 Petrocephalus sullivani
AACCGGGCCTTCAAGTCCACCACCCGTCCCACATCTCCCCCACCAGCACCACACCGACCCAATTCACACTCCAAGTCCCGCTCGATATCCGCAAAACCCTGCCTCCTCTCCGACGCCCTCCTCCTCCCATAAGAGGTAGCCAACCTCCCCAATTCTCTCTTGATGCCCTCCCCCCCCCCCCGTCTATCCACCCCAAAAAAACCCCCCCCCCCCCCCCCCCAAAAAAAAATCAAGCCCCAAGCCCACATTCTTGTGCATCTCTCTGGCACAATTAAAGTCTCACATGTAGCAGCCATTAATCATTTTACATTTAATTAGCAGACGCCTTTATCCAAAGTGACACACAGTTGAAAAAAAATCAGTCAGACCTTGGAGCAACAATGATGCAACTCTGCCGTCCATGGGGATTTGAACTAATGACCTTCCAGTCGCATGTATGAGGTCCGAACCCACTGAGCCACACACCAATCCTGTTTCGATGAAAGTCAGGTTTTATGGTGATATCCTTTACTCCTCTTCTGCAGGCGAGCATGTGTCATTACTATATCTTGCATCTGCCTATCGTGAAGGTGTTGAGTGTGCTAAATGGACATGATGAAATTGGATCCATATTGTTACTGAGCACTGCTCCCTCTAACGGGGCTCAAGAGCTCAGCCCCCTGAGAGGCCAGCTGAAGCCTTTAGTAGAACAGTGAGTCATGGGACACGTCTCAATGCTCAAGTGCTTCCAGTGTGACATTTTTGTTCATCTAGTTTGAACCCTTCTCATTAGGTACAAATACAGTCAGTCCTTATACTGTGTTCCTGAAATGTGGGGCTTCTGGCAAAGTGATGTCAGGACACATCAGTGTTTTTTCCAGACTATGGTTTGTATCCCCTTCAAGAGAACAAACAACGTTTAATGATAATGATAATTTATTGTATTTAAAGCCATTGATGACATATGTCAGGTAGCATTTTACTCATTTGTCAGACACTTTTATCTAAAGCAGTATGCAATTGAGAATCCGTAGTCAGACAGTCCACAGATTAACTGTAGGTAACAGCCTACTTCAAGGGCTTCATTCTTCCAACTATGGGATTTGAACCAGTGACCTTCTGTTCACATGCCATGTGGCCTGAGCCACACACTGCCCAATAGCTTTGCTAGGAGTATAGTACCTGGTGCAACAGACTGTAAATGACATTCCCATTGGCATTCACCATGTAGTGGCTTGTGTGCATTTGGCCCCAGTCCCAGAATTAGAGTCTTTTTCATTCTGTTCTTTACTTCTTTATCAGGTATCTTCAGAAAATGCTCAATGTACTAAAGATCCACATTTTTTTTTTGTAATTATGAAATAACAATTAGAAGTCAAAGTCAGCCAGGAGACATCGTGTTCTTTTGTGTGCAGAGGTATTTCATCATCGCATGCCTGCCATCGGAACTAGCAGCTGACTATAAGCCAGACTGAAGCGGGGTAAGAGAAGGCAACAATGTGAGCAGATATTGTAGCTCCATTATTACTTCATTGTTCATGCATCAGGTTAGCTATGTTAATACACGCAGGTCTGTGACATTTGAATTTGACATTCATACGGTACACGCCTGTTCTGTAACAGATGGTATGGAAAGTTCTGTACAAACTCATTAGTGACATATGTATCCACCCATAAATTGGCATTTGTGTATGCTCACCTTCTTATTATTTACATGTACCTGTTTGCAGCCACCCATTATTGCAAATTATCACATCTCGGATGTTGATATTACATAGCAATTTAGAATGCTTTCTGTATTGTGTTGCCGTATGCAGAGTTAATTAAGATTGGTGGCAGATCATCAGCCAACACACTGTCAGATCATTAGGAACTGATGACGGTTCGTAATGAATATATACTGTGCTGCGCACTTTATTTAGGTAAACATCTGAAGGCTTTTTATCGAGCTGTTTCATACCACTTACTTTATGTCCACAGTCATCATGAAAATGAAGCTAAATTATAAAAAGGCTATAACTTTAAATTAGAGTTAGCGTACACACCTCGGTAGCTTCTATAAAGCAGAGACTGGTTGTATTTTTTGTGATATTTTCAGATTGCCCACACCTAAAACATTTTTCATGTAGCCTTAATTTATTTTTGAACCTAGGAACCATTAAACCATGCAGAAACTCATAAGGTGGACATATCCCATGACCGCTCAACCGTGGCCAGACTGCACACTGTATCTGACACAAACGCAGGCAGGCATGGGGCCTCTGCTGAGATGTGGTCCCCTTTCTCGGTCACACCGAGGTCACGGTGTCTCATTTCATTTCAGAGTGAAGATAGTAAACACTTTTTCTTTCCTTCTCCTTTGTCTGGTCCCCTTCACGTAATTTACATCCTTAATCATTGTGCCTTGCGTATGAATTAACGCAAATAATCTTAACGGAGAACTTCGGCAACTTCAGCTTCGCCTGGCGTAACTATCTGTCTGAGGATGGTAAATGAATTACCTTCATTTGTCCAATTTTACATTTACAATTAGCTACATGAAATGCGTGAGAAGCACTTCAGTGTTTCCCAGTTTTTAAATGGTGTAGTGTAACAATATCATAGTATTTGAATGTAAATCCCACCCTAATTAGCATACATTAATTGTCGGAATAGTTTATGTGATCTCAGCGCAATTCAGCGTTCTCAGACCAGATAGGTCCACAGCTGAAAGTAATTTTTAAATTCATATAAAGTCTTAAAGAAATATTCGAAAGGAACAGAATGACTGGCGACTTGTATGAGGCACCATCTCCCTGAGATGAATAAAGGGTCATTTCCCAAGCAGAACATGGTGCACACTGGCCCACGATGGAAGCAGGGGCAGCTGGATATGTGAAAAATATATAGTGGGAAAAAAACAGAAGGTGTTAAATGTGTACTACTCCATCACTTCACTATGAAGGAAGGATGAGGTCTATTTCATATGGAGAGAATTAGACATTAACTTAAAAAATGTCTCAGCACTGTTGAAATGATTTTGTTTACAACAAGGAAAATAGTTTAATGCACATGTAACAGCATTGTTAATATTATTTCTTCACCCTAAATAGTTATCTTAAAGGCTATACACCATTATAAGTGTTAATAAAAATAGGTAAAGTGTGGTTCTGTGCAATTGGTATGCCAGTCTTCAAGTATGTTAGCATTATTACACTGGTGTTTCCTTTCTCTAAATAGCCTGGGTTTTCTCTCACTCCAGCACCCAGTGCAATTGCATGACCTCAGCTCAGCGTTGGTAAATCGATGGCATGTGTTCAAGGGTTGAGTCAAAGTTCTTCAGGTTGAATTTGTTGATAAACTCAGCGGAAGAACTCAAGTTTTAAAAGTTCAGTAGAAACCGAGATAGAATACCAGCTGGCAATTACATGGTGCCTATTTAGTCCCTGACTGGCAGGACAGTGGTGTCCTGGTTAGTCAAAAGTCAAGTTTCAAGTTTTATTGTCATGTGTTCCAAGGAATCAAGTGACTTTCTTGCATCACAGTTGCAAGCTAGGGCATCGGGTGATGAACAAATATGGGACAAGACGGAATGTAATATGAGCAATATGAGAATGAGTAAACAAATAAGTAATAAATATGTGCAATGGGGCCGTCATACAAAATGGCAAATTGACCAAAGTGTAGAAAAATAAATAGAGAGTGCAGAAGTGTAATAATGGTAATATAATGCCATAGGGAGGCTAGATGCAGGTCACCGGTTTAGCGGTATGATGGCGTCAGGGGAAAAAATAACCCTGTAACTCTGTAACCCAGCTTTTTGCAGAGTTTAAGTTATAGCTTGGGTGTTAGCTAACTGCTATTGCCTCTGGGTAATGTATAGTGTAATCCTGTATGGTTAGGGTAGCACAGATACCATCTTGTGAGATTTGTTCAAATCCCCCCCCCCCCCGAAAGGGATCTCAGAAGTGAGTTTGCACCAAAGCACCTTCTCTGCACTTTCCGGAAGCCTCGCTAGTGGAATCCGTCTGACGGACCCTTCTGGATTCTTATCAGTGTCGAGGCCACAGAACTAGCAGTACCGGCCTACAGGCATGGCACGTGGGAGAGTCGAGTTGTTTGTGAAGATAAGTGTTTAATTTTACCAAAGGACGAGATGTAAACACTGGGTGTAGTGTTCTCTTGTGATAAGGCTTCTTGGAATGTTTTCCTATTGGACTGGACGTTGCGTTTCATAGCTGACACTTTCATCAGGGAGCTCTTGGCAATGACACAGTGACTCATAATCATCTGATATCTAACCTGAGCAATTCAATATCTCAGTCAAAGAAATGGCAACACTTTACTTTACACGGAACAAATACTTAGTAATAACTCCGTTACTACTAAAGTAGAAACTATGAATCAAACGTGAACAAATATAGTTGCTATTTGAGATAACGGATGTGTCACAATTCACGAAATGAATGAACATGAGATCAGTATTTCACTTGTTGTTATTCATGACTTGTTCCTTCCGTGGTTTACAAAAGTTTACAGAATTAACAGTTACACCGAAACATATAGTAACTGCTTGGGATGATAGATGCACCATGAATCATTAATGATGAACAAACATGACACAAGTATTTAACTTGTTATTCATGACTTGTTCCTCCAGTATTTCACAAGGGTTTACAGATATAACAAATATAACTGCTTGAGGTAAAAGATGCATCGTGATTCATTAATGATGAATTAACATTATATCAGGATGTAACTGTCTTATTTTGTTGTTAATCAATAAATAAGTAATAGTATAATGCTATATTGTCTGTGCCCTGTCAAGTAAAGTGTTAACTTTGTAAAGTGTTAGATATAATGGCAAACCTTGATCTGGAGAAGTATATGTCTCTATACTACCTGCTTAAACTAGCAAAGTCTGTATCTCTGTTCTACCAACTTGAACTGGCAGCATATATATTATTTTCTGGCCTTGATCTTTATTCCAGTTCTACAGTGTTTTTCTGTTGTGTTGTGCATCTCATTCACCTGCTTTAGTTCATAGCCTGGTTTTTTGTAAGAGAAGCCTGACTGAATCAGTTGACATTGACTTTTGAAAGTTGAGTGGGTCTTTGAATTGCTATAGCCAGGTTGGCAGGGTTCTCCAGAATTTACAGACCTTCACCCACCGGTTCGTGTTTACTTCAGTGTATCGCCTCGTGTCCCCGTTAAAAAGCGGAGCGTGCTGCAGGTGAGGTCGGCCTGTGCGCTGGTAAGCACGCGTGTTCCGGAATTTGTCCCTGACCCGCAGTCACACGAGAGGACTGAGAAGTGCAATCTTTTCGAGAAGATGACAAACAGGAGAGATGAGAGAGGCAGCGCACCAGTCTGATTTTATTAGAGCTGGTGACTTTTCATCTAACATTTATTTCATTTTTGCATCTCCTGAGCCCTCAAAATGTTCCCATGAGGCAAATTTAACATGTTGAGGTATCACATCATGTCTATACAGTCTTCCAGCAGTTACTTTGTGTTCTTGCAGCATCATTTGATCCAAGGGCCAATTTGGCGTCTTGCACAGAGCAGCTATTGATGATAATGTTTTTTTTTCCCCCTGATTTCTCTCTGCTCCTTAAACCCATAACTCCACTGTCTTTACTACCTAGTATTAAAAAAGAAAGAAAGAATTGGAACAGTATATTCTGTTTAGCGGGATCGCTCTGAATGGAGATAGATATTGATCTTATTATAACCATAAGTGGCATTGCTCTGGAACTGCGAAACGCCTCGCAATCTCTCGATGGATCTCTCACTGGCATACGTGAGAATCAGCTCAGGAACAGCGATGAGCTGTCAGGCCTTGTTGTGTTTCTAGCTGGACAGGAGAAGCTCCTTTTTAAAAGGAAATGGTGTGTGTGTCTGTGTGTGTGTCTATCTGTCTGTCTGTCTGCCTGCGTCTTGCCTCCACAGGTTGTGCAAAGTGCACGTCATGGAACCCACTGCCACAGACTTCAACTATGAGATTAGATTCAGAAAAAAAAACGACTTCCCGTGGATTCAGTGAGAAGGCGTTGTTTGCTTAACGGACCCGCCTTTCTGCTTCATGTTCATGATGTTCCCCAGCACAGAGCAAGGCTCCCTCCTCGCATGGCATTCATTTACGCTCCGTTTAAAGTTCTTTCTTATTAATGATGCCGGAAGGGCGCTCCTTGTGTATCAAATACAATCGGATATCAGCGAACCAAATTCAGCTTTGATTCACGGCAGCACAAGCTTGACGTTGACTCGTCATTCCCGTTTTCATCGTTGCGATCTCTCACTCAAGGACGCTATTGGGTGGGTCCGTTAGGGACATAAATATCGCGGGGTGGGGTTGGGGCGGGGAGCTAGCCAGGGGTCTCAATGAAGTCAGTACTAAACAGCACATTTATTTGGGGGTGGGGGGTCGGTTGAGGATTTTGTCCTTGGGTTTGTTAATTCCCAGATGCCTCCTTTGGAATCTACTTCTACATCATTTGTCTTTTCCGCCGATCGTTCATCATTTTCTTAATGCCTTCATAACATCTTAGTAATACTTGACCTTGTTTTCTGTGACTTCACTCAGGAAGGGCGGCATACAAACTAATTCCTCACCGACTGTACTGTATGCAATTTTTTTTTTTTAAGCGACTCACTATTCAGACATCTCAGAAATCGCCTGTAATAAATTATTTGCAATTACTTTGTCATTAATAAAGTAATAAAGAGAGGACCTGCTGGGAGCTGTGGGGTTGCATATTTGACATCTGAACCGGCCGCTGCGGCTCTCTGTCGATTCTTTGCGCCGACGCGCCGTGGTCCCTAAGCGTTCGGCATCGGAGGCTGTCCTTCTGATCCCCCCAGGAGCCCGCTTTGCCATGCACCTCGCTGCTATCTTCCCGATGTCTTCCGATAGCCGGACGCGTGTAGATGTGACTTACACTTAATACCAGGCGCATATCCAACACAAACGGGTGACACAGATATGTCATATTCGAGCCTCTGCTCTGCCTCCCTCATAAACAGCTGATAATGTGAAATGTAAATCCGCTCCGCGGCTTTGATGCTTTCTGATAGGACTGTCAGGACCTTGCGTTTCTCTCACTTTGACGCCGTCGTTGCCTGTTCAGGCTCCATAGCTGCTTCACGGGAGGTCTGTGACAACGGATAAATAATTTACATTCCCACGATCCATCAGAATGCGATGGCCCCTATTAATGTCCTACTGTGGATTCTTGTCCCGGTTTCCTCATCCCAGTTATCCTGCATTTGCCTATGCGTCAGAGCTCAGAAAGACTGCCAGTAGCCTCACAAAGCCCGGCTTCATCCAGATAAAAACCGGCTCTGATATGAAGTACCATATTTTTTTTGTTACTGGCATCCACTTCAGACCCAGTTTTCATTTAACATAAAGATATTATAAGAGCACAGGGCAGGAGAATACCCTGGATGGGATGTCAATGCATGGAAACGCAGACACATGAATAACATTCATAGTGTCCCCTGCTTTTTACCCTGTTTTTCCCAGGATAGGCCCCGGGCTCATAACCCTCTATACTGGAAAATGGGTGGATTCATTACAGGTTAGTATTATTATCGTCTAACTAGGTGGCTACACCAGACTGGATGTTTCGAAAAGCTCTTTCAGTTCTACATCATGCAGGGGTGTGAGGTGCTTGCTAAATGCCGATATCACCCGCCGTAATTCTCTTCCGATATAAATTGACATTTCGCTTGGGATCTCAGGTATCATTCAGGTCGCACCGCGTTTCACCGTGCCGGATGCATAGAAGGTGCCGGAATAACACAGAAGTGTGCATCAGAAAATACAGAATGGGAAACCCATCTCCACACCACCGCATATGAAATGTTTCCTTTGTAATGTGTCGGAAAGTGTACTTTAGTTTAAGGTTGAGAAACAATGTCCCCGATGCCGGTTTGACTCCGGTCTGTTTACTCAAGGGGAAACGCATTAGTAATTGATGTTCTAATCTCACGTCTAGCACAACTAATAAAAGCAGAGGCAAGTAATTTTGTTAATGTAAAAACACATTCATAAATAATTGCCCATTGAACGTGACAGCGATGACTCCTGCAAAATGAAAGGGAAATTGTATTGTAGATAGCTGCGGCCTATTTTTGCCTCCATTTCTGTCCTTTTCATGATTGCTTAGCACACGTGCCACTCTCTTTAATGCGTGGCACATTACTCGCGGGCGAGCGGCGCCTTCATTCCATTGTGGTCATACAAGGAAGCGGACGGATAAACATTCGGATCATACATCCAGATAGCTGCTGCTTCAATGACAAGTAGGGTGTATGTCAGCGCGGAGAGTGATTGCGCAAAGATTAGCAGGCCCTGTTCTGCTGATCTGAGTGCAGCAAGGGAATAAACTGACCTTAACCTGGCATGTGTGTGAGGTCAAGGAGGCTTCTTCAAGCGTGCTATCGGAGTGAAACTGAAGGGGGCGCTGACGAGTCCACTCCCAGAATGGAGAAAAAAAAACATGGTCTCCTTGCCTAGCTTTGACTGAATGGATTGAATGTATGTTTCTGTGCTGATACTTTCATCTCTATTTCTCCAGTACATACAAAAATCCCTTATCATGTACATTATATACACCAAAACAGGTGGGCTGACTAATTTTGTCACTATTTTTTGTTAAATACTAAAGCCACGTGTCTGCTAAGCTACAAGCCTACTTTGACAATGTTCTGTGGGCCACATTTGAACAATTGCACACATTTTAATTATTTCAGGAACAAAACAAAAGGAACAGAAGGATATCCTTTGCTTATTACCCCTGGGGCTGTACCAAATACTTAAAAAATCTGCTTTAATCTTTCCTGTGTTTTATTTTATTGTGCCAAAATGTAATCGCATTATGTCATTTCCAAATGAAATGAGATTTTGTTAAAATGTAACTGCGTGATCTGAAGGTTGTGGGTACCTTGTCATATCACAAATCCACCAATGTCGGGAAATTTAAGTTAATACTTTTTCATATTTCCGTCACTGGTGTTCTCATATCGCAATTTAAAATCAGCCAGCACTGCGGAAGGTAGGAGCATGTTTGTTCTCCATGGAAACGGGTGCATTTTAATTGTAGAGTAACAATAAGGACACCTGGCTTCCTGTGCAGGTAAAATTGGCTTGGCTTGGATTTTTAATTATTTATCTACCCCCCCCAAAACACAAATTTTCTTATGGTGAAGGAACCCTGAAATTGGCAGGAAATGAATTAACACCGGACAGATGACTTCATCAAATGTTCACTCCCCTGGAGTGCATCATGATCTTACATAAAGGCTACGCATAAATTAAAATACCGGTAAACAACCATGTAGCGGACATTAAAAACATAAATTTCCTACGAGAGCCGACCTCCTTAAATGTGCAGTCCTCCGCAGAAAAATTGACTGAGCAATTTAGTCTGTCTGGTTTTCGTTAACCTGCATCAATCAGACGGTAAATTTTTTGGTGCAGTCCATTTGTCAGCTTAATGGAGTGAAATGGAGAAGGTCTGTTTTATGCTTGTTTACTCCTTATTTTGCATGCCGGGAGACCTGTAAAAAATGCAAAATGATGTTTCAAAAACAAACATGGGCAAAAGCAGTTAAAACACTGCAAGAAACAAACTTGCCTCAACATGCTATTTACTAGACAAGTAAACATGATTTCCCTCCAAAAGTGTCCACGTTAATTTACTAATGAACTAACAAAATACTCTGCTCAATGGTTGCCTTCTTGTTTTCAGACATTTGTCTGTAACAGAATTAACCAGAACGCATCGGGGGTGAGGGCAGTGACTACAGTCCCAGTTTTGGCCTTAGCATTCCCAACCAACTTTGAGCCAATAAGAGCGTAGGTCCTGTGCGCTCTGAGATGCCACAGGACTGAACCAGTCCCGTAGTGTCTCCATTGTGCAGAATTCACTGATTACATTAATTCAGAGGAATAATCAGTCCAATTAAGAAATTAGGAGTTTGAGGAGAGCGAATCGCAGAAGTATCTCAGGCATCACACAATCGTGTTATCGACATCTACGTTAATAAAATGACGCCAGTAACCAGCATGCAGCTTTTTAATATTTAAAGTGTTTTATGTTATTTATAACTGTTATTGTAACACAAGCTATTTGTTGCCCCAATCTTGAGTTGAGTTTTACCTGAGGCCTTCTTTGACTATGATACTCTTCTAAGCTCATTTATATTGCAGAGAAAGTATGTGGGAGGAAAGATACAGTTTGACATTTTGTTTCGCGGGTAAGATGGAGAGGCCCTCAACCAGCAGGTGAAATAGCCCCAACTCTCAGAGGTAATGTACTGTGCATTCTTTGGCCAGTAGGGACGTGGAGGAGAAATATTTAGAACTCCACACAACCCATTTTACAGAAACATGAACCTTTAGTATAGGCTCACATTCAAGGTTTGTCATTGTGTTACACACAACTAGACTACATTAGTGACTCCTAATGCCGATGCAATACAAATAAGAAGTAAATAATATATAAAAGATATCAACCATATACAAAAGAAGTAAACTATATACAGTAGTACCCTGGTATATCTCATTTCGGCATATTTCAAACTCAAATTTACGTTGGTAATAATCTAAATGGTTGTAAGTAAATAATGAACAGAATTTACGTGAATTAACATGGTCTACTTACTTTGATATACATGATGGCTTCGTGTCCTGGGTGGGCGGGGCTGTGGCTCCCCACACACGCTACTGGCCATTTACATGGAGAAACCTTATGAA
>JAODKM010000037.1:18975761-18996571 GCA_026780845.1 Petrocephalus sullivani
AGTATTTTCTTCTGGTTAATTTAATGACGGTATGCCACCTCTGAATGCACCATTTGTGATTCCAGAAAGTGCGCAAGCTCTGAAACCCAGTCCTGGAACCGAGACCAGGCCGGAGCTGAATTCCTTCTAGCATAAAACTGTTGGCTCTGCAAGTTGCTTGGGATAAAAGTATGTGGTAAGCACAGGGCTATGATTTAATCAGTCCACCTCTCCACCACTACCAAGGAGGAGGCCTTTGGAGGAGAGGATAACAGCTGGGCTCAGCAGGGTGTGGGCGGCCACTGTTCTCCTGCAGAAAAAGTCATGAAGCTGCAATTTCACCCGGCACACGTGCCCTGCCAGACAGACGGGCCAGTCAGGAATCCTAATGCAAAATCTTAAGGTCCCCTACACCCAAAAAGATTGCAGTAATGTTTTTCTTGGCCAGACATAGTCATGACCTCATCTTTCATCTGCCATCTCCAAAGCTGGCTTGAACCATGACCGCATTATAGCTCCCAAGTTCTCATTAAACGACGGCTGCATGGCACAAAAGAACTTCAGAGCTCGGGAACTTAAAACCTCAACTAAAAAATTCGTTAAAATGCACACAATTCCTGTGAAGCAACACCATATCGGCTGCTACTGTTAACGCTAACTGCCGTCGCTAATAAATTTGGGGTGGCATCAGTAGCTCAGTTGGTAGCACAAGGGCCTCACACCTCCAGGGATGGTGGTTCACGCCATAAAATAAAACAACACAAAGACGTCAACACAGAAGAACGACCACTTGTAAAGTTTTCCACTCATTTCAAATACTTCTTTATGAATAGCCTGTGGTGCCGTTGTCCTGCTGGAAAAAAAATATATATAAGAAATCAAAACACTTTTTGCACCCCTTAAACAGAACATAAAAAACAGACCATTTTATTCCTCCCCCCTTATCTTGTGAAAGGTAGGTACCCCAAAGCTAAAGGAAATATCTCTGGTAAAGCTGAGAACATTGATCAGGAGAGCAAGGACTCATTTCGCCCATAGCAGGAACAGAAGTAGTTCTAATCAGTTTCTCTGCACGCTCAGTGGCCAGTCAACAGGAAGCCTGAGGGAGGCTGGTGGCTACAGAGTAGCTTTCCAGCCAATACTGCGTGGGACAATGGGTGTTATTCATAACAGTTGCCGCAAATTTCACAAGAGCGACGGGAGGCTTCTTAAATATTATATGCCACGAGGCCACCCCGCACAACGCCCAGCCTGCCCGTTCGCGCTCCCTCCCTTTCATATTCTTTAAAGTACAACGGTGTCCGTTCTAAAGTGACGCCGATAACATCCCTCCTTTGTGGCGGGCAGAGATGAGGGACAGAAAGAATAGGCGCGTAAGCCTGAGGACCGCACCGAGTCCGGCCGCTGGCAGTGAATGGGAATATTATATCTGATGATCTGAGAGCAGCTTGGCACATAAGCCAACAAAGGAAAGGAAAGGAGGGAAGGAAAGAGCTGGATGAAATAAAAGAAGAGGACAAAAGGCAGAAAGGTAGAGAGGGAAATCAGAGAAAACATGAGGAGTTTGTACAGAGCACCATTATTGTTATTATTATTATTATTTTATGTATTTATTGTCATCGTCGTCATTATTATCCTCTTTCAAATGTCACTAAAGGAAGAATGATCTACTTACTTTCTAACTACCTGTAAAAATTTTTACCTAAGGCTATCAACAGCTAAGAAAAGTCGCCTTCCTCTTACCATAACTAATGTTTTTGCAGTGACTGTCTTAGTGTTTAGTTTTGTGTGTTTTCAATGAAGCCTGTATTCATAAAGCCTAATAACTGTTTTTATAATCCATCGTGACACATTCACAAAGTGTTATAAACATGGCTATGCATGGTTTATAAAAAGGCATAACATACTATAGTCATGTGTCTCATGCATTATGAATGCTCTATGAAGGTTTCATCTATATTGCAATATAAGAACCTTCATAATGCATTGTGCCGCATTATAAAGACATTCATAGAGAATTCATAGTGCATAATACACATGACTATACACATGACTGAATGTTTTCATTCCCATCATACAATGAGGCAGTTGCTATCTTACACGTTAAAACACCTTATATTTACATTCTGGCCATGGTGTGAATTTTAATTATTACACCTCCAAAATAAACTAGCTCTACGAACAAGGTAGCTATGCCACTCCACAATACAATAAAAAAAACATTATTACCAATTATTAAAACTGCAGAATTATATAACTGATAATATTTGAATGTAAATTACAATAGAATAGCATCTAATCCAGACTATTTCCTGCACCAGGCTTAAAGTGATCCCGAACAGGTAGCAAAGAACTTTTTTTACTTTTGATTTGTCACCTCGCAATAATATTCTATATTCTAATAATATTCTTCTAATAATATTCTGTTAATTAGGCCCCTGTGTGCTGTCGTGGATTAAGACACTTTGAGACAACAACCTGTTTGTCTATTATTTATTCAATCTATCGTACACATTATTTAAGTACATACTAACCTGTGTAAAGCTGCTTTCAGTTTGTTTTAGGCCTTGGGAGTGTTTGCTGAGGATTAAGAAAAGTATCGGTAAGCACAAACTCATTGTTGAGTGGATTAGAATACTGCTATGGCAATTAATCCAAAGGCAGCACACGAAATTTACACACGCTATCGCAAGATTAAGCTAAATAAAGTGTCTGTATTGTAGCCAAAGTTACAGCACACCAATTACACGCTTTGTCATCCCTCCTTTTATCAGGCAGTCACATCGAATACTAAATTAATGATTTATTTAAAGACCGCTGGATCCTGTACAAACATCCATCTCACTGGCGGCTAGACTTTGCTTTGCCCAGCTCTAAGGCCCGTGGCAGATTCCCATCACTACTTGCTAGTCCCACTTGGTATGGACGCAATTCTGGAACTGGAATGGCCTGACCGGCACAGATTCTTGGTCTAAACTACTTTGCAAAGAGAAACTCATCAGCAACAGCATGAAGTATTAAATTGACACAACCCTGTGACAAGACAAACATGTTTGAGAAGGTGATGTTAATTAACTTGCGCTTAGCGTCTGTCAGGCATAGCAGTGTGGCCCTCACACCTCTCTTGTTGTCACCTGGTGACAGTTATACTGTTGTTCATTACAAGCTCAGTTTTTTATGTTTCTTGACTTCCCACCCTAAAAACATGGTATCTTTACCTTTTGGTAATGTTGATTCTTCTTTTACAAATGGAATAATGGATTAATGCCAATTAACTACCAGTTTAACTGGAATTCGTCTTCGGCTTGTGAAGAATAAAATATTCGAAATACACTTTAACTAAATGTGTTATAATCCTGGTGCAATATGGGTCATATTCATTTACAACAGAAACTGATGTAACTGAGTTTTAAGACAAAAACAAATTAGAAAATCTGAAGGCTGCAGAAACAATAAATGTTTTTAATAAAGGAAATCATTTGTTTACTTACGTAGTCAAAATGCTGCTTTGTTGCACTAAAGGTTGATCAAAAGGAGTCTGGATTAAAGTTTAACAAGGACACAGAACGACGTGTCTTCAGTGGGGAGAACTTGAAAAGGAAAACGTTGCATGCCAAGAGCATATTAAGTGACTTGGGAACGCAAGAAAATGCAACACTAGTAGCCACCAAACGTTAGCTTGGATCAGCGATCATTAGCTATGACGGTAGCGTCTGTTGCTGCTCAACATTTTGTCAGCTCCTCTCTCCGCCAAAGTTTCTATTTTATCATGGAATACAAGTCACCTGGGATTCAACACTCTAAAGGGTGTTGATTTGAATAAACCAGACAAATAAGATGACACCGATGTGATATTTTTGCAGCTGCTGTTAGCTGATTCTTCATTCTTTACGCATGTCTCTTTGCTTTCTTATGCAAACAAATTTGTTATTTTCTTTTTTTTTTTATCGTTATTTTTCTTTGGCTTTATTTGTTTACGGATCCATGTTAAAACGTGGAGCTAATTGTTAGCCATGTGCTAAGGGAGCTCTTGTCAGTGGATGTTGAAGGGAAAGAAGCTGAATTATATGTTGTGAAAGGTTTAAATGAGGGAAAAAAGGGAGAAAAATAATTATCTAAGCCAAAAATTTGGTTTAGGTATTAGGCATACAAAAATTGTAACCGTTTCATTTTAATTGTTTTTTTCTGTTTTATGTTAAATGTTACATTTTATATTAGGTAAATTTGCAATGACTTCATAAAAGATAAATGGTAGTTGTCTAAAATTAAAATGTAATAACTATTTCTAAAAACTATGACATGCCTTATTTGTACCTATGTTGGACACCAAACATTCTTAATCACTTAAAAATGACTGTCAGAGCTTTGGAAGGAAGGAAACCACATGACGCGTGCACATGGCAGCAAACTGATTCTTTTTGGGGAGTGTCGATTTTCTGGGAACAAAATGAGAGTCAGGACGAGATAATATAACGATATAGAGAACCACTGATGGAGTCATGTGACTCTCAAACCTCCCCCACATACACTTATAACTGCACACATATAATTAACATGGTTTTCTATGAGACTCACTTTCACACTAAAATGTTCATTAAGTCATTACCAAAACTAGACACTTGCAGAAAGACAGCAATGTATTCCCTAGCTATCCCCATCACCCCCAGCCCCATCTAATCCCTACCCCTCCCACAGCCTCCAACCTCTACAATCTGTAGCCCTCCTACACACTGTCCCCTCTTAAAAAAATCTGTATTAAAAGCCTAACTTAGTATGACTTATAATCAGGCTTACCTGATCTGCATCCTGAATTGTTATATCTTATTATGTCATGTGATTTGTTACATGTTAAGATGTTGATTCCCATGTAAAGCCTAGTTGTCGCAGGGCGAGGGGGGGGTCCTCTTCATGGTGGTGGTGGTGGTGTGTAATTGTGTCAGGGGGTGGGGAGGGGTCCTTCCATGACAGCCAAATACCACCACACTCTCCTAATTACTCTGTTTCCAATCTTCCAACATCTGAGCTGCAAAGAGATAACACTGCTAACAGGCTGACGGCTAATTCCGTTTGGCACTTAGTGGAGCCCTCTCCTTATCAATTTCCAATAACACGCAGCCGATCCATTGCACCCGCACAAGCCGACGACTGACAGGCCACCCCCACCTCATGCCACTCGTGACCAATTCACCAGCTGCCACAATGCTTGGCAAGCACCGTACCTTGGCGATGGGCCACCTCTCCTACTTTTGGGGCCTGAGGACCTAGGGGGTCTGCGAGACCCCTCGGAGGACGTCGATCGGCTGGGCCGAGGTTCATCCCGGTGCATTCCGCTTATTTATTTATTTACCGTCCCCCTCATCTGTGAGGAGGGGAAGCCGAGACAGAAGGCTGTCACTTCAACCTGGCAGCCAGTAGGGGAATAGGAATAGGCGCCGGAGACGCTGACAGCTCCTAACAAACTGTCAGGGCAGACACTTCTGTGTGGACCAAGGTTCCCAGGGCAGAAATACCAGGAGACCCCTCAGACATTGGCCAAGGGGCCTGGCCGACTGTCTTGTCACTAAAGCAGCGTCTGATGACCTACTCTTGCCATCTGTACAGCTTCTGCCATGCCTTTCAATCACGCTGCCCACAAAGGACAACAAAACAAACAATCTTATGCGTCGTGCAGAATTTCTTAGGTTCCGATCAGGCAGCGATTGGTTGGAATAACAGAGATAAGGTGTCTTCCCATTAGGTAGTATAAAAACCACAAATCACCGGTGCCTTATAAAGTATTAAAATTAGCAGCATAAAAACAGAAACCCTTTCTGAATTCACTTTGGATTGCCTGTTTGTATTTTAATACAAATGTAATGTTTTAACAAGCTGTTATAATCTTTGCTTAATGTACTAATAACGATTAAGTATTGAAATACTCAAACCCTTGGGTATAGTTAGATATGAAAATGGGATGAAACTCTATTTGGCATTTGCTCAAGTTCATTAGAATACATCTTCTGGCATATCCCATCGTGCCCTTATTTGAGGCTTATATACAATTAAAAGCAAAGCTTGAGATGTGAGCACTGGGTTAGGCCTTGTTTAAGGGCCCAAACAAACATTTGACTCATATGCCAAGGATGGGATTCAAACTAGCAACCTTTCATAGGCACTGAGGCCTAACCCATTGACCCACTAATATTTCGCTATTATTTTGAACTAAAGTTTGTGAAATGTTTAATCCAAAAATCACACCATTTCCAATCCAGTTCCAATCTAAGTGGGTTTTTAATCTCAGGACAAAGACCAGATGAAAAATTATAAAATAGTAATAATAATAATAATAATAATTTTATCACACAAAGAGAATATGTTTTGCTATTATAGTGATTTTAGAGAATTTCATTTAGTTAATTCTATAATCAACCTGATATCTGCCCCAAAGAGAGACAGAAAAATCTAATTCGATAAGGGGGTAATGAAGGCTCACATTAATTATCAAAGATAACCTATTTGCAGCACTGGTTGAGCAACGATGAGCATGCTATTAAACATACCTCAGTGATTTCTTTATTTTGATCAGTGAGAACCTTGAGAGGATGTCTCTTTTGACTCTGCTCGATTCACTTTGAACTCTCTTATTTGGCAACTATCATTATTTTGAGGGTCTTCAAACACACACTTGTTATTCAATAATTCAAAGCAGCTACCTCTAATCTGTTAATAACGTCAGTAGATTCCACACGCGCTAACTTTTTGTAAACTAGCCCGATATTTTGTCCGCACTGGCAGACGACATAAGTGGAAAGGATAGAGCTGAGGAGAAAGGCCTTGCTTACTCATGTTAAATAATAAATAATAAATTGGTTAAATAAATTAATCTTCCCATTCGAGTGCAGATTAAAAATATCTGCCCAATGTTGTTATGTGAATTTCAGCAGGAGCCTGCCAAACAGCTCAATCTCCATTAAAATCTTCCATTTCGTTTAAATGTTTATCCTTGAATGAGTTATTGATTGAAATTTCAATTTTAAAAGAAAAAAAGAAAAACACCCTGCCGATTTGCGAAAGGTATTACTAAAAGTGAAAACATTTCAGGCCAAACAACTGCTTTCTGAACTAAATCCTGAACATTTGTTTTTGACTAATTGTCTTTTTTTCCATGCATTTCGTGAGTCATTGTGAAACACCCAGTAACTCATTTTCAGTTCCCAGTTGACCAGAATAAGGTGATGCATAATTTATTAGCTACAGTAAAGGTAGATCAATGATCTTTAGGAAACTGCTGTGTAAAAGACTTTTACGAGTCGTCAGAGTGTCAGGTCTCATTGCTTAACTACTGAAACAAAACGCGATCTTTACTCTGCGAAGCTATATCGGAAAAATTGTTCAATCTTCTTTGATAAACAGCATAGCTTTGGGTCTGATTTAATTTAGTTTACGGTAATAATGCTAGACACCCCAAGATAATTGAATTACACACACACAGACATCATTAATGGAACTGGAGGAGTAGCTGAGGTAGGGAGCTTTCGCTGAAACACAAGGTTGCTGTAGAAGAACATTGCTACCTTCATCACTAATAATTCAGAACCATTTTCCCTTGTTAAATTAATTGGGTTGGTTATTAAAAGTGACAAGATTAATTAAACAGACATAAATTAAAACATTAGGAATCCATCAAATGAAAGGAGAGCTTGATGGCGTATAATTAACTGCAGAACTTAGATTGTATTCTGTTCCCCTGCTCTCTGTTGGCAAGGAGACGTGGTAAATGCACTTGTAATAAATTCAGTTCATCTATACAAGCTTATAGTTTCATTTTCCTGCACTGTACATGATTTTCTCAGTCCTAGGTTTGCATTTCCTGTGATAATTCTTATTCAACTTTTCATTCAAAGCTACCTGTAGATGCAATAAATGAAGCAGGATGGTATGTCCTTTGTCAGTCTTCCAAATGCATTTAGTCAGTGTTGGGTTGCTGTGAGGCTGGAACCTGCCCAAGCACGTACTGGGAATAATGCAGGGGACACCAGTCCATCACAGGGCTCACACAAGGACGTTTAGATACCAATTCATCTCAACTGCTTACAGATGAAGCCTACTCAAGCTCCACACAAATGCAGAGCTGGAATCAAAACCACAACCCCGGAGATGTATGCTCCACAGGACCACTGTACCACTGATCATATTTATTTTCTATTTATATGGTTTAAATGTAGTCACATTTATAGTGAAGTTTGAAGTGAATTATTAAATATTGGGATTATTTAAGTCACAAATAAGTGAAAAGCTTTAGCCTGATCGTAAATGCAGTGATGTTTGTTGGATATTCTGCAGGTAAGTAGCTAACAGTCCAACAACTCCTCTAAGTTTGCCATGCGTCAGTGAAGATTGGTCGGGTTCACTTTCGCTACCCTCTCCTCCCGCGCAAAAGAAATGCACGAGGAAAGATCCGGAACCATATGGGATGGCGGCATCCCATCCTTTCTGGCACGTCCTTTGATTTTCTCGCGTGAAAATCTCTCAGGAATTTCAACATCTGTCCGCTGTCTCACATGGCCGGGTCATCCGCTCAGAGCAATAGCCCAGGCTCGAAACACACTCAGTCAATAACACATTTAGCACGAGAAACGAGACACTCGCTGTGTGGAAACAGGGAAATATTGACAGCGTCTGATGGAAAAAGTGCCCGTCTTTGTTATCTCTGCATTGGGACTAATAGAGGTGGCCGTCCACCCTGAGGAAAAATCCCATGCAAGCACCTAGTCTGGAGGCTCTTGGGACAGATGCCACCGTGCCTTACAATTTTACACCTGCCTGCGAGGCTGTATAGAGAAACGTAATGCGCCCCCTAGAGTCCGTGAGTGGAAGCTGTTAGCTTTTCCCTCTGCAATGTTTATATACAGGCCTAGTCTCATTTATTGGTTAAATTGATGTTTTTTTTTATTATTATTAAATTCCGTGGTTCTAAACATGGTTGAAAAACTAGGTTTAAAATGACAAGTCTCCCGTTCAGACATCCTTTTCATTATTTTTGGTGGCATGAAAAGTCAACACGCTTTGTTGCAGATGTCAGCACCTGCTAAAACCTTGAATATATTTACTGTTTATATAAAATAATTATATTTAAAGAACCTTTCCTCCTTTTCCTGTTTACCCTTATATCAAGCTAAAGTTTTTTGTTTGTTTTTTTCTGGGCTTGAATGGACAGTCAGTGTTGACTTTGGGAAATACACGGAGAAATACTGGTAACTTTACTTAAGGCCATGTTTCTACAAATTTATAAACATTCTAATAACAAATAATAATGCATTTATAAAGCATTGCTTTATGCATGAATCAGTATTATGGCTATAACTATCAAAAGGCGTAACACGTTATAGTTATGTGTATACTGTGTATTATAAATGCTCTGTGAAGCTGTCATGTATAATTCACTATAGATACACTACATTGCCAAAAGTATTGGGATGCCTGCCTTTACACACACATGGACTTAATGACATCCCATTCTTAATACATAGGCTTTAATATGGAGTTGGACCACCCTTTGTAGCTATAACAGCTCCAACTCTTATGAGAAGGCTTTCCACAAGGTTTAGGAGTGTGTTTTGGGAATTTTTGACCATTCTTCCAGGAGAGCATTTGTGAGGTCAGGCACTGATGTTGGACAAGAAGGCCTGGCTCACAGTCTCTGCTCTAATTCATCCCAAAGGTGTTCTATCGGGTTGAGGTCAGGGCTATATGAAGGCCAGACAAGTTCCTCCACAGACAAGTTCCTCACTCATTCATGTCTTTACAGACCTTGCTTTGTGCACTGGTGTGCAGTCATGTTGGAACAGGAAGGGACTATCTCAAAACTGTCCCCACAAAGGTGGGAACATGAAATTTTCCAAAATGGCTTTGTATGCTTAAGCATTAAGAGTTCCGTTCACTGGAACTAAGGCGCCAAGCCCAACCCCTGAATAACCATAATCCCCCTTCCATTTCTTTCTACCTGTTAACCCATTAATTCTGGTTAAAATGGAACTTTGAATGAACCCCAAACAAGACATGGACACTTGATGCAGCATGAGTGGTGGGTGACCCCAACAATTCCTGTTCCCATGCATGTGAAGGATATATGTTCAAACTGACTCCAGCTCCACCACTAGCCAAAGTGGCTCTTCACAGTGCCTTAATTCCCTCAGAAAGAGTCTGACTTGTTTGACCTGATTAGGGAATTACTATGAGATGTTTAATTGCAATATTAATAATATTTAGAATACCATCAAAAATGTTCTCAGAAATATTTACAGTAAAAAGAGACCTACAAAGAAAGATATGAAGGTGAAATATGGAACCACAAACCAACTGCTCCTTGGTTTTCACTGTTATGAATGACTCAGAGTGTCCTAAAACACAGTCAACTAAACAAATCATAATACTGATTCTAAAATGCTTGTGTTCAATACCTTTAACCACACTTTTTTTCTAACATTAATTATTGGTGGGCTCCCTTTTCTTAATCCCATTCAAGACTGACCTTCACAAACGGGACCTGCTGGATAATAACAGGCCCAGTTGTCTTGTTCGATTCTCCATGGGATTGCGCTGTTTGTTAGCTTGTTTCCTAGCAAACCTGTTAATTATCTCCACAATTGAAGATAAAACCTGTTGCTGGGCAAAGACCTGCTCCATTTCTGCTCCAGCGTCAACCAACAATTAGCATAGCAAACGTCAAGACGTGTGAATGAATGAACAGTCAGTCATGATAAATGCAGCTCCTTAGGAAGGAAATTGAATTCAAAATCATCATATCTAGCAAAAAAAATGTGTAGAATCATTTTGTATCATCTCTCTGCTAACGGCTTCTGTGATTGGACTGGTACATTACGGCTTCCAACTTTTTTTTTTGACAACTGGGTCAACCTTGATGCCACCCATTAACAATTTGAGAAAAGATAACTTAGTGGGCACAGCAGGCATTTTCAGTATCTCATAGAAAGCCAGAAAGAAGGTTTTGTACAAGAGGTTTGTAGAACTGGGGATTCTGCCAGAGAGACCTAAATTGGAGGGAAAGATGTTACCGCAGGTGAGATTAAGGTGCCTGTTTCAGCCGGGGGTGAGGATAAGACCCTGAGTCTGGGCATAGATCCGGTGAGTACTTCCACCACCAAAGACGTTTCAGATCCTGCAGTGGCTCAGCATCCAGAGGTGCTGGAACTTGAGGTGAAGCTAGAAGACAAACAGATTCAGCTCCTTCAAAAACATGAGAAGGAAGCAGTGGCAGATACAGCTGCTAAGCCTAAACAACTGGAACTGCTTGCAGACTGAAGCACCCCAGCCTGAAGTGGTTTTGATGTGACTATGCTTATTAATTTGGTACCTACATTCAAAGAGACCTTCAGTGCTTTCGAGACCATTTTTTCAAACCTGCAGTGACCCAAGTAGAGCTGGACTCGCAATGTTGTTGCAATGTAACCTGGTGGGTAAAGCTCAAGCAGTTTTAACAATTGAGTAAAGGCAAAATTATGATATTATGAAAGGTACTGTGTTAAGGGCATATGGACATATGGACTGAAGTTTGCTAAGGAAAAGGGAGTCATAGTCAAGAAATAGTTTGCTAATAGTCAAATTTCAACAATGGAGCAGTTCATAGAATTTATCTCTCTGAGTTGTAATATACTATAATGCAGAATTTTCCAACCTAGTCCTCGGAGGCCTATAGATAGTCCATGTTTTTGCTCCCTCCCAGCTCCCTGTCAAGCATTCTACATTTTTGCTCCCTCCCTACCAGACAGTCCATATTTTGATTCCCTCCCAGCTCCCGGTAGCAAAAACATGGACTGTCTGGTGGTCTAGTAAACACTGCTTTAATGAATAAAATGTAACTGCACAAGCCACTATGTTAGCTCAGCAAGTTTCACCGCCATCATAACTCCCAGCCCTCCCCACTCAGCAAGTTTCACCGCCATCATAACTCCCAGCCCTCCCCACTCTTCAAGGTTCACCAATGCCCCCTCCCCTCACAGCTGATTAGCAAATTATTAATGAGATATTTTTTTAATTCTGTTTAATTTCTATTTTGGTGAAAAAACAAGGTCAAGGTTCAGTGGCCTCCAGGTTATTTGCTTTAAGACTCCTGTTCTAATAACAGTACTTATTGTTGGTCGGATGCATTAACATGGGGATTTGAATTAGGTATCCACCACAATATACTATCTTTACACGGCCAGGCATGGGTTGGTTTATATTTGTGGATGTTCATATAAGTGTGTGCTACCGCCTTGCAGTTAAAGGAGTTGTTTTAATCCTATGAAATGATCTTGCAGGGATTAACGCACTTCTGGTCCATGAACACTGGTAATGTG
The DNA here is from genome assembly GCA_026780845.1 of Petrocephalus sullivani. Lineage (NCBI taxonomy): Eukaryota > Metazoa > Chordata > Actinopteri > Osteoglossiformes > Mormyridae > Petrocephalus > Petrocephalus sullivani. The sequence goes on from JAODKM010000037.1 coordinate 18,988,079, forward strand.
CGAGATTCCGCTCCTGATAATCTGGCTAACGAGATTCCTTCTGCCATCCCTGCCTGTGTAGTGACCCGTTCTGAAGCTTGCAAATTTGACCACATGGTGGAATTATCGGATACATTTTTAAGCCTTAGCAAAAATAACAAATTCTAGTGCGGACTACTCCAGATACCAACAAACAGGCAGACAGATGGGAGGAGCTTATTGCCTATCGGAAATCTGACGATTCTTTAGCAGCTTGCTGATCTAGCACTGTATCTAGAGAACTGGTTAAAGCAAAGGTATCTTACAAGCCAATGGCCTTTGAAGAAGCTACTGATTTGCCCAATTGAAGGATGCCCCACCTTCACTCCCTTACTATTGCCTATATAGGAAAATCTATGTAGTTCACTATATAGGGAATTAGTGAAACCAGTCAACAGTTTCGGACACTACGTTTCAAGATGCGCTATGTGTGTATCCTAGCAACCATTGACAGCTGACATTTGCAAATAGCAAAACATAGCGACAACATTAAAGGAATAGAGGAGGCAGAGTGATTATGGGTTTGTGAGCCTGTAATTTCTTTAAAATTATTTATTGAAATCATTACTATCCAAAATTAAAAAATCAATTTCAGTATTTGCAGAGATTTCCATTATCATCATATTACATTTGCATGCATTTGTACTGTATTGCTTGAGCAAGTCGCTTGGCAGAAAACTTAAGCGTTGCGTTATAGTATATCTGAAGCATTGCAGTGGCCAGCATCTACATTAGCCAGTGGGATTTAGAACAGAGCTACAGAATGGTGGATGCACTGTGTAGGGTAAAAGACCAGGAAGATGGAGAAGGATTAGGGATTTCAGCGATAAATTTTGTTGGAGAATGTTTGTTTTGGCTTTGGTGTTAGTGTTGATGTCCTCTGACTTGTACTGTTGAGTGTTTCAGTACTTGTTTGTGTGACCTTTTATTTTAAAACTTCATGTTTTGTGTTTCTGATTTCTGTGATTAGTTTTGAATGACTCAGTAGGGCCAAGTGCCACTCTTTTTTTCGATTTTTTTACAGTGTTTGGTTGGAGAGGGAGCTAGGGAAGTGAGCTGTGTTTTTATGTAGGTTAGTTTATTTCCCTTGTTAGTCTGGCAGGCATTTATTTGTTGTTTTGGACTCACTTGTGGTTGTAGTGCTTGAAGTGAGCCAGGTTATTTGTCTAACTTTTGTTTTGTTACAATCCAGTATCCTTAGATATACACAGACTGTAATATTGCCATTCTGATTACTCGCAGAAGCCAAAAGGCTTAGACAAGTCCCGTCGATTCTGAGATGATTTCTGAGGTGAGTAATACAGCAGTCGAGTTTCACAGTGCTGCTCCCGCGTCCTCCGGCGACAGGATTTGCATGTAAAATCAACATGTTAGTTAAATCTGCATGCATGGACGGAAACACAAGCACCGTTTCTTTAAAAAGGCTCAATACGACTGGCACGGCACCAGACAATTAGGGAGCGCCCGGGTTCCTCTGCTGTCAATCCTTCCTGTTGAACTGTGGCTGAAAATCCGTTCAGACCTATCAAAACAGATAAACAGCACCAGCAAAAAAAAAAAAAAATCCATTCAAAATTTCCCCTTAAACAGATTAAAAAATAATTCCCAATAATTCCCAAAAGGAAACAAAATAATACTGTTTACATTTTAATGGATTAACCATTTTTGAAATGCCAAATATTCGTAATAAGAACAAACTATTAATCTATTAAAACAGAAATGGTATTGTTTGGTCTCTCTTTGGGTTCCTCAAATTCCCGCAGTGCAAAACTTCAGCTGTGATTACTGTGAAAAAATGGAAATCCATTGAAAAGCATGTAGAGCATGTTTACTTATACTGAATGGGGTTGTTGATATTACATCACAAACTGGGACTTTATATATCACCTCTGACAGGCCCTCTGACAAGCCAGTGAAATTATTTTAGACTTTTTTTGGGGTGGGGTGGGGGGGGGCAGAGAATAAAGTGGTTCTGAAGTGAAAACTTCAAAAGGAGATCAAAGTAGAATCTTTTTGGGAAGACTTGAAAACAGGCCCAAATATCTGCAGCTCTTAGTTTAATTGAAAAGACTGTTTGGGTGACTATTCAAACAATGTGAACTGAAGGGTGTAAATGAATAAAGAATCCATAACTCATCATTTCCCAAAACATGGCTATTTGCTGTAACATTTCAGAGATTTCATCTATAAAAGCAAGCAGTAGATTGTGTCAACTAAGAAAATTACATAAAAGCTTCTTAATTTTTTGCTCAGTGTAACATTATTCACAGCTATTTAATTTGAGAACAAAAAAACATACCACATAATTCTTACAATTCTGGTTATGATTGCGTCTTTAACCAGTCACTGTGGTACTGTCTTTTTTTACTTTTTTTTTGGAAGTATTTGAAGTTGACATAGAAATCTGGAGAGCTTGAGAGCTGGAATATTCGTTTTGCAGCTTCCATGGATCCCACGGAAGAAGTTGTATTGAAAGATCCATGATCGAATCCAACACTCAGTCAGCAGAGTATGCCAGTCCATCAACGAGTCCATCTCTGTCTAGGGGGAGGGGTCATTCCGATGCTGCCGAGGACACGGTTGAGTCTTGGGACAACAACAACAGTTTTGTCGGCAGAAGGGAGCAGGTGTCAATCGAGCTTGAAGTGATGGTCAACAAAGGACAGAGCTGCTGATGAAACCAGAATGTAACACTGAGGAAAGGACAGCTGTTGGATCTCATCTGCATAAGCGCTTGGAGAAACAGCTGTGAGTGGCTTCAGAACTGCCTCAGGGAACAGATTTGTGCCACCTTACAACTTTGTAGAAACTTCTGAGCGAAAACCTCAGAGTGAAAAGTGTCTGTGTGTGTATATATATATATACACACACACATAATTTTTTAATTTCACCTGACAAGGACATATCCACCTTCTGAACTTCCTTCTGACATCAGCATCTCACCTATAGGGGGCACAGTACTTCTTCAACCTGAATCTTCTAGGCCAGGGGTGTCAAACTCCAGTCCTGGAGGGCCGCAGCCCTGCACATTTTTGGGTTTACCCTCAACGCACCTGATTCAACTCCTCGCAGCTCCATGTGCTGATTACCACACAGCTCTTCAGCTCAATCATTTGTGGTGGAACAGGGAAAGAACTAAACTACACAGGACACCAGCCCTCCAGGACTTTGAGTTTGACACCCCTGGTCTAGGCAATTCCCACCTGATCCAAGTGTACAATAAAACATATCGTTTTTGGGTAGGTAACTAGTCAGAGAAGCACAGGAGAACCAAAAATGCACATCAAAACATGAAGAAATGAATATGTTATGTGGAAGTGGTATAAAAATTACTTTGCATATAAAATGGATATATGTGTGATGAAGTGGGTCTGGGTCAATGCACTTGATTCCGTATCCGTATATTGAGAGCTGCAAAACAATCCAAAAATCATAACCGGAAAGACAGGCAGGGGTCACAAGAAGATCAGACGAAAATACCAAAACCAAATCTCTAGACATACTCAATGTACATGTACAAGTAGTCAGGAATGCACTAGAAAACACCGCTCAGTACAGGGAGACGCAGGATATTTGCAGTCTAACAATGGGCATGACGCTATTTAAGGCACTAGGTGACAATACACTGGTGCAATTAATTAATCCGAATCCAGAGGTTGACTGGTTGTTGGACAAGACAATTTGTGGTTACGTGCAGGGCATGACAGATTATCTAATGGAAGATTTTATTACTTGGAAGAAGATGATGTGTGTTAGTCATTGTATTATTTTTTCCGTCATTGAAATTTCGACGCATATTTTGGAGTAACAGTTTACAGGTTCAAAAATGTCCCTGCATGCAAATTTTGATCCCTGAATCTATGCTTCTCAAACAGGTACAACATGTAAAAAAAAAATAAAAAATCAGCAAATGTGCAGTGTGTGACCATGTATCTCAGGAAATGGATGATTCAGATAAAATAATTTTGCTAAAAAATATAAAATATTTCTGAAATCATAGGAGAAAATGAAACGTGAGAGCGGAATAAGTCGACGTCAATTAAAGGACAGTCAGGTGTACAGCTGGGTTACCCACCTGTACCCACAAGTACCGCAGTAATACTGTAGTAAGTATTCACCACTGAGATTGTTGGGCAGCTGTATCTAAGTGACTTCCGGTGATGTCAAACCATGCTGTTAGCTTAATCACGGCTTCAGACCGCTAACACACATCGGCTCCAGGGCTTTTCCTAATTATCTATATGATCTCAATAAACGTGGGCATTATTGATTGCTTCTCCGGACTTCAGGGTAATTTAGCGACCTACACCTCACCCCAGCCCATATTTCAATAGTCACAGTAAAGGGAAGTTTATGACTCTTTCCAGGAAACCTTCAAGCATGTGCTAATTACTACAAGAGCCAGTTTGGGGGGGGGGGGGTATCTAATTTAACACCCTCTCCGGCTAAATCTAAATTAGAAATTGAAAAAAAGCATAATAATTAATGACAGGCTACAGGTTAATGCTTTCATAGCGCAAAGTGCAGAGACCACAGGAGAAATTAAACCTCATTTTTTAATAGCTTGGAAAAAAATGTTAGATGCTTAACTGCTTCAAAGAAATGTTTTTTCTCCACGAGTTGGTGATGACAGTTCTGAAAGCTGAATAGTGTTTTAAGCACATTCAAGAACTGGTCGATATCCAAGTAAGTCCTATGGCCAATTTCATGTAAACAGGAACTCAGATGGCATACCAGCATTAATGAGCAGAGTTCAGAGAAAATGAAAGCAGGTCCATTTACACACACACACACACAGTACACGTATTAATATCAGCATGTTGTCTAATTTTTGTGTATTTATTGCGCTGTTTTGGGTGACTTGTATTAGTATTACTGTCTTGTATTGTTTGCACTGTATGAATTTTTTGTACTGTCTGTATTGTTTTACATTATCTGTAATGTTTTACACTGTCTTCTATTGTTTTTGCACTGTCTGTATTGTTTTGCACTGTCTTCTATTGTTTTACACTTCTTTTTGTTTTGAACTGCCTTTTAACCTCTGTAACCGAGTGTGGTTGAATGACTAAGCATTTATTTGCACATGGCAATTCAATTCAATTCTTTTATTGTCGTGTGTACAAGTATGAGTACCATGTACAATGAAATGCTTGCTTGCATGTGCAGACAGTGAACATAGACAAGATGAAAAGGGAATGTAATGATGAAGTGAATATAAATAAGTAAATAAATAAGACCAAAATCCTAGGAATAAATAGAGACAGTGACAGAAGTATATGTGCGGGTAGCATGGGATAGCAGGGGAGGTGACACAAGGGTACTGATTGATCATGAGCCTGATAGCAGTTGGGTAGAAACTGTTCCTGAACCTGGAGGTGCGCATCCGAATGGACTTTAGTCACTTCCCAGGTGGGAGGAGGGTGAAAAGTGACAGTGCAGGGTGGCCGGGGTCCCGCCTGATACGGTTCACTTTCCTGAGACAGCGTGTAGTGTGGATGTCATGGATCGCAGGGAGCTGTGTGCACGTGATCTTCTGTGCTGCAGAGCTCTGTTGTCCTGAACTGAGCAGTTGCTGTACCAGGATGTGATGCATCCTGTCAGGATGGACTCCACAGTACACCTGTAGAATCTGCACAGGGTTGTGGGGGACATCCGGGCTTTCCTCAGTCTCCTGAGGAAGTAGAGGTGTTGTTGGGCTTTCATGACTATTGCCGCAGTGTGACTTGACCATTTAAGGTCATTGGTGAGGGTGACTCCGAGGAACTTAAAGCTGCTGACCTGCTCCACAGCCTCACCTCCGTAGATGGGGCTGTGCTCTGTTGCCTGTTTGTGGAATTCGACAATGATCTCCTTAGTTTTGCTAACGTCGAAGGTTAGGTTGTTGTCCTGACACCATTCTGCCAGGAGTCTGACTTCCTCCCTGCAGGCCGTCTCATCGTCCTCGCTGATCAGACCTATTACGGTGGTATCATCAGCACACTGGAGGATGGTGTTAGAGCTGTGCTTAGCTACGCATTCATGTGTGTAGAGAGAGTAAAGCAGGAGCTCAGCACGCTGCCCTGCGGGGTGCCAGTGTTGATGGTGATGATGGAGGAGGTTTTTCCACCAATGTGCACTTGCTGCGGTCTGTCAGTGAGGAAAACCAGCACCCAGTTGAACAGTGAAGAGCTGAGCCCCAGATCCAGGAGTTTAGTGGTGAGCTGGGATGGAATGACGGTGTTAAATGCAGAGCTGTAGTTCACAAACAGTAGCCTGGCATAACAGTTCTTGTTTTGCAGATGAGACAGGGTTGTGTGAAGTCTTATGGAGATGGCATCCTCCGTGGACCTGTTGCTACGGTAGGCAAACTGGAGGGGGTCCAGACTGTCAGGGATGATGTCCTTCATGTGTTCTAGCACCAGCCTGCAAAAAAAGTTCTTGAATCTATTACATATTATACACATATTAGAAGGTCAGAGAGCAAATGTGACAGACGCATTATATTATGCATACATTTTTATTTTAAATTTCAGTGAAGAAAAACAATTACACTTTCTCAGCTTTCAGTGACCAGTGGCACAGATGGGCAAAATTCAGAATTTATGAACTGTGCCCCATTCCATTCATGAATTGAAAGGTAACACTTTAGTTGAGGGGCCACAAATAATGCAGTAATACATACTTAGTAAATGCATTAATTAACCATTAACTATGCGTTACTTCATCATTAATCTATGATGACGATTCATGTATTCGTTGCAGGGACTTCATTAGTTAGTTCATAAGTTAGTCATTAACTAATTCAGGTTCATGATTAGTACTTCAGTAGTCAATGAGGTTCTACTATGATTTGTGGCCCCTCAGCTAAAGTGTTACCGTAAAGATTTGGATGACTGAAAACGTTTTACTCCGAGAGCTGAGCCTAGATGCAGGCTACTGGCCCAGGTGTAAAAGGCCCCTGTTACAACAACGCTAACGTGGGGGTGTGATAATAACATGTAATACATGTGCAACTGCTGAAAAGGTATCATGGCATTCTTCCGTCGAGGTGGAGTACACAGTCACATGCAATGTCACACTATAATAGAAGGGAATGCTCTCAGAATAGCAGCATTGTCTTCCTCAGACAGCCCTGTCACCTGTCCTGTCCATCTAATCTGAACTTCTCAGATGAAGCAACTGGAAATGTGAAAGCCAATAAATGTGTTTTTATCTGAGCACATCTGAGTCCGTGTTTTGACATGTAACTCAGAACTACACCTATTAATTCACTCCACATTCCATTCACGTGCCAATTTACAAAATCCACACCAGTCTGATGTTTACCTGTATTTCATTGTGTACATCGTAATGTCTATGTATTACATTGCATTTATTCTGCTAGACCTGGCACTTGTCCAAACAAATTTTCAACTAATTCTTTGGTGGAAAAATGTCTCAAACTCTGCACAATAGCCAATATATGCATACATCTCTGAGCCCATATCTTTATAATAATGCATGTCTCCCATTCCAAATTGTATTCTCATGTACTTTAATGGCCAAAACTACAACATATATTTGTATTCCATTGCCTTCTGGGAATACATATGCTTTCACTTTGGTTTGCTTGACAATAACTTAAAACTTAACTTACCAGATTTACCAGTTTATACGCTCTTCCTGTATCATGGCCTCTGTGTTCATCTGTCATACAGAGAGTACAGATATACTGCTGGATGGAATGGCAGTAGACCTCTGTGGGTTTGTCATGATAGCAGCTGATCTTGTTCTGCAGTTAGCAGATGGCATCAATGACCTTGTGATGTTTATTGTGAAGTTGAGGTTTCGGTTTCAGAGTAATAGTAAGAAGCCAGACATTCCAGACAGGTCATTACAGCAGTTTTTCCACTACTGATTCGGCTATTTGTTTCATTTTGCATGGTTTATTAACTGATTATAGATCGCGATACTCCAGAGGCTCATTTGGTCACAGGCGGCTACATGGAGATGTCAGAGCAGAAGTAGAAGCATTAAATCTTCCTAAGTGAATCAAATCAATCAAGTCCCTGACAGTGGACCTGGAGAGTTTCTGAAATGCAGATAACTACTGACTCAGATTTCAATATTTTAGCTTTATTACCTGACAATAGTGATCTAATTAGTCTGTTTAATTAAACAGTGTATATACTACTCAAAAGGTGATGCAGAACATGGCCTTCTTGCAGAAAAGTGAACAACTGTACCTGTGCAAAGTGAAAGCAACTGATCTGAAGTCCTCAAGAAAGCTGGAACACCTTTCTTATTTTTTGAGATACATTATTGATCCCCGTGGGGAAATTGTCTTCTTCTCACCTCCCCCAAACCAGTTCTCTGGTTTACCGGCACTGAGCTTAACCTGCTGAGCCAGACTCTGCCCCCCAATGAATCAGGGGAGAGTGCGAATGCAGTCCCCCACTACCAGAAATTATGCAGTCGAGATTCCCACATTTGGGGAATTCGCAGAGGTCAGCACAG
>JAODKM010000037.1:19004951-19018971 GCA_026780845.1 Petrocephalus sullivani
TGATGCACGCCCCTGCCCGCGGCCCCCCCCTGTGCCCGGGACCCCCCCCCAACACGTGGAGAAAAGGGCCCCCCCCCCCCCCCACACACACACACACACCACTCCGGAAACGATACAATACCCCAGGAAATAAGATGTCATTTTCTGCATGCATTACCATACTTAACACTCAGAAGAGCCGGATGCTCAGTTTCATATTTGCAATGTAAATTTTTATTATAATACTAAGCGAAAATGAAAAGAGAAACTAAATACCACAGCATTCTGGGGCCGAATTCTAAGAAGGTTCACAGAATAGGTTCAAACAAAGGCTTGAATAGCGGGAATGTATATAAGCCCCCCCCCCCATTTTAAAACTTAAAGAGCAGGCTACAGGTGATGTCTGACCCTCCACGGCCTTACCTCCACATATGCCTTTTAATGAATGATTTCCTCTTCAAAAGTTATACTGGAATTCTTTCTCTGTGGGATTAATGATCAGCTGCTGTATTCATATCAAAGTCCCGCTCAGTAAGGTCATTCTGGACACCCGACCTTGTCTAATCGGCCATCGTCTTCACTGCGATCTCATGAAAACGGCTAGCGCGGTCAGATCCCGCATTTTAATAGACATCCCAGTCATCGGGCCACCATCGCTCATGTCTGGTAATGTTTTCATTACCAGTCACCCCAGTGAAATTGCTATTGTATCCAGAAAGGCTTATTATTGATTAGAGTCAGCGCTGTGTGGTACAACAGACGCAGTACAAGCTAGAACACAATATGACACATGGAAACAAACCTTATATGACAACTACAGCGAAATTCATTATATCGCATCTATAGCGAAACACCATTAAGGCATCCTGACAATTCGCAAGCATCGATTTCATCCCATCACAAGTGTTTACCAGCAAAGTAATCTCACTGTCCCAGCATACTTTAACCAACGAGAAAAAATCTACTGCTTCTTCATTTTCAATTATTCTTATTCGGTGGCGTATAATAGGCAGCAGTGAGCCTTTGTCCGAGATAGCTTTTTCCAATAATGCCACTAAACATTCCATCCACTGCCCTACACGATTTACCAGTCTTATGTATTTTTTCAATAACGCGAATGTATAATTGCTAAGTGCATTTTGTCAGTGAATGCTCAAGACAAGAAACTCAATTCTTAGTGCATATGAGAACTGAAGGAAAAGGACAGGAACACTCTGCTGAGACGTGTTTGAGACTTTATGACAGCATTTGCATACGTAGTGGTGTGTGCCTTGGTGAGTTAAGATGCTGTGCTTCCAATCCCAAGGTCAGCAGAGTTGTTTCACCGTTGAACCTTAAAGGGTTCTCCAGGGACTGGATGACGCTGGATAGAAACATCTGCTAAATAAATTAACGGTAAGCTGGTGGCACTCTCCTGGCCTGAAGTGGGTGTGATGTTCACAAAGAGATCCTGACACAAACACTTCCAGCATGTTAAAACAAAACGGTGGAAGCGAGGCTGATTGCACACAGCCCGATGAGCTCCAGCTTGTTTTTCTTTTTTTTCGTTTTTTTCCACTGTGAACCGACATTTCTTTATTTTCTATTTCCTTCCCGCACACCAGACAGACTCACACCGCAGGCTGACATCGCTACACAGTAGGCCTTGGTTTACCTTGAGTCTGACTTCTACCCTGACTGCTCCAGCTGCCAGACGCTAGACATTTTCCCACCTTCTCCCCTTTGATGTCTCACACCAACAGTAAGGAGTGTCTGCCGGCGTCGTCATATACATATAAATATTCCCCCGCTCTAAAGGCAACAAATGGAGGATTGCGCTGAGCCCTGGTGTCAGGTTTAGGGGGCTGCGACGAAGACGTTCAGCATAGGTTGTGCAATCAGCACCCGCTGGGTGACTGAAATGCAGAACCTTGGTGGAAACACCCAGAAAACAGACACATGCACTCCTATGACATTAGCGGTAGGAAATGGATGGATGGAGATCAGTCATTTCCCAGTGTTGTAGTGTGCCTGTTTATCGTTTATCTAAAGTAGAATCATTTGTTACGTTACATTTTTCATTGTCACGTCACGTTATGTTTTACATTACGTTACCTTTACGTTACGTTATGTTAGGTAGTAGTCTTCTCTCTGTCTCCCCTCCCCTTAAATTATTGATAATTTCACAGGAACTTTTTGCAAATGATTCCATATCTCTGTTTTTGGCATGTCTGTCCTGTCATGAATGTTTTCCGTGGGTCCAGGAGGAAAGTTATTTCATTTCACTGTGTGTTGTACACAGCTGACAGAGACGACAATAATGCTTCACTTGACTTAATCAGATCGAGTGAAATCTTCTCCAATAAATTACATTTGGCAACAGCACAAATAGATGCAGTTCAGAGATGGAACCTAGTTCAAAGCGTTAGGTGCAGAAGCCCTCAGAAGATACACTACTTGAGAATAAACTATATTTGCTTCGGAGGGTAGACTCAAATAGGTGAGAATCTCTCTTCATTTACTTTTGTACATTCAGATTTAATTCGTACAGGCGATTTTTATCATTTCTAACTATTATTCATCTTTGTGGTAATGGCTCTATAATGAGACCGGGAAATGTGAACATTGGTAATGTCTATTATTCTCGCATGAAAAAGACAGGAAGGTCTTAATGAGTGCAGGGTTGTTCTTTGAATGGAAAGTTCTCGAGCAGGTGATAATTGAGTGTCATCGCTCCCAGAATGTCTCCCAATATTAGCCGCATGATTCCATTCAGCCTGGGGCCGCAGTTTCCGTTCCGGCGAGTTAATTTCCCGAAATCACGAAATAATCTGTTTTCAAAGTAAGCAACGGGGAATGCAATTACGGAAGATTGCCGATATACGTATTAATTAAACGTGGTGGAAAAACACAGGAGCTGGAGATGTGAACCCAGAAACCTGACTGCAGATAAAATTACCTCATAGTGAAGGTTTGGCAAATCAGATTCAAGACCACATCATCATACCACCTCGGTCTTCATTGCTGTTGATGTGCATGCCTGAAAATATAGCCATAGATTCCAAGGTTGCCTTTTGGACTGATTAAAAAACCACTAATGGAAGGTTATGGAAAATCCATGAGTCTTCTACACCCCTTACCCATTACAGTGAGCCTGCACACTATCTCAGAATGCACAGGGCATGAGTCAGGGGACACCTTGGGTGGGGTGTCAGTCCATCGCAGTCAACATATTCATATAAACTCACGAACTATAGGTGTGTGGCTTGGTGGGCTAGAATGCTGTATTTGTGATGCGGATGTCACTGATTCAAATCCTGGGGTCGGCAAAGATATTTCACTGGTGGGCCCTTGAGCAAGGCCCTTAACCTCAATTGCTCCAGGGACCGTCTGACCCTGCCTTCTCAATAAAAAATGTAAGCCTGCTAAATAAATAAAACATATATCGAGAGATGCCTGTTGTGCTATACCACACATTTTTATACTGTGGAAACTCAAACCCCCCAACCTTATTGGTATGAAGCAACAGGCATAACAAGTGAGCCACCACAGCACCCATAACGGAAAAACTGAAACATTTTAAGGCTAACCAAATTTCTCGACAAATGAACTGCAGAAAACCGTGACCTCAACTCAAACTCATGTTTCAGTGGTTTACACGCTTTCTGAGAAATAATTCCAACACATAGTACCCATTCTGACCCACTAGCCATACCAGAATAGAACAGAATGGACCAGTTATAAATTGCCAGTTTTACTAGTGATTAAATATCATTAAAAACGTACCCTGGCAATCAGAGGGAAGTGCTCAGTAGGTATCTCCCTACATTAATGACCATGTAGGAGAGAAACCCAGGCGCTCAACCTTTTTACAGCGGTAAGGCACTGGGGGATGAGAAATGTTAAACACTTATCGTAAATCTTCATAATGACTTTCATAATCAACATAATCAATTCAGCCAAAACCCAGCATCAAAATGGCCTTCATTTGTTTGGCTATAAAATGTACTAGACCCTGAACTATTCTACATATCTGCCTGTGGTCTTAAGATTAGACTGTCCCTGACTTACAACCTAGGCAACACACGACGACTTGCATGTAAAACTGAACTTTCCTTAAAAAAAATAGAATAAAAAAATGTATTTCAGGCAGCCATATGCCCAGCAGAGCTGCACTATCTAGTGTGTGCTGCACGTTGTACGATAGGATAGTTGTCGCAGGAAATTCCTGTACTATATGGCACCATGACCAACTTAGCCTGTCATCGCAACGCACAGCTTCATGGTCACACCTAAAAGTCAATGCGATTATCCTATTCTGACATACGTCCAATTTGACATACGACCTGTCTGTCAGAATGGTAACCAGTCATACGGTGTCTTTAAGAAAGCTGTCTTGTACATACTTGATTCCAGTGTCCAAGACTGTGAGGTGATAGGGTGATAGGGTTTTCCAGACCACTCATCGATTAATAATCCTTTAACCATGTATAACATGGTTATGGAGGCCAGGATGAAGCTTGGTGAGTTACAGTGTTTCTTTGATTCAGAAAGGGCACTGGTTTGAAGCTTGGGGTCCACATACTGATGCTGCTCTTGGTCCGTTGACAGAGCTTGTAAACCGCCCCACTGCTCCAGGGTCGCAACACATCTCGTCATGGAGAACTTGATGGAACAGATGGAAAGACAATTTCCCCATGGGAATGAATAAAGTCTCTCTGTTCTAACAGTCCAGGCTTTGTGAATTTCTGATGAAATCCTAACCATGTCATATTTACGAAATCTTTGGTAATACTGAAATTTGGCACCCCACATTTACAAACAGCCATTTAGAAATCTGACTCAACGTTTTACATCATATATAATATAACAAAGAAACAAATAAGCCGAGCCCGGTATTGGAGCGATATCAAAGATGCCTCGCTAGATAAACTTAACAAGTAGTCCAATTTCCACAATTGACTGTAGTCTTTAGTGAGTCGCTATTCAGGCTGACCTCACAGACACGGCTTAAATGCTTCCCCTGTGCTGGATTTAGAGAGATATTGGCTGATAATCTCTCATCCAAGTCCTGCATGAGAGCAGAAACCATACTTAACATGGATTTGAGGAGACGAGTGTCACTGTGCTCCTTCTTTGGAACCAAGAGAGATGGCTAAAATAGGAGAAGCCGGGCTCAGAATCTTGTTTTTTTTTTTATAAAAAAAAAAGGTTTTCAGGAACCTCTGTTGACCCGCTTAGACGGAACAGAGCGTCCATCCCAGACTCTGTGCCACGGGGGTCTCTCGGACTTGAGACAGTGATTTTCCACTTGATTAATGGGTGGAGTTCCTGAATCGGAGGGGGTGACTCTTTCACCCTGCGTGTTCAGAATCGTGTCTCTCGAGTGTTATGGCTTACTTTGGCTTCCCGTCCCTTTAAGAACTGGCTTTAAAGGGCCGTGTATATTCAAGATCTTCGGGGAAGGAAGGAAAGAAGTGAAGGAAACAGAATATATGATGCCCGCCATTACTTTCTGTGCCACAGCTTTACACAATCAGTCTTTATGCACAAAGTTATTACACCATGGCACCATCTTAATACACCTTTGTTCTCTGGGAATAAGAAAACGGTGTACGGCCAGCCATCTCTCTTCCTTTCCATCTCCTCTGTAAATCACTTCTGCACCTGTGCAAAAATGTTCTCTGTCTGAGTCCCAGGTTATTTTGTTTTTTTGTTGTTTTTTGCTTTTCCCTCCTTTTCCCGGCTCTTACGGACACCTGCACAGCACGCCGCTGGCATTACCGCCCGTCCGATGTCATTTCTCTGCAGTCTGAGGGAAGTGCCGTCTCTCCAGGAGGACGGCGCAGCATTAAAAAGAAGGATAACCCTATCGCGCTGCGAGATGAGCCGCAGGGAGGCCCAGGCAGCTGGCTTCCTCTGCCTCAATACGTCCTTCAGGAACTGTCAGCCCGGGGACAAGGAAGAGCATGCCGGCTATACAGGCTGGGGTGGAGGGGTAACGAGCACCGCTGGCTAACACGCCTCTCCCCCGGGGAGGAGGGGGAGCCCATAGCAGAGTGCCGGAGGATACGGCTTGCAGAACCTGAGGCTATCGGGTCAAATCCCAGTAGTGACCCTGCTATAGTAACCTTGAGCAAGGTGCCTAGCCTATACTGCTAAATTAGCTCGTAGAAAAAAAAGACCCCAAAAAATACTTGTTTCGTACAAACGAGCCAAATATGCAGGGGTGGAGGGGTTGGTGTCACCCCAAGATGGATCATTACATTTCCACAAGGATCGATTTACTTAATTATCCCAGCTCATTCCGAGGTACAAAGATCAGCTTGGTTGCTAGAGATGTTTAACCACTTGCTCACTTGTTAGCTAGGAAAAAATGCTTGATTGGATTAAAAAGTAGAGTAATATTGATATATATTTATTTGTATTTATTAGTTTAGTGTTTAGTACATGCACTCAAGAGTCTAAGAGTCAGTGTTGAAGTCATGAATTATTCTACCCAACGGCTGTCTCTTAGTTTATTAGGCCTTTTTTTCAATTTCAATTAAGTTTCTTTGAAAGGACAAATTTGTCCTTTTTGTGCAGATTGCAAATCTCTGTTTTGAGAGGCATGACACAAACAACGAGATAGCCGAAAAGGATTAGTCCCATGACACACAGCTCACAAGGAGGCATATTAACAGCTGTCATGGACTCTCTTACCCGTTACGCGTTAATGTCCTTTTCCTGTAAGAACCAATTATATCGCCATCCTGCTTCAGCTACAACATAAACAAGTTCTGAAGTCACCAACGAAACGCTAACAGCGAACAGCGTCGAATGACATGCTGAGCAAATGGCCATGTGGAAAGACGAATCCCAATTCATGTTCAATTACTGTCAACAACATACGTTGCACAATGCAATGCTCGCAACATAAAAAGAACATCAATCATCCAATGCAGGGAGAAGATACATAATAAAAAAATAACGAATACCCTTTGAAACAAACGGCAAAATGTAAATAATGCAATCAGCAAAGAAAAACCCAAAAATGTCTGTCAGGAGAAGAAAAACTCAAAAGAACAAAACAAATTAGTCATGTACTCCTGTAGGTCAGCAAAAACATCACTGCATAGCATAAGTATTGTTTTCCAAGCTTCCAAATAATGATCTACTTCTGAACAAAATGTATGTGTAATGTTCTCTGTTTTCTTTTCATTTCTTTGGCAGCTCTTATCAAGAATGTGGAAAGCAGTTGTTGATTCAAACTCCTCAAACACTGCAAAATCTAACAGGGTTTTTAATGTAAACATGCCTTATTCCAAATAAGAACCCATACAAAAAAGCAAGCACACGGAACGCAGCACCACCACCCACTGACCCTCAGATATCGACAAACATCCGATTCATAATTTGTTTCTTTATCTGTTTGTTTGGCAGCTGCCCTTACCTAGAGTGATGTCACACAGCCCTGCGAGTGCATGCAATCAGAGGGAAGGCTGGGGACAGCTGCAAGCCCAGCTTGTGGAACGTGTAGCTACACACCATGGCAGGTGCTAGCTAAATGGGATGTTTCTGCAGTGTTCCACCTGTGAATGAAACATACAAGAACATAGGTGTACTGATTAATAAAACTGCACAACAATTGCATGAACAAGTGCAGCAGAAAAGCTATACATTAATTCAAGTGCACTGTTCTTACAGATTCAATGAATGCACCCATTTTACTGAAAATATACCTTAACAAAGGCTTTTCTACAGTACTGGAATGCTACTAAACAAAGACACCTTATTTTGTTCATAATTACCTGTTTTACAACAGCCAAGAGTCTCAACAAAACATTATAATTACAGCCTTACTTTCAATTAATTCGTTCTGTTTTCTTTAATAAGATCTGATCTTACTTATATGGTCTGTATTAAAGTTCCTCCTGAAATTCAATGCAAAAAAATAATGTATAATTATCCACCATCCTGTGGAATCGAGGAATACTTTATAAGGATTTTAGATTAGCTAAATTATTTGTCCATCCTCGACAAGCATTTGTGTAGAAATGCAGCACGATTATTGGAATCAGTTTAATTAAGCTTTCATTTCAAGAAAATGAATCCAGTAAAACAAATTATGATATTTTATCTTTCGTACAGGAAAAAAACTATATATATGCACACACACACACACACACACTATATGGACATAAGTATTTGGGCACAGCTCTTAATCATTGAATTCAGGGGTTTCATTCAGACCCAAGAAGTCAGATTTACAATGGGTTGTTCTGAAGAGCTCAGGATGTCACCTTCGCAGTAAGTCAGTTTGTGAAATCTCTGCTCCACTAGATATTCCATGTTAAACTGTAAGTGGTCTTATTGCAAAGTGGAAGCGTTTTTGAACAACAGAAACTCAGCCAACATGTGCTATAGACTGACGAGTCATGGTTTTGGCAAGATGACAGGAGAACATTGTGCCAACTGTAAAGTTCAGTGGAGGAGCAGTAATGGTAAGGGGGTGTTTTTCAGGAGTTAGGCTAGGCCCCTTATTTCCAATAAGTGAGTTTTTAATGCTCCAGCATACCAAGACATTTTGGACAATATGTTTCTAGCTTTGTGGGAACAGTTTAGGGAAGGCCCTTTTCTGTTCCAGCATGACTGTGCCCCAGTGCACAAAGCAAGGTCCACAAAGACATGGTTATGAGAACTTGGCTGGCCCACACAGAACCCTGACCTCAACCCCATCAAACATCTTTAGAATGAACTCGAATGGAGATTGTGAGCTAGGCGTTCACATTTAACATCAGTGCCTGATCTCACAGATGCTCATCTGAATGAATGGGCAGAAATTCCCACAGACACACTCCAAAATCTTGAGGAACCCTTCCCAGAAGAGTGGCAGCTGTTATAGCTCTTGTTCCAAAGAAGGGACAAACTCCATATTGACGCCGATGGATTTAGAATGAGATGTCATAAAAGTTCCTGTAGGTGTAATGGCCAGGTGTCCCAATACTTCTGTCCATATTATGTCTGTTTGTCTATATATATAATAAATAATTTGTAATATATATGTTTTTTAAGATGTCTTTAATTATTGCTGTGATTATTGCAGTAGGTGATAACAATGGTCATAAGTTGTTTTTGGTAAATAGAGAAATGCCAAACGCAATGGACCACACCGACATAATTCCACGTTTACCAGATACAATTACAAGATACAATTACGAGATACAATTATAGCATCTCACCTGAAATCCTGCAGTGGAGGCTTTGCAGGCTAAATGAAAGACACAAAAGGAACCCGGGGACTTTCATCTGATCTGTTAAACAATTATTCAGGTTTTTTGTAGCACAACTAATATTTATATGCAATAATTCAATAATTTTAATTCGGATGGGGGGGGGAGGGGTGGTTGAATACAGCATGAGGCTGAAAGCTGGCATTGCTTTGAGATAAAGTAAAATCACCAAGTGGAAGAGGGGGCTCTCTGGGTCGACAATATCCCTCGGTTGTCATGGGAATGCTCATCGATGTGTCAATTTCTAAACGTATTAGGTGTTCCGTGTGTGCCTCTCTCATTCTCTCTCTTTCTCTCTCTCTCTCTCTCTTGCAGATGAAAGGGTGAACACTCAACCTGCTGCAATACCCTCACTTCTGAAGTGTAATATAAACACAAAATTGGGCTCATACTGTTACCACCATATTGTGGCTAGAAAACCTTGCATAAATTCCAACAGCCGCACATGCAAAAATGGCAGTATAATGGAATTTAAAGCATCCAACATTCATCCCCACATCTTTGGCTTTGAAAGCCAACCAAAATCATATTGAGATTTAATCAAAGGTCTATATACTCAAAACAGCTCTACCTTCCCCGTGCCGTGTTATGGTTACGTAACTAATCGACGAGCGAAGATTTCATTTGCATGGTTAGATTCCTAGCAATCTCTTCTGACCGCAGTCTATCTGCAATATATAATAGAAACAAGATTGCTTAAATAAAATAAATAAGAAAGTGCTGCTTGTTTGCTTTATTTGCTCTGAAGGAGAAGAAAAAAAAAACATCCGAGTATCTCTCGGCAGTCGTTAGAAGCATTGGGTTATTTACCAGAGGCACCCTAAGCTTCTCTGAGCAGAAAAGGGTTTCGGATAGAGATGATAAGAGCAGTGCTGGATGTACACAGAATACGTTATACGACTCTTTCCGTTTCACTGGAGTATATTTAGCAGTTGGCAAACTGCACGGAGAATTCTCCACATTTTCTCAGGTTAACGGGAGGAGGATGGTTTGACTAAAGAACACATATTACCCTACTCTCCTTTTATTTTTATAACTGTTTTTTCCCCACAGGCTGTGCGCTTCTAGAAAGTTCTCTTATGTGTCCTGCGTGTAGGATTTAAAGCAGATTACATCAGCTGAAATGAAGCGAGCTGAAAGGACACACAGTAGCAAGTCTGTTTGGGCCCCGTGCGGAAAGACTAGCATAATGAATACGACTATCGTGTTATTAGAAATGTTGAGGCCTAAAATATAAAAGATGTTATCGGAGAACCCCATTGTGTGTATTAAAAGCTATTGTGCATTGTTCTGTTTCCCTTGGTATCTGGGGGCTTTTGTCTGAAGAACCAGAAGTGTCGCTCTAATTATCGATGATTACAGCCTGCATGCTTCACAATTATGAGCTCTGTGTGACGAGCTTTGAATTCTGAGTTCCATCTCAAACTATAATTTCACCCAACAGTTGTACATTAAAATAAAAAAGGTCAGAGCTCTGCCACAAGTCACTACGTCGAATGAATACGATTTTGGCCTGTATTGTATTCAAAGCTGTGTCATATGGGCCGCAAGATGCAGGGCAGGACTACAAATCACATTCAAACACTCACTCATGGAAGTAACATTTATGCGAGCGAAAGCCACTCACCATTAATTGTCAAAGCATTGTGTAGGACTGACAGAAACAATAATTACTTCTCTTACACTCTTTTACAGGACACATCAAAGAAACAATTATAAATTTCATTCATTAATAACAAAGACAATATTTACGACTTTTCGGAAAAAAAAACAGCACAGGTTAAATCTGAAAGCATAAGTAGAATTGTTAAAGAAAATATGGATTACTTTTGATGAAAGAGCTGGTCTTAATCATTTGTTCCGGGTTGTATTTTTCATACTATAAAATGGTCTTGCGTATTCATGAACTTTGCAACAGTAAAGGGTGCACACAGATGAATAACTCAAAAGAATCAAAGGAAGACAAGGATCGGAAAATTGTGAAGATTTTCACGGATTGTCGGCAAACGGCATTGAGTAAACGGAATGATAGCCTTGAATCCCCACGTCACCGTGACACCACATCCAACTATTGATATCACCTTTATTATCAGTCTTTGATTCGGTACAAAAGATTTTTCATACACTGAACATGACTTCTCGCAGAAATATGCCAGGCTTCCAGATTTCTTTCATATAAATCACTCAGTAGTGAAGCCGAGAACTCAAGCAAAAAAAAATTATAAAAAATGAAAAATCACATTTAAAATCCCTGACAACCATAAAACACTGAGCAATTATGCCAACAGCGACACACTTCACTTGATGTTTAATCTACCCTTTCAAAATTATCAAAATCTAGAACATATATCTCTAACATGGAGCCCTTCTTTGTATACTTCAAATACTTGTTAAAGGTTTTGAGGAAATAATCCAGTTTTAAAACAATATCCCATTTTAAACATACTTATTTTACTAAATGTGGTAATTCCAGTTGTCTGAACAATCTCTCCATGGAATGTTGAACTTATTTTAAAACTGTTGTCATATTTAATAACAACATCACATCCTTAACTACAATTTCACCACCAGCCCTATAGAGCCTAAATATATTTTGCTAATGTTTATCCATAACCAATTATCCAGCATGGGGACACAGCAAGTCAAGGGCATCCTAAACTTTATATACCACAACGTAATTTAGCTAAGCTGCAGTTGCGTTGTAGCTAATTTTTATTATTTCTTGTAGGTCTCTGTTTTGCACTGTACTTTAAAAGCAACTGTTCGCTAGTCCCAAACTGAATGAAATACCGGATATCCCCGGTACGTACCGAAAAACAACAGTCGCACCAACCCAACTTCATTACAGCTACCTTTTCAAAGCCCACACGCTCAACGCATTCAGTTTTCCAGGGAGACGTAATGGTAAATAAATTAATAAATAAACGGAAGGAACTCGAAATTGAAGGAAATCGGGGTCTGCGAAGGGGGCAAATAAAGACAATTTGGCTTGCACCCCTGGAAACAGCAAGTCAAGTAAAACTCCTGGGAAGTTACAGAGAGTAAAGTAGTCGACAGTCTGCCACAGGTGGGTCGAAAAAAAGAGAGGGGAGTGACCAGTTCCTCAGTGGCAGCATGTGGAGGAAAGTGGTAGAGGAACATGGACTGCAACTATGAAGAGGAGTGGTAAGGCATGAGATCTCCTCACGGCACTCAAAGCAGGGCCAACTCAAGCCATCTGTTGGCTACTAGAACATTCTATAGCAATAAGCTAGTCTTTCCTTTAGTCCCCAGGTGAGCTGTATTGGCAGGCTTCACAGGTGTATTTGTCAGTGTTGATTGTACGAGATTCTAACAATCATGAGGCAAACTCATGACTCATCAAGCTAAAATGGACCGAATGCAAAGGGAATGCATTATTAAACTCCAGCCTATGGATGTTCTATGTCAAAAGGCCTGATTTTTGCTAATGAGTCCATGATTTACCATGAGTGTTTTTAGCCTAGTGTTCAGCTGTTAAATACTCCAACGTAACAAAGTTAATAATGATCATTTAGCCTGCTCTATTTATTTATTTATTCCAAAAAAAAAACTACTTTGAATTTGTTTGTTTTTCCCCAGAGTCAGCAGACTGCTTTACCATTGGGCCCGTGGGCAAGATTAACCCCCCAATCGCTCCAGGGACTGGTGGACCCAGGTTTCAGTCGCATGTCGCGTTGCATAAAAGCATCTGTTAGATAAAGCAACTGTAATAAAGTACTTTTAAAAATATCATAGAAAGAAAATGTTACCACCTGGTCTGGTCTGGTCTGCATTTAGAAGCAAACCGGTCTCTGCTTACTGCTAATGCAAAAAAAAATACTGTACACTACTTTTTCATCCCCGCAGGGGACAGCGTTGTTAAACTCATTTATGCAGCATATAGCCTTTCGCTAACTGCGCAAGAGTAATGCAGTGTTCAGATCACAGGCGTGGGGAATGTGGCCTGCCGCGCACGCCAACACTTAGCCCGCTCCACTGTGCAAAGTCATTTAGCATTAAACTCAGTGGGAGGGGGCTGTATTTAGCTCACCCACTCCCAACACCTATGGCCCTCATGGGGGGCAGATCAAGCTGTTATCACAGGCTCCCCACACAAGACCCCAGCCCCCCCCACTGACCTCAGCTGACCGATCCCCATCGCGCACTCTGTGATCCGAATTCTGTTTGTATCACCCTTTTTGGGCGGAGGGAGGAGTGAACTGCAGCGGAATACGGTGAGAGATGTTGTGTTCGAGATACTAAGGTCCCACAACTCATCAAGCACTTATCTCCTCCGTGCTCCTGGGGGCCAGGCCTCTCATCTGACTCCCGTACACAATAAGCCGTGTCCCTCCACCATGACCACATTCCCCAAAGCCTCTCTCTGTCCTCCCCCCCAGTGATAACCACCACAGGCTAGCTAAAGCACTGCAGCACGTCGGAATTCCTCCGAATGTTTTTATCTCCTTTAAATCCTGCCACCTGCCTGGCGCAAAGCACAAGGACACACAGCCGGCCCCCTCATTGATGTATATGGTATCATCTGGAGTGACCTTGCGCGCTGTGACCCCCCCTACCGGTCCGAGGTGTCACGCTAGGACCTCGGCCGGTTTGCAGCCACAGCGCCCTGCCTGCCATCTGCTTGTGGCCCTAAACTCCACAGACCACTGCAGACTTTGGTGACACATTAATCCGGGGGGGGGGGGGGGGGGGGGGCGGGGCCGCGGGGGGGGAGACAAGGGAGGAGGGGGGGGGGTGGCGGACCCAACCCGACCACGGATGGTGTGGGG
>JAODKM010000037.1:19030016-19051476 GCA_026780845.1 Petrocephalus sullivani
TGCGCTGGCGTCCTGGCCGAAACCGGCGGGAGTGGGGGGGGGTCGTGGGGCGGGGGGGGGGGGGGGGGAGGGGGAGTGGGGGGGGGGGGGTGGGGCGCAGGAAAAATAAAAACATTCAAGTTCTTATTGGACGTCGCAGACAGAGTCTCCCGTCAATTAGCATCTAATCTTACACGCCACTGCAGGAGGTGATTGGGTATCCATTCACATACTTGCAGGAGCAGGTAGTAAATTAGCAAAAATAGATTATGTAGAGCCACCCATGGTACCCGCTGAGATAATAATTTAAAAAACATATAAAAAAAATATATAATCAAATTTCCGATTACACTCATCACTCACCAACACTTCCTCAAACTGTGCCTCGCGCATTATATGAGATTCGGTTCCCGTTAAATAAAAATCCAAGGACAACAGCCGGGAAGCATAAACAACAAACCACCTGGTTTTCATCTCCAGAACAGTCCTCAAGCACATTCAGCTTGATCTGAATCATTTGCCCTAGATTACTAACCTGCTCTACAGTAATTCCACGTCAAAATCCAATTTAGTGTTATGGTCAGAATCTTGGCATTTTAATAATGTGGGGGATGGGGGGGTTATCTAAATGCCAGGATTAATTCCTGAGCCATTTACCCTCAATATCACTTCAACAGGACGGCCAAAAGGCAACATGAATGATCTCGTGGTCTCCAAATCTTTTTAATGGCTGACCATAGGAAGCCATCATTGCTTCTTATTAAGTGTCAAAGTTCTCTCTGCCAGTCTTCCCAGGGAGCGTCTACAAAGAGCAAAGGAACACCGATATCCTGGAAAACAGTCCCATTTGGCAAGCAGAAAGAATCAGCAGCAATTCAATGCATATGTTGCTTTAGAAATTATAGCATTCTACTTCGATTTATTCTCATTTCTTAGTAGTCCAAGTGCTATCTGTCATATTTTATGGGGAAAAGGGGCAGGGATATACTATTTGATTTCTTGCTGGTAAAGAAAAATGTTCAGAAGGTTTACAATTGGGCACAGTCCCTTATATTGGTTGTGAAGTCTGTCACCATGGGCAGGCTATCTATTCGTGCTTGTGTGCTTTTCCATTGACAGACCCACTGCTGGCTGGACTGCCTTTGCTGCTGGGCACCTTAGCCTGAGCCATCAAGCTTCTGACGGCGTCGAGGGGACCCTTCCCCTCCAGGGCTGAGGGGTGCCTGTATGAGCGGCCGATGCGGTCCCACAGGGTGAAGTACTGGCCGTAGTTGTAATCGAAGAAGAGGTGGTGGTCAGTGTGGTGAGCGGAGCCATTTATGACCTCCTCCAGCAGCTTGGGGACCCGATAGTCACCATCGTGGATGGATACGGTCCACAGGTTGACAAAGACGTAGAGGGCCAGGTAGAGCACTTTGTGGAGCGGGAAGAAGAAGGGGTAGATGTGGTAGGGGAGGCCCTGGAAGAAGCCATCCACGGGGTGGAAGGCGTGACTGGCGAAGGGCGTGGGGATCTTCCACACGTGGTGAGGTTTGTGGAAGCGCTGCAGATGACATCAGAACATAAGCTATTTGACAAGCTGAGGCACATCTGCTTATCAGAATCTTATCCTGTAACAGGAGTTAGAAACTCTGACCCAGGAACACCACACTGATGGCGTTCTGGGTGAAGTCCTGTATGCATGTCTGCATCAACTGCTGTACTCTGACCATAATTTTGATACACCCGGACATTCCTGAAACATTTTAGACAATATTTACACTAACCGAAATCATAAAATCAAAGATTTCAATTTAATGTAGCAAATCTAGAACAATTGTGATACACTGGACTACTTCAATCACTTAAGATTTAATGGTTCTAAAACAATAAAAAATGAATGTTGGATGGATTCTAATTAAACTGAATGTTACTGTTTTAGGTACAAAAAGATTAACCAATTAGCAATACATTTTACTTTGCCTACTTCAAAACCAAGAATTAAAGGATTACTAGAAACATCACAAAATGCAAGCAATTTAATCCGAGTAATTAATGTGACAGAGTGATTTTAACAAGGAGTTTTTAATATTGTTCAGAAGTCGGATTTCATGCAGTAATGTAAAGTACCTGCTACAAACACAGTCAAAATAACAAATATTACACAACGGATATTACACAATGTTCAAATGCCTCACTAGCCTTGGGTTTAACCTCCATATTTACCTTGTAAATAAGTTTGTGGTGAAGAAATCGGTGGATCCAGTAGATGCACATATCAGTAAAAAACAAGAAAGAAAACATGCTGAAAATGACTCCCGGCCATCCTAGAGGAAAAGAACAGCAACAGTGATATACAACACAAAGTGTACTAGAATGGCAAGCCTCAACTTCACAGCACCATTAGTAGGACTTACCAAACGGAGACTCGCCTACGTTGTCATAAAGTTTGCTATATCCTCTGACTTCAGCAAAGAACAAGGCCACTGTAGGAATACTGATCCATGGCAGGGAGCTCATGGCATACTTAATCTCTCTACGCACTTGGTTCTGTAGGGGAAACAAATTTGCAAAAGTGATGGTAAATCAAAACATATCATTGAATATGTATGATTTGTGGCCCCTCTTATTTCACCTCCCATAAAAAAGCCCTACAATCACCCCTGAAATGGAGAAATATATATATATATATATATATAAATATATATATTACAAACCTCCAGAAACTGAGGGTGTTTCATTAAGTTGTGGTCAAAGACAAAATAGTAGCTGAGAGAACCCATGACCAGGTACAAGATGGCTGCCCCCAGGTTTGTCACAACCAGCAGCCCGATAATCTGGCGCACGGGTTCGTCCTCGGGCCATGACTCGGGGTACACATAAGGGGAGAAGAAGCAATGGTCGGCCCAACTGAGCACGAGATCCATTCTCCAAACTGTAACACAAGCACAGTTGACAGTATGAAGTATACACATTGTATCTTTATATTCCAGTAGCCTATATAGTCAGTGAATTACTTATATATAAGACCTCTGAAATGCCTAAGCTTTATGGGTATTGTGTACTGACAATTAGAAATTCTATACAGAAATCTGCAGGGCGCTATATGCATGGTCACATTTGATGGATTAGATGTGATAAGTTCACATACTCAGCTACGCCATTTGGTTAAAAGATAATTACAGCATACTGGGTGCACTATATATATTCACACACACACACAAATGGATACTTGCGCACAAGTACATACGCACATACAAAATTTCACAGAAAGAAAATGCCATAATATCACGACAGAGAGCACAGAGTTTAAGACAAAACAAAAAAAACCCATACCTGAAACTGGGGTGACACTGATATCGACACGTTTTCAGCCTATACTGTGATTAACTAACCAGATACCAGGAATCAGATTAGTTCAAAATAAGGAAACTGCGCAGGACAACTTGCAGGGTACTGATACTTGTTTAGTGGTGCCTCCCGCTTTGCTAATGACAGCAACGAGGTGAAACAAAATTAAGCAGCATTAACGCTTCCTATTCTGATCCACGTCCCATTACATAATGGGAATAATTCACTGACAGCCTAGTAGGACAAACCTACCTGTGCGGATTTAGCAGGGAACTCCGGCGATACTGCCAGAAACCCAGGCACCGTGTTCCAGTAACCAATCAACGCTCAGCCGAGGTGACGCGGCGGTGGAAATCCAGCCAATGGGGATGCGGCTGAGCGCGAGCGCGACATAGCTTTCCTCGTGCGATTGGACCGTCCGCCGATCAGATCATGGCGCCAGCGCTGAGTTTGCGCCGATGTTTTAAAGACACAGCGTCCATGTGCGGAGGAAATGTGCCAGAGGTATCAAGAGCGCCAGGACACGTGGCAGGGCACTCTCACGATGCGCTGTCGGCGTCGTAATTTTACGCAGTTGGGGGCATTTTCGATAGAAACTCGGGCTGCCGTAGATGTCACATAGGGGTCGCGAAAAAGTCACCTAAAACAAGATTAACGCGGCAAAAATACAAACAAAGGTAAGAGAAACGGTGTCGATTTCATGGCGCATAAATATAACTGAAAGCATTTGCACACGAAACGGTTGTTCTGGTTTTGTAAAATGGGAACCAATGTTTTGTGCCAATGGTTTCCACGGTCTTATTTTGAAAGGCACACAGTCCGACCCGTAAGAGGATGACGCTTAATTGGCGCGACGCTTCGCTCGCTCGGCGCGGGGTCGCGGTAACGTCAGCGCGCCTGTTTCGGCTGCATGCATCCGTTTGCTCCTTGGCGCGGCACGTTCGTGTGACACTTCGCCTCGTTTGCCCAGACACAGAGCGGTCTGTCTGCTGGTTCGGAGATGGACAGCGAAGTACAGAGAGATGGAAGAGTGCTGGATCTCACCGATGACGCCTGGAGGGAGGACCGCCTGCCCTATGAGGATGTCACCATCCCGCTGGTAAACCCCCCTGGCATAAGGCTAGAAATGGCTGGTAACAAATTTAAAACATTTACTTTGCCGTCCTTGTAACCTTGGGACATCAGCGTCGCCTTTTTCCTCATTTCATTATGGTAATTAACACGGCAATTTAACCGATTAGAGCGATTGTCACTCGATCTGGAATGAAGTTAGCAAACGTCAGAACGTTTTATATGGATGCACTCTTCACTTAAAGCGGAGGAGACGTTTGTTGAGGGGGTGACATAATTGCCGCTAAGTATTCTGTCAAATGGATTTAACTACGCTTTAAAAAATAGAATTTTTTAATTTACATGTACATTACCAGCTGTGATTTTTTGGTCTCCACACCCAGCACGTTCTGTGTGAGGGACAAAAATATCTGGAACAAATAACACGCTCTGGATGTGTGAACACTTTGATCTGAAATGTGGAAGTTTTAATTTCAGCTGATTCTAAACTACTTAAAACTTAAGCTGACATCTTAGGAAACGTGGTGTAAATTACACCCACGTTCTGTTTCTGGGGACACTTTCTACCTCTAATGGTTATATTGGGTTATTCGTTTTTATTGTTAATTTGAATTCGATCCGGGAGTTTAAAGCCAAGGGTTACATATTTGTAGTCCTGTTAAATGATCGTGATTCTGTTCAAAGTTGCAGGCACCCAGACAGGATCTCATGCATCACCTAAAACTTAATATGACCCCCTCCTCTCTAGAGTGAACTCCCAGAGGCAGAGCAAGACAATGGAGGATCCACAGAATCCGTGAAAGAACAAGAGATGAAGTGGTCTGACTTGGCACTGCAGAGTCTCCATGAGAACACCCCCAATACCGGGAACTAGCAGCCGGACAGAGCGCATAAGAAAGATCGTACTGGATTGACAATATACTGGCTTTTCACTACAAAGATTTAAAAAATTGTAAATAAATATACATACGCATGGGAAAATTAAGCTTTGTTTTTGCTGGTGTTTTTGGGATGCAGTTTGCACTCACTAATATTGCAAACAGCATGTCAAAGTAAATGTAACTGGGAAAAATTCAATTTAAAAAATACACAGAATTGGTTAATTTTTTAATTTTGTTCCAACTTGTTGGATTTGATTGCGTAGATATATACACCCCCATATCACACAATAACTATGTAGAGTTGAAATTTTTTATTGCTGCCCAAAACAGATTTATTGTCTGGTTTAAAAATGCAGTGTTCATTTTCAAATAATGACCATAGAAATATAATGGAACAGTCTAAACAGTGTCACATATTTAAGGAATGAGCTTGAAAACAATGAATGGGAAGTGGTTGCCCAATGAATGGGAAGTGATTGCCCAAGCCACATTTGTGAACCACCCACAGAAGGTTATGCAACAACTTTCTGATACTACAAGCGTTCTCACAATCCACGGTCTTCATTTAGGGCTTCTGCCAGCACCATTATTCGCACATAAAAGCAAAGTCTGTGGCCATTAATAGGTAGTTTAATAATTATGTGCAAGACTTACTCTATGCCAAGAGAACCTCAATAGTCTATTTGTATTGCAGTTTGTCTTCTGAATTCAACAAAGTCATACGGACTTAGTGCACAGAGACAGTAGTCATGGGAATGTCTGTTATTGATGTTCCAGAAGCAAAGGGCCGTGTGCACGGGTCCTCACATGATCACGTAATTGGGTCATTCGTTTCAGTCTGATATTTTAGAATTGCAAACATTCCAAAATGACTTCAGTGTGTATTCAGGATCTACATAATTTAAATGCTGTACAGAAGAACTAGGTCAATTAGTAGCAGTTATGAAAGAGAATGTCTGGAATGACAAATGTTTTTGAATGAGACTGGATAAAAATAGCATTTTAATATAAAATAATGCAGTATTTATTAATAATCCTCATCCAAAATAGTGACACAGAAAATGAAAATGTTATATAAAAAACCTCAAGTGTCCATCTTCATAAAGGACCCTGCTTGAACCAGACCACTCAAGCGCGTCCCTTGTCCTGTTTATTAGCATAAGGTCATTTCTATTTGAAAATGTCACACTGCATTACTTAAGGAAATGTCAGACCAATACGTATAAACAGCATAAATAAGACTTAATTCACTGCTATTTAAGAACAGTTTTGTTGTAATATTCCACAATAACATTTTATACTCTCCAGTTATTGATACAAAAGATGCTCACATTTAGCACAGAGCTAGGTGGCTCATCCAGCTACTCCTCTGTGTCTTGGGTTGGGGGACACCATATTATTTTAGAATGGGGGACTGGTTTTGGAATTTGCAGCACAAAATTTATAAGTAGCAATGGACCAAACCCATGATCAATACCAAGGAAAAAACTCAACACTACAATCTGACATCAGTTCACATTTTGGCATTTACATCTTTATAAATGAAATCGTAATCTGTCACATCCGTTATCGGTTCTCTGAAACATGGTTTAACCGTGTTTCCCAGCCCAGTGCTCGGGGACCCCCAGTGGTCCACGTTTTCGCTCCCTCCCAGCCCCCAGCAAAAACATGGACTGTCTCGGGGTCCCAGAGGACTGGATTAAGAAACACTGTTTCATATGAATTGTTCAAATTTACATTTTCAAATATAATCTCTCTTTGTTATGGTGGTGGGGTGGGGGGCATTGTGATTTTCACTCAGTCATACCTTGAATAGTTCTACCTAAATTGAGATAATGTATTAATTATTTACCGCAACATTTATTTTTTGGTCAACACAGAAGATGTGTCTTCAGCGCAGGCAGGAATCTTCCATCCATTTTGTGTACCTGCCTGTTCTACACAGGGTTGTGGGGGTGCGGGGACTATCAGTACAAGCCAGGGAACCCATGACAGGGCACACGTGAAATTTGGCAACTCCAATTCATTTTGGCATAGTTTTGGACTGTGGGGAGCAAACTGGAGGCGCCCCCCCCCTCCAGGGTGAGCAGGAGAGAATAGGGGGGGGGGGGGCACTTGAAATCTGGTCCCAGAGGACATAATGCCAGCCACTGCACCCCCATGCTGGCCCCTGTTCTGGGACCTTTTATCTGTAATTCTGAATAATTAAACACTAAACGCAAAGGCAACCCGTCCACCCGCCACCAGGCTAAGGTATGCTGGAAGCCGTGTAACACTGCAGACATACTCACATAAACATTCCCATGGGTAAGTGTCAAGGCCGTGATGCTGCGTTGTACAACGCCTCCCAGACTTACTGTTGTAAATGGAAACCTTTTGACGCATGCAAAATGTCCTTTCTGAAATAGTGTTTTGAAAAACAATTTTCTTTTTTTTTTAAATCACCAGTTAAATATTCTATGTTTTATTCAATCTTGCAAATCCTTTTAATGCCCTCTGTGACAAAATACACTGCCATAATACATAGAATTACTCTTAAGACATTTTAAATGACTGTTTTAACATTCTCTCACAAACGTATTTTGACACTTTCGGGAATGAATTCTGTGGTCAAAACAGGTTCGCTTTGATATTTGGTCCCGTTTGCGAGAAAGTATGAAGCGGTAAACTCCTAAGGCATCCTGTTTCTACACCCCAAACATGAGTCTGGAGAGAGAAGGAGATTTTAAAATGTCATGCTGTCACGCAGTAAACGGTGGGTGCAGTCACGCCATAGTGGTGGAGAGAACCACTCGTATTCAGATGTGACGTTTCTCCATTACTCAAGCTTGTGGGCCCCCAACCCAATGCACAGATGTCGAGACCACAAAAATGCACTGGCCAAGCATGTACGCAGAGGAACGGAAGGGCGCGATGACATATACATTCCATCCTCGATCTGCAACATCTAGAAAGTACACAATGTAGGCTGATGTACACAGAACTGTACTGTGAGAAATAGTGTACATGCATTTCTGAAATGCAAACCTTAAACCCCCATTTCCTGCCCCCACCCACCCAAAAAAAGTCCCTTATAAGCAATAGCTCCCCCCATTTCTATAATTTTGATTTTATGTACCATTTGTTAGACACATATATACATATAGGTAACAGCTGTGTGGCATTCTAGACAACGGAAGAAATTATGGTACATTCACGTCAGTAAAAAGTCTATGTAATTTTCTTTACATTTCTTTAAAAATACAAAGAAAGAAATGCGAACGCAGACAGTCCACTGTCCTGCAGAGGCTGCTGAATTTACTGAATCATTTTTTTTTTTTAATATTTATTTCGTATTAATTTGTCTTAACTAGTCAGTTCAGCTGTAAGTCTTTCACTCAGCATGTATTTCCGTTTCGGGCCTCTGGAGGGACAGCTCGGCCGGGAGGAAGGCCCCCTGT
The DNA here is from genome assembly GCA_026780845.1 of Petrocephalus sullivani. Classification (NCBI taxonomy): domain Eukaryota; kingdom Metazoa; phylum Chordata; class Actinopteri; order Osteoglossiformes; family Mormyridae; genus Petrocephalus; species Petrocephalus sullivani. The sequence continues at coordinate 19,038,718 of JAODKM010000037.1, forward strand.
CCCAGGGCAGTGGAGTAGGCGCGAGCGCTCTGTGGGGGCGTGTAGCCTGGGGCCGTGAAAGGAGCAGAGGCTCCTCGGCTGGAGACCGGAGTCTGTGACTGTGTTTGCTGCTGAGGGACCGGGTGATAGTCATCCAGGTTGTCGTAGTGCGACAGCAGGGTCATGGTGCTGTGTCGCTGCCCATGAGATTGGTAGGAGTAAGAGCCTCCGTGATCCCTCTCCGGGTTCTCCTGCAGGTGAACGGTGGAGGGAGTGGGTTGGTGGTAGTGGTGCCGCTCACGCATGCTGTGGGACCTCTCGGGCTTGGGAGGGGGGATGGGTTTCACAGGGGCCACCTGTGGCTCTTCTTCAGGGAAGCCGGCAGTGGATACCGGTGCGATCCTAACCGCTTGCCGGTCCTGGTCGGAGCGCTCGTAGCGAGACGGGTGCCCCCGTGGCTCGGGGCATTCTGGCCAATGCCTGCCCCCGCCACCTCCCTGCTTGCCATCGCCCAGATCGCTTTTGGGATCCGGGCGGCTCAAGTCCTGATGCGGAGGAAGGTTCCGCGGTGCCGGCTGGGGCGGATGTTGAGAATGATGATACCCTGTTTGGTTGTTATGGGAGCCACTGGGCTTGAGCGGTACGGCTGGCTTGTCTGCCATCCCATTGCCCTGGTAGTGCTTTTCGGTTTCCATGTACATGAAGACGTCGGGGTCAGACAGCAGGTGCCTGGGAGGATGCTGGGAAGCCGGCATGACGTTATACCGCCCGTCTTTACCCTCGGCAGTCATCAGGACCGTTTTTCCGGGATCCGATTTGCTGCGGAGGTGCAGGACCTCCACGCCTCCGGGATCTCCAGGAGGGAAAGGACTCACGTTATCGTACTGAGACATAACCGGGCCTTTCGCTTTTTGTCGGGCCCGGTTTTCCCGTCGGATGGAGTGCATGCGGAGTCTCTCAGACTCCTCGGGATCCACGGCCAGGTAAACGGGGGCCCCCTTCGAGCTGTGGGAGGGGGGCATGTCCCTACTCACAAAGCTGTGCTCCCTGCCACCAGGCAGGACATGACGCGATAGGTAGTGGTAGTTCCCAGCTTTGGTGCCCGCTCTGTTAAGGGGCGGGGCCAGGTCTCGGCTGCTGAACGAGTGGAAGTGTCGTAGTCGGATGGTCCCATATGGGTCCACATCGTAATAGGGCGCATCCAGGGGGCTGGCACCAGAGTATGGGCTGTAGCGGTACTGTACCCGGCCGTTCTCGAAGTAGGGCTGCAGCTGGGTGACGTGGTAGTCGGACTGCACGGGCTGCTGGTACGGCTTACACTGGTAGATGGGTCGCTGGTAGTAATAGAGCTCGTCGTCTGGCGGTACCTCGGTTCTTGTGATTGGCACAGAGCGGATGGCAGTGGGTGGCACATGCAGAGAGTGGACCCGGCGGATGGTGGGGTACACCATGGCGCTGTCCATGGGCCCATAGCCCTGACTCCGGTGTCCAGACGACCCGCCCGGAATGTAATCTCCCCTGTGAGGGCCACGGGCCTTGATGGACTGATGGAAAGATCTGGGTCCGATGGTATTGTAACGGCCATCAGAGCGAGCGCTATAAAGAATCTGAGGCTCCGATTTAGAAGCGTAGGACAAGTGCGGTGGCACGTTGTCGGGCCGATAGTGATACGCCATAGAATGCTGACCCGCCGGCATCACCCTCTGGTGGTAGAAGGCTTCAGCTCCAGCCTCCATCGTGCCTTCTGCTTTCGGGTGGTACAGGTAGGCGGGCTGGAGGACTGACGGTTTCCGTGGCAGCCGGGGCGGTTGTGGAAGGGCCTCCTCCACCGAGGATGGCATGGCAGCTTCCGCCAGGATCGCATGGAAATTGGAAGCGTTAGCAGCCTCGGTGTTGGAGAGCGCCGCGGCCGCCAGCTTGCTCTCGATGGAGCGCACAGGCGGTGTCGGCGGCGTGGGCCCGTAACCGTGATACACCGGTACCGGATCTGTCCGAGGGTGGGCCACCTTCGGAGCTTCCCAGGGCTTCTCCGTTTGTTCAGTGGGCGTAGTCGGAGCGGCAGAGGCCCAGGCGCTGGCTGGCGGCTGCAAGGGCGCGGTAGACTGCTCAGCGGGTTTTGGGATGCTCGGCGGGACGTCCACACCTACCCGTGTCTAAAAACAGATCAGAGACAAGGATTCTTAGATCAATCTGAGAAGGGCTGGCCCCTCAAACAGCATTTGCATGCTTCCCGTTTCCTAGTTACTTACCTCCGTAGGTGGCATGGCTCCCAAATCATTGTTATTGGTGATAGCAGAGGTGGTGGTCACAGCGGTTGATGGGCTGATGCTGGTACTAGCGGTAGTGGTGCAAGAGCAGCTGGTCACAGGAACTTGGCCCATGGCAGGCTGCTGCCTTTCTGGGCTTTTCTGAGATAGAGATATTTGAGGGGCCTGAGGCAGGGCAGGGAAAGTACTCTTGACAGACTCCGTTAAGGAGTCGCTGGTAGGGACGGGTGCACTGTCATTCTCCTGGTTAGCGCTGGATGCCGCAGGTGGCCAGGTACTGCTGGATTTGGGAAGGTGTGAGCTGGTCGCTAGCACCTGGTTCTCGGCGGGTGATGCGGTCAAAGGAGGGGAAGAGAAGGCTGGCATCGAGGAAGCGTCCCTCTCCGCCACCACCTCAGGTGTTGCTGGGGGTGGGAGGGGAGGTGGCGGCGGCCACTCCAGGGTGTCGAGTGGGGACATAGGAGTTGGGGGCCCCGAGGGCCGTCTCTGGGTGAAGACGCTGGCTTGTTGGGCAGACTCAGCCAGGGCCAGGGCGAGCATGCGGGCGGCATTCTTCGGAGGGGGAGGTGGTGGGAGCAGGGACACTGAACTTACGGGGACGGGGGCCTGAGGAGCGTCCATAGCTACGGCTCCTGGGGAGGGACAAAACAGAAAGGAACATGAGCTGGGGATAAAACACGGGAAAGTAAGCTGGGGGCAGAAGGAGCGGGAAGGGCAAGGGCTGGACATGTCGCTACTCCAAGTCTGCGCGAAAAGACGCTCATCGCCAACCGCTTCACAAAAACATATTTCAAAGGCTACTGTGTGAAGATTATGAAACCCCTGAGGAAGATTATCCCTCTTAAAAATATTCTGGCGTATCAGGAAGCAAGCCTACAGTTGTATGCTAGTACCTGCTGTCCACTGACCTTGCTGCGTCGGAGGGCAGACGGGCCCAGTGGGTCCCGAAGCTTCCGTGCATTCTTTGACGGTGAGGTCTCTGCTCTCGGGGACCTTCCCGGGAGGCTCTGGCCGGGTGCCTTCGCTTGGGATGGCGTCGCTGGTCCTTAGCAGCATGGCAATCATGTCGGGTGGGGGAACCAGGGAGCCCAGGGGAGCTTGGGCTGGGGAAAGGGGCTGGGGTGCATCTGTCTCGGGGGTTCGGTTTGGCGTGGATGCCGCCGCGGGATCAGAGATGGCCAAAGGGGGTAGCTTGACGCTCTTATGGGATGTTTTTGGGGAGAGGGCCTGCACCACGTTTTCGGCAAGGGCGGCGGTGGCGTGCTTTGTGTTTTCTGCTTTGGCCCCCAGAGCTGGACTGAAGTCGGGGGACATTAAGAAAGGGCTCGAGGCTTTCTCTGGGGAGGGGGAGACCGGCTCCGAAAAGCTGGCCCCCGGGCTCATCCTTAGACTGCCAGCCTCCCCCCCCAGCTCTGGGGAGGGGAATGAAGGCTCACCCAGGGGGAGACTACACTGGAAGGACATGGGGTCAAAGTCCAGAGAGGCCACGCCGATGTCAGGGGGGCTGAGGTCCACATCCTCGGCGGAGCGTGGGGGTGAGATGAGCGCCGGGACACAGATGGGGCCCTCATCGCCATCGCTGTCTCCCTGGCCCAAGTTGTCATACGAATTGCAGTGGTGTCGACTGTCCAGAAGGTCTCCGTTGAAAGAGGCGGACAGGGCGTCGCTGCTGGATCGAGGTCTGCGGGGGCGGTACACCTTCGACTCGCCTGAGGAAAACGAGTCCCAGTAACCGTTAACAATTAAACAGAAATATATATATACACATCACTACAATGAAACAGAATATTTAGTAATCACAAGAAGCAAAAGAAATTCGATGTAACAGCCTCCTTCCAGAGCTATGTACCGGGAGGAGCTGGTGCCAGGGTAATTGGCCCCCGGGGTGCCCTCACCTATTCAGAACATACCACTGGCTAATAATAAAGCTGGCCTCAATATGAATTGTGTCTCTTCTTATGGCCCCCACTTAAAAAATGCCCTTGCAGGAAATGATAAAATGTGAATCACCCTGTCAGCATGGAGGAGTGTGGGGATGGTGGGGATTCAGAACAGGAAGGCACACCCACCCACCCAACGGGATAGTGCAGGTCCACAAGACAATTACAGCTAGGGGCCGTGACAATGTTTTAGGATAAAACGTGGGGAAATGGGAAAGCGGCATTACCTTCCACATTGTGCAGTGAGGTGAGCGACTCCTCGCTTTTGGCGGAGCGCAGAGTCCCCGTATCTCCTCTTCCTCCTGGAGAAAGGACGATGGATAGAATCGGGAGTGAGATTCTGAAGGTTCTTGGGGACGTTGTGACAGAGGTGGGTGGGGGGGGTGTGCTCACCTGCGAGCGCCATGGCCTTCAGCTCGTTGGGCTCGCTGGGGTTACGCTGCAGCTTGCGCTTGGCCATGGAGGAAGACTTTCCCAGGCTGAAGAAGGAGCGCCAGCTGCCCACCGGGGATTTCTTTGACTTGATAGGGGGCCTCTTCCTATAGGAGGGGACAGGAATGTCGTTAAGGCCTGCTGCAAACCCTCTCGGAGGCACAGTTCATCGTGCTCCATCGTCGAATGAAACCACAGCTCCCCGGAACGCCGACAGCGCTGGCGGCTTGCGACATCCGCAGGTTCTCGATCTGCCAGGACGCTCGGCACAACTAATCGCTACACTGGCTCGCTCGATTTGGCTGCCACTCTCCCATTACTGTGGCTGGGCAAGCGAAACTGGGAAACCTGAAGGCACACAGGAACACACAGCCTAGCGGGGTCAGGGCAAGCGAAACTAGGATACCTCAAGGCACACAGGGACCACAGCCTACCGGGGTCAGGGCAAGCGAAACTGGGAAACCTCAAGGCACACACGGACCACAGCCGACCGGGGTCAGGGCAAGCGAAACTGGGAAACCTCAAGGCACACAGGGACCACAGCCGACCAGGGTCAAATCCTCTCGTTTACTGGACATTATTCACCCCTTGTCTAACAGACAGGTGCCACGGGACCCATCGTCAGTCCCATTTGAATGAGGTGGGACTCACCTCTCGGTGGGGAACTCGATGACTGTGTGGAACTTGCCCTGAAGGGCTGCCGGTCCCTCCCCCACCTCGATGTATTTGCTATCAGCAGTGACGGGGGAGTTTATCTGGGCCTGGGTGCGTGCCTGAGCCTCTTCGAGAGTCAGCAGCTTCGTGGAGGGTGAGGACACCAGCAGGGACTTGGGCCGGGATAGAGAATTATGGCCTGCGAGGCATGGTTGGAGATGAAGTAAAGCTCGAGTCGTAGGTCTCCATTAAAACAATGATACGGTCCATAAGCCTGTTTGATAGAAGGCTCCACGACATACCGGCACCCTCTCGGATCAGCGAGCTGAGCTTGGGGCTAAAGAGCACGTCCACGTGGTTGAGGATGAACTCCACGACCACGGACTGGATGCGGACCTCCATGAATGCCGCTGTGCCACTGAAGCAGGCCGACTCGATCTGCTTGGACCTGGGTGGGGAAGATGTAGGCTAAAGAGTCAGGAGACAACAAACCATATATTGGCCTAAATAGCAAGACAAACAATGTCCATAAAGTATTCATGACGAACAATGAAACTAGACCTGTGAAGGGGGGGGGACACTGAAGGAGTTTCTCCTTAGAAACAAATGTTGTAATACTGCGAAGGATTTGTTCACCTGAGAAGGTTGGGCGCCCAGACGATGGCTAGGTTTTTGATGTGCATGTTGGTGACATAGCTGAACGTTGCCAGGTGGGACAAGTGCCTCATAAGGAACTCGAGGGTTCTGGGAGACAGAGACATGATGCCATCATGCTTTACAGATAAAATTACTCTGCTTTGAAGCCCATTCGCTGGAGCTGGAAAATCACTGCTAGTTAATACACTTTCAAACCAGCAGGGGGAGACATATCACTAGAATACATACGTTACAAACTGACTGCAGTCTCACTTGCAGCGCATCGCAATAAAGGGTGCTTTTTGCAGCCTGTATTCTCTTTAGATAAGCCACAATGTAACTGGCAATGTATTAAACAATGAGAGTTATATCTCCTGTCCACAACATGGGAAGAACAAATCCTGCATCCAGTACAAATAGGATGATTGTACATCCCCTGCCAGCCTGTAGGTGGCAGCGAGGAGCGCGCCTGACCTGTAATGTGGAGGCGGCAGCTGCTGGATGACATCATGGATCTTGATGAGCCGCTCCTCATCAGTGGCTGCTGAAACGGCCTCCTGCCGAGAGCGGGCGTCACGGATCAGCACTCAGGAATTCGTCAGTGTTTACCTCCCGCTAACACCAGGTCGGGGGGGGGGTTTCTCAGGCGTTACTTTGACATGCCCTTGCTAAGCCAAAAGGACAAGGTGTGGTACATGCACCCCCCCCTACACTTTTTTGTAAATACCAGTAAACATCAATCCACCCCCCCCCCCGACCTCCTCATAATGGTTTCACCCCAAATTCAGGGGTGGAGAAGAAACATTTGGTACCTTCTATCAGCATGTACTGATGCTGGAATAAACAGGTGCACACACAGGGCTACACAGAGATGGTATTTCAAGAGATTTTCATGCTGACTCACTAGCAGAAACCAAGTGCGTGAGGGTGATGTATGGTGGATTTCCCATCTCCAGGACTAGAGGATGGCCACCTTATGAATTTACATTCATCAATGCCATGAGGGGGGAAACATGTTGAAGACAGGAGTGGGCAAATATGTACCTCTTCTGCAAATAAGCTCTTAAGGGGAGTCAACGCTGTTAGGTAAAATATTTGACTTTACACTACACAGGATGTTGTGGTAAGCCATGCTGCCCCCCTCAGGGGATGTCTTCACATAGAAGTAGCCATTGCCTGCTTCTGAGGGAACAAGAAATGTTTCATATGTCCCATGCCCTGCCATCCCAAAGCCAATCCGAGTCTGAGGACGGGGCTTACCGAGAACTTCTCGTACAGCTGGTAAGTAAGCAGTGGGTTGGGCAGCTCGCGGAAGTAGAGCTTACAGAGCGAGCCCACGCAGTGGATGTCCTGAATGTACACGTCCTTGGTCAGGTCAGGGATCTGCTCAGAGTCAAACTCATGCCTGGAGGAGGGCGGGACGATTTTGCCATCATTGGATCAAACAAGGGCCAAGATATCATCTTTGTGTACCTAATACTGCACATTCCCTGTAGCTAACAACATTCACACTGCTAGATTAAATTAAATGAATATATGGTACATTGGAAAGAAAAATAGTAAACAGAACAGCTATTTTCTCCCCCCCAAATCCAAATCCTACACAAACCCAGTTGGTATTAGCACATCATTTAAAAAATGGTGCACAATTATATGAGATATTTACCGCCACACATTCTGAAGTCAGTTCATTGTTGGGTTAAAATTAGTTGTGGAATGCTAACCCAAGTGAAATGTCACCTGAAACACGTCAGAGGACAAAAAACACAAACCCGGTTTGAAATTCCAGACGTTCGTGTTAGGGCTATTTGGGCAAGTCTCAGCCCGTCAAGAGATTTCTGCTAGCGGGGAGACCCTCATGGAGTTAATTTACATCCAACGTCCCCAAGCCACGGACAGTCATGCGAGTAGAGCAAGTCTGCTGACTTTCACACAAACCTCACTGTTGTCCAAGACACCTGAGGCGTAATGTAAACAGGGGCTGCTCAACCTGCATGTTCACCTGAATGTGCACACTGGCAGCAAGAACAGACATCATTCTTTGGCCTGCCAAATAAGCCTGAATCCTAAACTGCTCCCATATGCACCAGCCCTCACCCCGATAGTCTTCAGAGAGCCCCTGCTCTCTTCAGAGCTGTCCCTACTCCAAGTTGGTCAAATTTCATGGCCTCCTTGAGACCAAGCTTGTGAAACTCCTGGCTTTTAACCAAAACAATATCGCAAAGAGTTCAGAAGCAAATGTACAAATGTAATTATTTATTACAGCTATTCCTGCAAAGTTTCAGGGAAAAAGAACTGAAAGGAATGCCAAAACGCATTAGTACAAGCAACATTTTGAGTTATGTACCCTAAAGCTGCTCAAGTTGAACACTTTAATCACATATATTAAATCTAACTTCTCATCATAATTTTTCAAGTTCCCAAACACAGGAATTATTTTTATGACGAGTTAGGTGGACAAATGGCAACCATTAATTTCTATTCCAATTGCTATGCTCCTGTGACAAAACGCTGCAGGATCCTTTGTGTTCAATAAAAGTTCTGGAGTAAAAGGAAAAGCATCGTGAGCTCATGGATTACGAAGGAGGATTTGGACAAGGATGTTAGTCAAAGCGACCAAAACGAGTTATGTGGAACGATGGGAAATGCAGGCGAGGTGACAAACGGTTACAGTTTAAATAAATATATATTTGACTCACAACAGTCATGGTCGCCTGATGTTTCCAATTATGTGCTTTTTGATTGTTCAATGATTTCAGCCATCTCCGTCCTTACTGTGTCATGAATTCATTAGCGGAGCGCATATCATGTAAATATTTGCTCCTTGGTAGTCTTTGTAGAGTCAATATGAACAATATGCACTCTGGTATTCCCAAGCTCTTTGTTCAGTTGCTTATTTCATAACAGATCACATGAGCGCCGCAAAGAGCCATAAACAGTGAGCAATGAATAAGCAGGTCTCTCTCGGGTCTGCACCGAAGGACACGCATAACTGGTGGGATGACTGGGCTTTGTGTGTCAACAACTCCTCTTTGAAATCCCCAAAAGTCATTTTACTGTCTGTCAATGTTCCAGCTGTCCTCTTGTGCACTGTCAAGTGTGTCCAGGGAACCTGATTTACAGCCCATTGCAGTAAAGGTTCACCGAGGACAAGAAGTTGGAAATAACTGCCAAACTGATCAGAAAGCTCCACTGTCGTGAAAAGGAACAGGCGATTTCTCTCACCGGAGTTTCTGTATGTTTGAGGCGATCCCGGACAAGCGGTACATGCCATCCACCACCCCATGCTTCTCGATGAACTCGGTACAGCTCTTGAGTACCTGGGGAACTACAGAAAATAACAAGTGATGTCAGCTGACGAGCTGTTAGAGAAAGCTCTCGACTCGTCCTAGAGAACCACGACACCCAGCTGGGCCTGTTGCTGCAGGGATCTTAATTAATAGGCAACCAACTGGCTGGATGATTCACGCAAGTCAACTTGCATTAAGCCAAGGAAGATAGTTCTTAACTTGTGTTCTACCAAAACATGAAGGTTGAAAAGTACCTTTAAGGCTTGTTACCAGTAATAATATGCTAATAATACATAGTTAGTGTTTTTGCTTTGTTGGAAAATGTTTTGTAGTTCTTGCTTACACTGCTTACCCTTGAACCTGGGCATTCATTGGAAGCTCATCACCAAACTAGTCAACTAATACCTAGTCAACTCCTTGACAGCCATACATTTGAAATGTGTTATTTACCTCAACTGTACATTGCTTTGGACAAGAGTATCTGCGAAACAAATGTAAAAGAATGGAAACAACACATTAAATTATTAAATTGCATTCTATGGTTGCTTGATTGCCAAGGCCATTGTACAGGACCAGCTATACCCAAGGATGGAAACGATTCTCTCATGATTGTCCCGTATTTCCAAGATGCTAAATCCCTAATGAACACTACTAAACAAATTTGAGAGGGGTTTCATGATACAACGAGGAAGTAAAATGTCTTCCATGGCTTCCCCAGTCACCACATATAATCATCACTGAACTGGTATGGAAGGTTTGGGAGTAGATTTCCATCGCCTTCATTCTTCAAAGAACTGAAGGCTTTTTTTTTTTTTACTTGAATGGTCCGATATCCCGCTATAGATGGTTCAGAACTTGCATGACAGCATTCCAAGGAGGACGGAAGAGGACTACAAAGAAAAGTTGGCCCTGAAAATATTGTTAGGAGTTTGTTATGTTGTCCACCTCCTGCATGTTTTTTGTTTAAATCTGATCATTGGTTCAAACAAACAAACGAATAAATAAAAGATTTTTAAAATCTGTGCTGAACTTGATTGACATTAATTCTCCACTTAATTTAAGCCCCAGAATAGGAAGCATAATCGTGTCAATAAAATCATCAACAGTTATTAATTTTAAGGACTTAAAAATTGCTTGACACCATTCAATCACTTCAGAACTGGCACTAATTCAGTCACCTAAAACTGAAAATGTGTGTTTCAGTGTAATGCGAGTCCTGTAATTAACACCTGTGCATAATTAAGAGCTAAAATGAAACGAGCGGTAAACACTCAGGTACCATGTATCCAGGGCCTAATACAGGCATTATGGGAAGGTATAATGATTTACAGGCAAGACACCCACCCAGTTCAATAGTGCTATTTTTGCATCTCGAGAGCCTTCAAGTCCTTCACTCATAATTTATGACATACAAGATTAATGATATGCAAGATTATTAATCTTGTATCTGAACATGATCAGAAAAGGTGGGCTGCCAGAAGATGTGATTTCACACACGCAGACGATCCGACTGAACTTGAACTGTATCTCACAGAAGTGCCCAGCGGGCAATAAAAGCCTGCCGTAATTGGTTGCTAGGCAGCTCCGGCCGAGAACGCCGCTAGCTGGACGTTTATTGATGCCGTTCGTCACAGCAGCTTTTTCAACGCGGCTCATTACCATGACACCGGGCCCGTAAAACGCACCCAGCCCGCGCCTGCCACGCTATCCCAAAGCTGCAAAGCCACAGATAGTGCCCAGGAAGACCCGCACGGAGGTAGCAGTTTCGCTACATTCCTCCCAAAGGATGTGGGGGAGGGCTGTAAGGAAAGAGGCCCCCTTTTAAAAAAAATAATAAACACCCACTCTGACATTTTAAAGAACCACAGAATGGGGGAAATGGACAATGTCTCAAGGACAGCTGCAGCCGAGGAAGAGAACCTGATTCTCTTCATATGAAATGGCTTTGAGAATATTTTATTAAAACGATTAAAATATTAAAATGAAGGAAATTTAAAAAATGATTGGGCACAAAAGAAAAGAAAAAAAAAAAAAAAAACACCCACAACAACAAAAACACAAGCATGCTTTGCTATTAACGTGGGAATCCCTCTCAGAAAATCCCATCTCCAGCTGTACGCCTTCAGACGGGGTTTGACCCACAAAATTCCATAATCTGCTATATTTAAGAATATTCCCAGCTGCCATGTTACCGCGGCGTACAGCATAGGGGCCACGCGTCCAAACATCTTATGGCGTCATAAACCTTGGAAAAAGGCAGATTCTCTGCTTCCCCTTCTGCGTGTTTTCTCTGGACGGGGTGAAATCTCATGCGACACAACTGCATCTGCTGAGATCCGCTCCCCTCCCGCGCTTCTGGAATGTTCCTCCAAAGCACCAGAGTGGTAAATCAGGTCCAGTGAGCGCACTGGCCTATTAGCAAATCACAGCTACCAACGTTACCGTTTACTCTGAGGTGGTCAATGGCAGAAGGAAGTCACTTCCCCCAAAATAGATCATGTGACCGCAACAGGGCTCTGCGGCCCTCTGTTTGTCCTCTAAACATGTACATCAAAGGAGGGGGGGGGGCAAAAAAGCCCCATTGTCCTCAGCGTCATTATGTTAATAAACACAGTCGCTTAACATAACATCTCACAAAAATTGGGACATTTTTATTGTTTCCTTTGAAATTTTACTGCAAAGCTGTTAGTCCTGTATTTGCATTTCTGATCATCCTGTCCCCTATACACGTCCCCTACCCTGCAACTATGTTCCTCGGAACTCACACGACAAGCACCAGACCAACCTGTATTTTGTGTATAACCTGCTTAAGGGAAGAAGAAGAAGGAAAAAAAAGCAATGGACAAAATTTGCACGTAACTGATCGAGGAGGACTGGAACTTCTGAAGAAGCTGCCCAATAACATTGTCACCCCCGCCAGCCCCTGGAGAAGGGTGGTGGTTTAGGGACTGAACGGCCTAAGCGGAGCACTGCCAAAATGTCTCGAGTCATTGGAGGAGAAACATAGCTCGCTAACCATTCCAGATGACCTCTGGACGCTATGCGCTCATTTGTTACCGTGGCAACCGTCCACCAGAAGGACAGTCAGCACTAACTTGGGTGGTTTTGGGGGTGGGGAATACTCCTAGTCTTCTGAGCTACTGGCCCAACAGTCCTTCTGGGTCTATGTGGCATGCTTGCCACCAAGCAAAACTACCCTCACCGGCTCCAAGGCTAATCTGAACGACAACCAAACCGTTTCAGCCAAAGCTGGATAAAACGGCTTATAATCAATCAACAAATAGATATACAGCACTTTGGACGGCACAGTAACTGACAGGAACAACTAAATCATCCGAATAGCACTGCTTTGACAATAAAAATCGTGAAAGTCATTTTTAAAAAAGCTGAAATTTATCACTGCTATAAAATGCTGGAAGGACTCAAGATACGTGTTCTAAATTCCTAACGCAGCGACGGGGGGGGGGGGGGGGGGGGTGGGGGGAAGGGGGCATAAACGGGAGGGAGAAGGGGGGGGCAGCCCCGCCTTTAAATTGGTTTTACTTGGGAGACCTCCCCCCC
>JAODKM010000037.1:19120478-19133705 GCA_026780845.1 Petrocephalus sullivani
GGGAGGTCGCTTCGGTTGCCTGTTGGGTCGGCTCGGCGGGGGACGTGGGGGGGGGGGGGGGGGGGGGGGGGGGGGGGGGGGGGGGGGGGCGTCCGGTCATTTGTAAAGTGCAGCAATCAAACAGATTGCATAAGGCTTCTCTGCTTTCAGTACCCTGCTTCATTATTGTAATGAACAGCGCCCGACAGAGCCTCTAGTGACGGGTCAGCATGGCCACACGCCCTCTGCACCTCCCTTTCCTCTCCCAGGGAACAGTTCCTGTTGGCCGCCTGACCCAACAGCAGTTGGCTCAAGTGTTAATGAACTGGAATGGTGTGAACTGACTAAAAGGTGATGGATTTTATAACCCAGGTGGCATCTTAACACCCAGGAGCTCCTTAACCTTGAGGAAAACAGCTGTACGAATAGGCGGAGGTGGCAAAACTTTGAGCAATGTAGGTTGTTACGGGTCAAACCTGGACACTGCCAACTTTTGGTCTGTGGCACAGCCAGTCCTCAGCGCTCTCAACAGATTGATACAGGGCTCAGTAAAGGGTGATACTCTGGCAGGTGGGCTCTGGGAATGGTGCGATGATGATGGTGATTAAGATGTCAAAGGTGCTGATATTGATGGTATCACCAATGGTAACTTATTATGATGGCCATGCTTATCTGCAGTGGTACGAAGGTCTCCACAGTGGAGGTCCTGAGGGGAGCACCCTGCCTTCCTTCTGAATGTGACCTAAACCACCTTACAAACATGAGCCAAATTCTGTAGAAGGCGTGGTTTTTGGACTCCTCGTCCTGGTATTGGGTCTCCCTTTCCGCAGAGAATCTGATTCACATAAAAACAGACTAAACTAACAAATCATGGAGCCTTGGCGAGTGTATACAGACATTTGAACATACTGCACTGTGCTTTTAACGGGAAAAATAAACTGACCAGTGGGTGAGTCCACGAATCCGAAATCGACATAGACGCAGTCATGTGATCTCCCCTCTCAGAGACAGAAAATGTCTGCTGGCGTTTGCCGTGAATCACAGGAAAGACAAAACACGACCGGGCTCTGCGGGACTCGTGGTAAATCTGCGGGCTTGAGAGGCTCCACGTAGCATCTCCGGGGATGTTTATGAGGCTCTAGTGTCACCTTGTGGTCAAGACATGAATTCATAAACTAAGAAACACGCAGGCCGGGCTAATGGGCAGTCACAGAAATGAGAGCGGCGTGACTCCTGTTCGCACTATCCCGTTTTCTTCTGGGTGACTCATCTGCACAAGGGTGACATCAAAACCATCCCTCACTCCAGAAAGGCTTCCTTGGGCTTCTATGTGAGCTTCTCCAGCTCTTCCATCAGCTCGTTCATGGAGCTTGTATATTCTGCCCAATTTTGCAAAGGTGCAATTACTACAACACATACTTACACAGCTCAAGGGTACAGCGATCCAGTATCATCAGAGCATAAAACTGCAGACGGCTGTTTTTATAATGAGTAATGATAACTCACCATTGAGCTAGTCCCTATGCTAAAGAAGCTGGGTAGTGACATGCCCTAGAATATCATCGTCACGCAGATGGGGAGTGCCACCTGTCCCCTGGGACGTCGTTTAGCGAGGCCGGCGTTAGCCGTGTGCTACCTCCAACCTCAGCCCAATCCGGATGATGCAATCCCGGGGGGGTGAGTCAGCCTTTTCTGCCAGAAGCTGCTCGGAGAAGATTCTGGAAAGCCTGCGGGGACAGACACGACGAGCTGGGGATGACTCGGGCTCATTAAAAGGTGAGGCGGTCACGTGACCGACAACGCTAGCGTCAGCGCGACCCAAATGAACATCGGCGAAAGGGTCGACAGGGAACGAGGATGAGAACACGGGATATGGTAAAAGAGGAATGATAACGTGGAGGAAGGTGGCAATAAAGACGAAGTGATCGATGTGGGCCCGCCCCCGCCCCCGCCCCCCACCTTGCCTGTTCCCGGTGAGGTGGCATCAATTCACAGCTGATAAATTCACGGCTGATAAACACATATTTTCCCCAAGACCACCATTAATCCTTCACTGGATCTCTCTGGGAATGATCACTGATCAAAGGTAATTAAATTTCTCTGTGTCTACATCCAGCCCATAAAAACGGCACTTTGGCATTCCTAGCTGTAATAGGAAAGTGGCACCCAGCTCCAATTCTGGCCTGGCCTATTGTTATTGGGAGAACTCTCAGTAAGCGCATTACTGACAAACTTGCTTTTTTCCCCACTGTTCATAATGGGTTTTTCAGAAGAAATAAAGCCTTTTTAGAGCCTCTGTTGTGATGGCAGCAATAAACAGATCGAGGCTTTCTCAGCTTTGGCGAATATCTGTCGGAAGGCGAAGGCTCCTGAAGAGTGCTGTTACTCTGTCGGTGGGGATGGGAGCCGGCCCTGTTTTCTCCTTCTGATTCCCATATAACTGCACCTGTAGCTCCACTTAGCTGCTCCCTATCAGGTATCGGACGCGTTCGGAGCCGAGGATTAGGCCCGGCCTATCTTAAATGAGCATGCGGGTCCGCCACCGCCTCCCCACCAGCGCCTCCCCGCGAGCCCCCCCCTGCCCCCCCCCCCCCCCCACCGCCCCCCCGCGAACCCCCCCCCCCCCCCCCCCCCCCGCCATCTCGTTCACATGCTCTACCCGCAACCCAACGGGGAGAATGAGGGAGGCCTACATTTAAGACGGCGGAAGGGATTACGGGGAGTTAGGAAACCCTCAAACAAGAGATGCGGTGAATATCAGTTAACATAACGGCGTCAGCCCAGTGTGACTCAGTCTTTAGTCGATACTAAAAGTTAGCAGCAACAGAGCTACAGAGATGGCTACTACGGAGATGACAGCATTGGACAGTCACTGAAGGATGAAGGTCTTTGCCATCTCATTCACCACCACAACCTCGCTACTGCTTCCCAAGTTGGCACTATTTGGGCTGATGTTTCACTACTTGAATTATATGATGTGATAGCACTAGTGAAACATCAGTTTCACTGCAGATTTGTGGAACTCAGAGATTAACCAGTTATCAGTATCAGCTATCTGTAATATTAGTCAGAAAAATATAGCGGTTATCAGTACTGCCCATACTGAACACACCACTACCGCAGGCTCATGGTAGAGGATTGCTCCGAAACGGGCACAAGCGAGAGGCGACTTTATGAGTGTCCCAGATGACAAGCGGAGGGATGGGATGTCGGCCCAAGTTCTACACATTCCTGTCATTTCTATCAGATCAGCCCTGAAAAATTCTGCACACTGCAGAGATGAAATTAAATGCTAAACAGATTTAAAGAGGAAAGAAAAAAAATCATGCAATGATGAATATGGAGTTTCGTCTACTTTGTCTTCGGCTTACTTAACTCTCGATGTTTTCCCATGGAAAGAGGCTCTAACATTTCACTAACCCCTGTACGGCATAAAACGGAGCACACCCCAGACTCAAGACCATGGCGGGCAAAAACAAAGACTTGTATAAAATGACAAAGCGTATAAAACACTAAATAAATAAATAAATTAATAAATTAATTAATAGATGTGGTTCTCTGGTGCAGTAAGGCACAGATGAATTCTCCAGACGAAAAAATGGAGGCAGATTAAGATGTCTGTTAGTCAAAGCTCGTCATGGCCTGAATGCGGGATGAATATTTAATAAACTCAATCTTAATGACTTTTTTATGAGACACAAATCCATATTAGCACTGTGGCCTCCTATCTGTGAGGGCCCCGGCATTACAATACAAACGTGGGAGGGTGGCACACACATCCAGGGATATCCATCAGGCCTTGGCAAACCCAAGGTGTGAACGACGCATTCAGTTCCTCAGCTGCCATTTAAGACCCAGGCTGAGTTTGAGGCCGCAGATGTATCAGCTAATAGATAATTTAGCACTTTCCATTACAGCCATTATGGCATAGACAACCCCTTACCTTCTTCATTGGTATCAACGGCAACAAACAGTAGATGACGCCTCACCCAAATCGTGCTAAGTACTCCTAACAAGAAAGAATGCTCGCATTAGCCGTCAAGCCGACTAAGCGTTCCCTCCAATTAGCCCAAAACGCCAGCCCCACTGTGTCCCCAGCCAGTCACATAACACGCAAATTTTAAGCCATTTCAAAGCCATCTGCACCTCTGTAGCAAAGTTAAATGCAGCACATCAAGAGTACCATGTTGATGAAACAGTCAAGACATTCTCATTCTGGATGTTCTATATTCTATTTATAACCAACCATGAGCTTCATCTGCGATTTTATTTGACTAAATAAAAATTATGCAAGTAAAACAGTTCAACCAAGTCTCCATACTTCCCAACATTGAACAATTGCAAGCCAACAGGATATGGTACAGCCCCACAGAACATGGTACACTCCATTTCAGAAAGGCCTTTGTTGTTGTTTACCCTTCTTCCTCTTCAGATAGAACATTTAACCACCAGTAGAGGTCGACCGATATATCAGTCGGCCGATATTTGGCATTTTTTAATATATTGGCATCGGCCAATATCCGAGTGTAGTACGCCGATTTACAGACAGGCACTTCTGTGTTGTGTATCCTATATTATCAATGTGATATTTTACCAGGAGGGGATAGTGGGCAAAACATCTAATTATCGGCCATCGGCCGACCCGGACTTCTAGATATCGGCATTGGCTATAGAAAAACCGGTCGATATCCAACAACCAGCATTAGAAAAAAGGACAAACCCAAATATCATCTGAATCAACTTTTCATTGCTTGCTTAGCCGGTCATTTTACTAGAAAAATTCACACTTGGTAGCCACCTCAAATAGTACAGAGGTTCCTGGATTAACCCCCCCCCCAGACTGCTCCCAATAACACTGAATCACAAAAAAATTGTCTAATCAATGTGTTCTACATTAATTCCAGTGCGCTGAATTGAAATCTGAAAACGGATTATGTCTATCGCATCAGTACCTTAAGTTATGCATGCAGGACCAAAAATTACTTTTTCGTTGTAGAAACACCATGCATAAGGAAAGTTCACAACAGTGTGATGTTTGAAAAATGTATTAGTTGCGACACAATAGTAAAAACTGAAGTTCACCTGAAACTTAAATCAAGACATAATGTACTGTTCAAAAGTGCGTTAGACACTTGCTTTTGTGCTTGTGAGTGTCCATTGTTGCCCGCTGCAGAAACCAACAGTGCTCACCCATCATGTTTGGGTTACAGCGGCCTGTGGCCCGTCTTGACTTAAACTGACAAAAACAGCTGTTATGTTGCCATGCAACAATACGCGTATCAAAGTAACAGAGAATCGCAAAACAATATTATGCCCATAACTTAAAATCTGGATGTGCTAGGAAAATTCTGAGTGCAGATCTGGACTCGGCACAGTCGATTTCATGTAAATAACATGTTTTATTTCCAGTAGCAAAATCTTTGTTTTCCTGTGTAATGAGGATAAAAAATATATACAAGACTGATACAGTATTACTAAACCCCACAAATGCTAAGGCTAGCTTTGTATGACTACCTTAACCATTTAATCCCAAATTTTTCCCTGCAAAGTAAGTGCATGAATTTCACTCCTTAGATGTTCCTAACACATAACATGTATGAATTATTTTCCATTTCATGTTGGTTATGTTAGCAACAACTGTTGGGGTTAAATGAGTTAATCAGCTAGCAACTTTATTAAATTCAGCTGTGATCCTGAACAGAGAGCAAAGCTTTCATTCAGTTTAAGGTGGAATTTGCCAGTTCAGAATTTATTTTCTTAGTTGACAGGATTTCACCGCTGCATCGGGGTGTTTTGTCGTGAGCCGTAAAAGCTTGAGAGAGTAACCAAACGCCCATGCCCAACTCCACCTGCATTCCCATTGCAGAACCCCCATCTTACTTAGTCTTTAGGCTAGACAATACCAGCTACGATGAAGCAAAAGAATACAAATTAGATCCGCTTCCCCCACATCAGCCCTGTGCAACTTTCCCCACATCACCATGCAACCATTCAAAGAATACAAACAATGGGACCGCCCAGTCTTCTTCGTGCTAATTTTTTTTTAGCTAGCATTTCATTGGTAGACACATGTTAAATCTGGGGCAAGTCAATTTGATTGCTACATCAACCAATCAGAAGAACAAAAAAAAGTCAGCTCTTATCAAGCGTATGTAACACATCAGTTATTACTATGTGTCCCACTTTATTTGCGTTAATGACCAATTATAATTAGTCAGCAAAAACTTAACTATATACTCAAGCTGATGCAAGTGTTCCTGCTCTGCTTTTAGCATCTTGATGGGGGGGGTTAGGGTTCCACTTGGAACTAATTAGGTAGTCCTAGTGTAGAATAATTACTGGATGTGACGTGTTTGTTCAGCTTGACGAACCGATAACTCTCGCCGGAACTCAACCACTACACCACACATTTGGCCAACTTCGGACACTTGAATCACTCGCCACCCTATACGATATTCTAACACACAGCCTCTCTCATCCCTGATGGTACAAAACAAAACTGTGCAGGCAATATGTAACTGGGGGGCAGCTAGACTGCAAACCCCATTCTCCATACAACGATCGGATTGGGCTGACTTAATATTTCTGGGATTACGAATAGCATTCCAACAGTATGATGAAAACACAGTAAATATGCAGAAATACACAGAAAATTTGAAACAGAGCAGACGGAACAAATTCAGCCTACATTCATATGGCCAGCTGAAGACTTTATCTTCGCTAAAAATCGATTTATAAAAAGAAAAATAAAATGATCAATCGATTCTGCGTAGATACAAAGAAAAATGCCCATCAAGAGCTTCTCTTTCCCAATGTCTATCTGACTTCCCCATGGTCGATACGTGAGCTCAGTCCCAAGGGGATGACGCGGATGCTAGTAACAGTCCCCAGCAGTATCCATCTCAGTAAATCCAGACGTTAGGTCCAGTTTCAAAACTCAGCTGGCGGCAATGATGGTGCGTGTGAGCAGTGCATCGTGGGTCCCCAGATGGCCTTCTCTGATTACCACCGTTATCCAGCGACATACGATAGGACCGTACTGACGTGGCTTCAGACTGCCCACTGTCAAGTGGATACAGACCTTTCAACCATTGTTTGGTGGATGCCAATTAATTTTGCTTTTATACAAAAGAATTTAGCTTTTATCTAAAGCGACATACAATTGGAAAAAGTAGCTTCAGTACCTGAAGGAATTGGAAAGCTAAGGACCTTGCTCAGCGGCTCAAAAATGAAACCACTCTGTTGACCGTGGGTTTCGACCCCTTAAACCCTCCAATCCCAAACACAGCGTCCTAAACGGGTGAGCCACAGACCATCACACACCACTGGATCAGGGGAAAAGGGTTTAAGGGTGGACAAATCAGTATTTTTCCTGCTTTCCCCCAATTTAACAGCTCTCTTGTGCAGTAAAATCCCGTCTCTGGTGTCATTTTACCAACAATAAAAATGCTCCACTTCAATTAATTGTTATTCCATGCAGTAACTTGCAAGAGCTTTAATGTAGCAACATAAGATGGAAAACTGACTTCACCACACCCCTGCTCACAATTCACAGAAGAATACTGCTTCACGTTACAAGAATGCACCGTCGAGTGTTAATCACGTCCATTATTCATCAATTACACTCGTCCCGAAAACTTTTCAATGCATCTCGAAATGCGAAAAAGTCAAGTGCTACTCTGACATTATTCTTAAGGGCCATAAAAAGGAACAAGTGCTTCTTTACTACAGTTATAAAATCTCCCCATGGGAGTAAAAATCCAAAGGAGAGAGCATAAAACAGGTAAAATCAAGTATGCTGTAAATTTTGAGAAAACACCGATGTAAGGTAATAGAAAGGGACAGGATGCATAGATCCCCCTGCCCCACACACACACACACACACACACACACACACACACAACCGTGCACGTATACACACAGAAGCACAAATAATCTGTATATACGCAGCCATTTCAGCCGCATGCTCAAAATATGGTGAGCACAGATTGCCTACTCAGCTCAGTTTGTGGAAAGTCGGGAGACGATTCAAAAGCAAACATTACGGGAAAACCAGCAACGCAGATCTAACGTGCCGGACGAGCTTCCCGCTGGCCCGTCACTCCCCCGTCTGCACTACCCGCCTCCGGCCCTCCGCCAAAAGCGCCGAATACTATCTTGCGGCCTCCCCGAGCCCTGTCGCCACGGCGCAGGCGGCGGGGCGCTTAGCAACCCTCCTCGTCTCTTATTTGCATCTCAGGCAAATTAAAAGCAACGGGAAGAATAATAAGCCGAAGCTGTCAGGCCCGGGGATTTCGTGACAACTCCTTGCCTGTGACTCATCGCCGATATTGCCATTTCTGGCACTGGGGCTTGAGCTGTACGAAAATCATTTTAGAAATCCGTACCGAGAATGACAATGGCATACCGCCCCCACAACATATCAGTCATTCGCTTTCTTTCAGGTAAATTACTGTAAGTGCACCAAGGACTACAGCACTTAGCAGCAGAGCTCTTTTGACCTTGGCTGGCTTACGTTTAAATAAATAAATGAATGAATAAATAAAATGAATTTCAGACCGACAGTCAATTCATGGAAAACAAAAGTACTGAATTAGTTCAGAAACTATTATGCCTGTCACTATTTATTTTACCTCCACAGCGTGTTAAACATTTTACCCCCCAAGTTTCAAGGTGCGGTGTGTTTCTTGGCTAGGACACTGCCTTAATCGGCATTTTAAGAAGTGGCATTATCTTTTACTCTTTGCCAATTCCAGACTGATGCCTTTATTAAAGGGGTAAGCTCTCTTGGACACACACACAGTAGATACC
Organism: Petrocephalus sullivani; assembly: GCA_026780845.1. Classification (NCBI taxonomy): domain Eukaryota; kingdom Metazoa; phylum Chordata; class Actinopteri; order Osteoglossiformes; family Mormyridae; genus Petrocephalus; species Petrocephalus sullivani. Next base: position 19,129,269 of record JAODKM010000037.1, read on the forward strand.
AATAAGTGAGGTAGGGTGCTGAAATAGTTTTAAGGGATCCTAACCCACTGGGGCAGAAAATTCTTCGATTCCTCACATCGACTTCAGCTAGTAAGCAGTAAGGAAAATAGCTATCTGTTAGGTAGAGTCATTCACCGTCCTCAGAGAGTTAAAGCACATTTAAAATACAGAGTGTGTTCCATCAGAGATACTCCCGCCATTTGACTGAGGTGGGAACCTGCAAGGGTTGCTGTGTTAAAGATGATAAAATTAAAAGCCTGAAATGTTAGCGCCAATTAACTCTAGAATGCCATCCATAGCAAACGCCGTAATCTGAGAGTTTAGAGATGCGCCACAGCTCGTCCTGGCCTTCAAAGCCAGCTTCACACACACTTTGTAGCTACTAGAAATGTGCCCTGCTAGCTACATTTCCTAATTAACAAGATTTTGTTTGGCCTTTTAACCAATCAGAAGTTGCTACTGAACTCATTTGCACTCCCAAATTGCCATTGGTTGGCAGCATTTCGGTGATATTTGACCATCCGAATTTGGAAAACAAACCAAGGAGAAACGGAATACAGGCCGTGATCCCCGACATGAAAATTAGTCAATTTAACAAATACTGTCTTTGGTTTTCACACCATGACATAAAAGAAAATTTTGGGGAGAAAAATAAGGTGCTCAAGCAGACAGAAACTGAAACAAAGAAAAGAAAAACACCTTATTCCACTTTGAACAAATTACGAAGCCTTACAGAACGAAAAACCGAAATTGAAAACAACAAATTCAGCGATTTAACATATCCACACTGCCATAAAGGGCACGGTCATTTGGTTACTGCGTATCTAGAAGAGGCCGCACTGATACTGATAAGGACATTTGCAAGAAGTTGCATTGTCCTTTCCCATTTGCCAACTCCATTTATTCCAGACTGATGCCCCCATTTCAAGCGGTAAGCTTTTTTGGACGCACATGCAGAAAAGAGGGGACGATACCAGTAAGTTCAACCATTCGAGTTCAAGATGCCACCTTCTTAATGATAATGTGTGAAATTAGACTAGCACCCCTGCGTAGGGTTGAGTCAACCCCAACAAAGTTCCAGGCTGATGCACGAACTCCAATGCTGTGCCCAGTAACACGTCCAACAGCTACCATTACTTAATTTTTTAGACCTGTTCTGTGTTTCTTAATTAAGGGCATGCCAGTAGGCGATCATTCAGTTTCAGTCTCCCGCCAGTTACCGGATGGTTCCGCCACAAATCGCTAGCTGCCAACTTGAGAGAGACAGAGGAAAAGTTATCTGCGGGAGGCGCATCGTGATACCTGAACGAGAGGGATGTTTCTTCCTGCAAGCTAGTGCTTTCGTTTGATGCTCGAACTAGGATAAACAAAACAAAAAAGCTATAAAAAGATCCCGCCCACCCCACCAACACCCACGCAGGCCAGCTCTCCGTCTGCCGGAAAGAAAATATATATTTATATTGTCGCGGCCCATAGTCATGGTTCAGAGAATGCGGGATCTACCGGAACCCCCCTATTCAGCAAAAACATCTTGCTTTAGAACCTGCCCCTCACAACCAGTACGACGCTATTCACTTTGGCATTCTCTAGGACACACCCTGCACAGAAGCCCCGTGCTAGATACTGGGGTAGATCCCAGAACGCACTTGTTCCATCTATTGCCCGAGTTAAACCTTGCCCTTTAACAAAGTGACGACAGTGTAACAGATGAGCATTACTGAAAAAGAAGTACTGCGGACCTTCTCAGAGGGGTTATCTTCCCTGCAGCTGGACAGCAGAGGGATTAACGACAGACCATGTACCAAAGCCTCAGATAAATCTAAAGTTTATACTGACAAAATCAGCCATCCCAGGATGTTTTGAACTCGTCAAAAGCATTCTCCCAACTGCAGGAACCGCGATGGGACTACAGTCTGACTACATTCCGTCTTCCAGAATAGCTCACCGAGGTCGGATGGGGGGGACACAGAGTCTTAGACAGTGTGCCGTTTAATTTAGGAAGCCTGGCAGCTTTTAACATAAGTAACACGTGTGAGCTTAAAATACTTTAATGGGCTCGCGCCTCGCAGTGTGGGAAAGAGGCAAAGACTGCACTTAACCTCACTGCGCCCGGTGACACACGGCAGCACGAGAATCTGACCCCTCATCGCCCAATCTTTCACGCCTGAAGGACAGCGGCCATTCCTCCGAGCAGCTGACAAGAGGCTTCTGTGTCCATCGGGGATAATAAAAAATGATTATTATTTTTAAAAAACTGAGTCAGAATGAAATGGAATCCAGATGGTGTTTACAACAAGGTTTCCAACAAGTGGACCTGAAATGCCATCAGGCACATCCACGCCATTTAAAAACAATTAATGGGAGAGCCATAGCTGTTATTTTTGTACTTGAGAGGAATTACTGTACGCGCAAATCAATATTCAATATAACAACGATCTTAACAAATGCGAAGGCATCTGCGTGAGTCAGGCGAAGATGCATTTTATTATATATAAAGCACGCCCCTGATGCTGCTGCTCACACATTTGGCGTTGACCCATTCCAGCTCAAATTTAGCTTCTCATCTCCCTGATGCATCCCCTGATAAATTATTACAGTTCCTGTAGCAACAGGAAGTGATGTCACCATTGATGCCAAGTGAACATCTGGTGTTGCAATTCAGAGAATATATAAAACGAGAAACACAATAAGCATAACAGGCGCATATTTCTACAGCTTCATTTGCGGACAGACACACAAAGCTATAATACTATATTCCTTATTAAGGAAAGTATATTTACGTCAGACTGCCTTGTCAGTACTGGCGGAAGGTCTGAGCACTTGTGGCCATGCTGACTGCAGTGCGTTTGATGAATGGAATTTTGGCTAATTCCAGACGGCATCTAAGGCAAGTTCCACTACTCACTTGGACAGTTCCTACCTCTGCTCCACATGTTGGCCTAGCCCAGAGGAGTACGTTTCAGTGAAATCTGTTCCTTCTGTGCCTTCTTCTAGATTAAAACAAGGTCAACTTCAGCGCAAATCGGAAAATTACTGCTTACACTCACATTTCTCAGATTTTTCTAGTGAGAAGTTATCCTTGAAAATCTCACAGGAGCCTGGACGGACCCAAAAAAAATAGCTCTGTTTATTTCCAAGCATCGCCAACTTTGACTCCAGGCAACTCAGGATAGATTGAAATGCCATCTTTATACTAAATTTTCTCCAATAGCAATATTATTTACAAGTGACTGTCACAAAAGGCTTGCAAAAATCCAGAAAATCCTGTGCCTATGCAAAATAAAATATATCTCGCCCAACACGAGCCCTACCTTTTCAGGAGCCCCAGGCAAAGCTTTACTTGAGAGGGCCCCCTACCAGGAAAACTAAATGCTCCATTTGGCATATTTTAGAATATCATTGCAGTATTGCACTTTTCTTACAGTGCAGCATTAAATAGTACGTTATATATACACACACACACTATATATATGGTTATTAATTTTGGCACATTAGATACATACATTCAGAAACACACACACACCTGACAGATCTGAAATATAATTTCATTTCATAATGTTCAGGAAATATGCAGATGGTTCCGCGCAACAAATATCAGATGAAGTGAGACCTACTGTTTTTATCCACTTTTAACTTTAATATTTGGTATGTCCACCTTTTGCATCAATTACAGCAGCACATCTCTCTGGCAAAGTGTCAGTACATTTCCTGAGAACTTCAACACTAATGGTATCCCATGCCTTCTGCAACTCAAGCCAAAGGCTCTCCTTTAAATGTACAACAGATCTGTCCAGTTTATTTTCCCAGCTCGTCACAAAAGTGCTTGATGCGGTTGAGGTCCAGACTGATGAAGGCCCTATACTATTTTTTATAGAGCATAATGATCACTTTGTAGATATTTCATTTGTTTTATGGGTATTTTAAAAGGCCAAATCAACTGAAACCTTCTAAATATGTTCTATCTTCTAAATAGTGTTCTAATAATTTTGGCCACCATTGTATATAGGCGTGCGTGTGTGTGTGTGTGTGATATACCATACACACATATATATATATACACACACACACACACATTTATATATATACACACACACATATATATCATCCACACAAAAATATTGCATGTTTTATTTTTCTCCTTTCATTTGATACCACCTAGAGTTGGTGGGAAAACAGAGTCGGGTCCTGCATGTACAGCGACAAAGATACTCTATTCTGTATTGTATTACAGCCATCTTGGTAGTCTTACAATTGGCCTTCACAGATGTGCTTTAATTGCCCTTGATGGCCCCCTCCCCCTCTGGCAATATGGCACGGCTTCCCTCACCGTAACAACAACATCCACACCCACCTAGCCCGCCCGTGGATGACCCCCCCCCCCCCCCCACCCGCCCCCCCCCCCCCCCCCCACCCCCACCCCCCCCCCCCCCCCCCCAC
>JAODKM010000037.1:19137151-19159244 GCA_026780845.1 Petrocephalus sullivani
GGCGGTGGTGTGGGCGTGGGGGGGGGGGGGGGGCGGGGCGGGGGCGGGGGGGACTTGGCGGGCGGCGGGTGCGGGGGGCGCGGTGGGGGAGGGGAGCTGCTTGATATCTGGTCCCAGTACCCCACATGGGGATACAAAATGCTTCTTCACAGTGAATGGAACTGCTCTGAATAAATATCCTGCAGAGAGCACATCAGTGTGACAAAATGGGATGCCCTTGTAAGGGAAAGTGTGCGGGGTCCAGAGGACCAGCAGCATCAAAGTCATTTGGCTGTCCTTTGCCACAGACATGTGGGTCACTTCCTGTCAGCTGGTGTCTGCAGGCCACGACCCAAACGCCAGCGTGAATCTGCACATTCTGACCGCACCGCTTATTTATTTTCCATCGTGTCCACAAGTACCACCTGATAACATTACCTTCCAAATTCAGAAAGCATGGAGACGCAAGATATTCTACATCCAAAGGGGAATTTATTATACAAGACAGAACTCAAGGGGTTTTCTAAGACTGAAAAATTAAGAGATCCGACAAAAAAACACACACAACCTTTCATCATTTCAACCACCTCTGCTTGCTTCGTCCATGAGCCCTGCAAAGTCCCATGTGCCCATAATCCGGATAGTGAAAAGTGAGGTATTAGGCAGGGATTCCCACTCCTAAAGCCTGACATCTCTCTCTCGGTTCTCACATAACGGCCGGAAAAAATTAATCCCAAATGCAGAGATTATTTTCCCCTTAGGCAGTTAGAAAAACTGCAGTGCAGTCGCCTAGATTCCGCAACATATTTAAGAATTAGCACACATATGCTGAAAACGGGCCTGACTACTCGCATGATGCAACATCCCTGGCCCGCATACAGATTGCTATCTCTGCAGCATCGCCTGTGTCGGTGATGAGGAAACAAACCAAGTCCATCTCTTACAGCTATACGGATATAACAATACACAGCATGGGAACCCAAAACGCAGAAGGGGCTGTGTGGCTCAGCGAGTTAGGGTGCTGGTTCAAATGCCATGACCCTAACCTCCAAACGCTCTAGGGACTGGCTTCCCCTGCAAGGGAAAAAAGCATCTGCTAAATAGACAAAATATAAAACAATTAGAAATTTGCATATTTGTCTATCCACCAGAACGTCCCTGTAACCATCACAAGCAGCATACAGGCACTTGGCAGAGGGTAACCCGGGGCAGGATGGTAGCCAACACCCAAGAACAGACTCAGAAGCTTAACTTACAGTAAATTAACTTTTCACAAAAAAATTCAACAATCACAGGCAGGTCTACAAAAAGGCAATATATAATGTTTTTTTTTAACATTATCATTTAATTAATGCAATATGAATACTCTAGTACATGTTACTAGTAACTTTTTTAGCCTCTGTATTCTGCAGTAAGGTGTCTTAATGGTGTGGGTGATAAATTCAGCTTAAGTAAAATGTGACTTTGGTAAGGGTGTGTGGAATGGATCCCTTAAGTCAGTCAGGAACTGCTCAACTTGCGGTAAATAAAAACACCTTAAATAACCAACTGAAAGTTGTACTGAAACGTATCACTGTATCAAAAGTATCAAGCTTCGATTCATATCACCCAAAACTAAAGTCTATTTCTCTTGCACATCATTTAACAGGAATACAACAAAGCCACTTCTGAGCTCAAAACTTTGCTGGCCCAATTGGATCTCTCGGTTGGGGCTCGGCTCTCTTTCCACTCTCTACTGATGAGATCTGGGCAGTAGATCTGAAGAACAGGTGAAAATGGCTCTCTACCTAAAGGTCTAAGGAGGAGGGCAATTGGTTTCCGGGCAAAAAACAACTTCAACAGGCTTTCCGTATGTCCCCATAGGGTCTCTCTCAGGCACAAGGTAAAATAGCAATTCTAGCTACATTTTCTTGCCCTTGACGTCTTCGAAACACCTGAACATTATAATTCACCACATTCTACCTGCAGTGAAACCATTTATTACGCAAAAATGGTGACTCGAGGCACAGGAAAATCAGCTGACCTTTACCACTCCATCCAGAGCAGTAAAATGCCACAATACCAGCTGAATGAGCAAGTAATAAAAAAAAAAAAAGAAACAGAAAATCAAATAAAAAAAAATAAATCCAAATTCAAATCAACAGCACCATGCGAGTCAAATGAAGCCACTTCTCACTGGGCCGCTACTGGCAGCATCGGAGGGACGCGTTATGTCACGTGGCTGAGGACGGCGAGGAACCGCAGTGCTGGAAAGACCCACCTTCGCTTTCACATGCCAAAGCGTGACTCATAACCCATGCCACAAAGAGCAGCTTTGACCACAAACTTGAGGCACTCTCACCAGATTTACATTTGTTTATTTAGCAGACGCTTTTGTCCAAAGCGAGGGAAAGTCAGAAAGCAAGATAACTGCCCTGCTCAAGGACCCGACAGTGACACGATTACTCTACCAGCCATGGGATCTGAACCCACAACCTTCTGGACATGGGCACAGATCCATAACCACAACCTGTATTGTAAAGCAGACGAAGACGTCTCGAAACACAGGTCAGCGGATGCACTTGCAGACACCTCGTTAACTAACAGATTCAGTCTTGCATCCCCATTTCTGAGACAAAGGCAACCAAACACTTACATTTGATCTCCATGCACAGGCAAACTTTAAGGTACTGTATGATGCATGAATTTCAGTTCAGCTCAAAATATAAGGCTGAAAGACTTCAAAGACGTACTGAAGCCTGTGTGTCACAGAGCGAGTCTTATCTGCATTAGGGCCTCACTATTCCATTTTTCCATTTTGTTCGACTTTTCCGATCCCTTAAATGACATTTTAAAGATGAGCACATTATCGCCATTTCTACTTCCCCCATCTACGGTCCTTGACTGATTCAAATCAAGGAAACATTCATCTACAATCTCTCATGAATAATTTTGGTTACAAAAAGATTCCACTCACAAACCACGACTCAAAAAAATAAATAAAACTTTGCCTTCATAACTGGGAAGGGGGTCAAGCAGTAAGTTCCTAAAAGATTTGCTAAAAGCTGTTGGATACAGAACGATATCATAAGATAAAAAGCTAATATATTCCACTAAAGGAAGTGTGTTTAACCTGAAGACAATCTTGTTTGCCTAAGCAAACATCCCACGGCCAATTGTCAGCAACCAGAGGCGGGGAATGGCGCTTCCTATCCAATCGACACGCAGCTCGTCTCCATTGCGCCACGTCATTAGTGGTGCGTGAAAAGAGGAGAGGATATGGATCGTCAGAGAGTGAGACAGGAGCACGGGTCAGTTGCCCGCTGGTTCCTGCTAGTTAGGGGAGTGTCATGGGTCGCGGGTTCAGCACAAAGCAGGAAACTACGAAAATCTCAAAACTGAAGGAAACCAGGGTACGGAGACTGTCAGGTCAATCGGTTACTTTAAGTAGCAATATGGTAAAAAAAAAAAAAATGATAATAATAATAATAATAATAATAATAATAATGATTAAAATAAGTGCCACCAAACAAAACATTTCAACCAGAATGAACAATCAGTGCCGGATAGATATCATTTAGTTTTCGCTGTCTATCAATTAGCTAGGAATGTGCAATGCAATTAGCATGAGGGACCAATTACAAATCACGTTAGCGTATGAGAAACCACCCCGTGTCACCGAAGATGGGCTCCTACACTTAACAGCAAGCATTATTCAGCAAAGAATCAAATAATAAAAACAACGACTGGCTTTCCCAAGCGATAGCCCAAGTGGCAGTTAAGAAAAAGAGCACTTTTTTTTTTTTATTACTGGCTAAGCCATAATCATTAAAAAAATAAAAAATAAATAAAAAAAAAATGAACCCCACTTGGGAATTAAAATGGGGGGCTCTGATGCTTTGGGGGGCGGTGGTGGGGAGAGGCCGCCCGCGGACCGTCCGCACCGCCATTCGCCGCGCGGAGGCTTGTTTGCATTGCCTTTGCATCTGAATAGCTGACCACACACGGAAGCCGGCCGGTCTCGGTGCTGCAGGAATGCTAATTCTCAGCGGCAGACGGCAGGCTGAATGCAGAGGTGGGGGGTGCAGCCTGGGGTGAAACTCCATAGCGCTGCATGAGGGGGGTGGGTGGGAGGGGGGTTCAAACACCTGCAAGCCCCCGTCCCGGCATAAGCGAACAGGTGGTCAGGTCAAGGCTGGCATGGGAAATACAGGCCCTTCACCTTCCGTTTTGTGAATGGCCCTCAAACATGCTCATGCTCACATGCTCACACACACACACACACACACAAAACCTAAAGCAGGCCAGATTCTGTTTCACTACTTCTACCACCAGTGCCCACCCTCCCCCGCCACTATAAAACTAGTTTTGCTGCTCACCCCCTACCCCCAGGGACAGGAACACCTTTCAGGAACAGTAGGGTGACTATTTTGGATAACCCTGACCTACAATCACATTCACTCACAAAACTACACTCACAATAAACCCCTAGAAAGAGCTACATACTGCCAACGTAAAGATCTTGGGAATGTCTGCTGGAATCCACATCCATCCGGGAGTCTGTCTCAGCGGAGAGCGGCAGTAGAGGATACCGGCCTGCGGCTCGCGGGGTGCACACACGGCCAGCAGCTGCCAGCGCTGAGTCACCAGCCGCCCTTCCCAAAAAGCCAACAGGTTAACACCACATGGGAGATGCTATGTGTTGATATCCATCTAAACAAGGACACATTAAATATTAAAGGCCAAAAAAGAACCTGTGAATAATGTGATGGGGCTTTCAATCTCAGCAGAGGTTGAAATGGGGACACTGATGAACACACACACACACAAACTGCTCATATTCTCTGAGGTTCAAGACAAGACAGCTAGAAGAATATCTAGCTGAAGATTTACTGCTCGGCACCAGGGGCTTCGCTGACGCTAGCTGGCCCCGGCCCCCGGAAAACAGGAAGGGGAAAGTGAGCCTCCCTTGTTTTCACATTCGAAGAGGAAGCACTTAGCTTCAAAGCGGCGCATAAACGATGGGATGTGAATTCAGGACGACGAGACACCGTATTCGCGTCGACTTCCACGAGGCAGCGTGGGTGAGTTTCATAACCTCACCACGCAGGCATTTCTAGTTTCGAAGACAATTATCGCACCTTGCTTTGTATCAGTGGAGCCGAGATCTTCAGTTTCCCCCGTCGCAAAAAAAAAAAGCATCAAAAATGGTTACAGATGAATCCCTTACGGATATTTTGCCCGACCCCACAGTGGCTAGAAGTAGGAACGCGAAATATAATACTGCAAACCACAATACCCCCCCCCCACCAGCATGCGTACTTCAATTTTCCTGTTGATGGCACAGTGGCACAGAAGAGCTATTCAGATAGCTCAGCTTCTAAGAGTTTGGCATCACACACCAAACGCAGAATAACTCAATATGAAAATCCAGAGATTGTCCAGTTGATCTTGTCCCAGACGGGCGTTGGAATTCCCCAACTCTGCTCGAGTCAGAGCTTGCCAGGCAAGATGAAGCTGAAAATTGAGCCTTTGCAGTTTTTTGCCTCGATTTAGTGTCCACCCTGCATAAAACCTGCTACCTGCTATAGCCCACCTTCCAAATCCCCCTAAATGAGAGCAGGGCATCATCTGGAAACCTGGAGGTTATGTAGGAATGAGACCTTTGCACCCCGCATTCCCCCATTCCATGGGCCCCCCCCCCCCCGTGTACCTCTCCCTCACGGGAATCAGAGGAGCACCTGGAACAGCCCAAGAGTGTGTCAGCTTGCAGGATCAAAACTCACGTGACTTTCATGTGACACCTAACAGTCACGTGACATCCCCGACTGAGAAATTCACTTTCCAACAACAGTTTAAAGGGCCGACGGGCCGACGTCACACCCCGAAGCAAAGGCGGCCGGCTTTCATAAGCAGCCATTTCCTTAAAAAGATAACATTTAAATGACTGCTTTGGATTTGAAAGCAGAGCTCTGCTGATCAAAATAAATTATGCACGCCACTCTGGAAAACAAAGCAGATGCGAGCATAAAAAATTATAGCATCAAAATTTGGTTTAAAAACCCTTTCAGGCCCAGTGGTACAAATGGGAGAATTAAGCCTTAGCTTGATCTCTAGGCAAACCAGGGTGGGTCAGACATTTCCTCAGTGGCTGCCACCCATAGCCATCACTTGGTGGCACACACTTCTCTTTGGTGCTGGGTCACAGCCAGCTGAGCGGATGAACGGATGAGGACAAAAATACACAGGTGTTTACACACAGCTTTCATTCCGACCTCCCGAAACTGCCAAATCCGCCTGTGACGGACGAGGTTCAACTCCTGCCAATTGAGCAAATATCACGCTTTGGTTCCGTTTCATTTGCCCTGTTTTCCATCTTCAAATGCCGAACCAAAACCCACCGGACACTAAACTCAACAAAGAAAAAAAAAATAATAATAATAATAATAAAAAAAAAATTCACTTGGGGGTTCGAAACTGTAGCCAAAACCCCCCCTTTCTCTGCCCCCCCACCCTAGCTAATGACTTGGAGGTTGTCCTAAGCAGATGCAGTATCTCGCCAGGCTAACAGGGACATCTGTGCAAACAGAGAGGCAACAGCTCATGGTAGAGGAACTGGAAACCGCAAACTACGGGGCCGCTTATCCTTAAAGGCCACATAAGAGCTGCAAAGGGAGGACGGCAGGAGCCCGGAAATTTGAAGACAGGAGCACATATGATGCTGGCCATTATAATTATTCATTTTTCTAAAGCCTGCGTCTGATGTCCTGTGCCATGTCAGTCTGTTCATGCATATTGCTGGGGGAGCCTGGATGCAGGACAAGGGGACATGCAACACCTTCGCCAAAGTCCATGTCAGCTCAGACCAATATGCGTGTGTTATTCATGGCCGGTACGGTACGGTATAGTACGGTACGGTATGCAGTATTAAAGCCGGTAATGCAGACGCGTCCGCATGGTGACCGATGCGGTTCATTCATTCATTCTCATGCGCAGGTGGCCGTAAGGCTATACGGCCATCAATGTTTCAGCGCACCTCCTAAATACTTCATGGCCGGGGCGCCGATGGCGAACCCAGCGCCCCCCCCCCGGTGCCATTTCCGCCGCTTGCCTTTGAATGACATGTGGCACGTTAGTCGTTACATTGTAGCCGCGGCGTCCGTAGCGAGGCCCCGGCCGATGGGTCCCCAGCACCGGCTCTCCGGAGCGCACGCCCCCGACCCCTGATCCCCCCCGCCATATCCCTGGGGGGGGGGGGGGAGGGGTGCCCGATCTACCCAAACTTTTTCCGCTCCAGATTGCCCGATAGCCCCGGCGGCTATTATTACCCCCCAGCAATGCAAACCACAGGCGCCCACACGCACAGCAAAAAAATAAAATAATAAGTAAATCGCATTAAAAGCCTGGATACCGGTCCCCCCACAAAAGCGCCCCGTCGGCGTTTAACCCCCCCATACCTGTAGCCGGTGGGAGGGGGGACAAAAAGGACTGCCGGCTTCCCGAGGGCTCGTCAGCGGCGTGTCTCTTCTCCTTGCTCGTCGCTTGGGTCTCCGGCTCCGGGAAGCCGCATTATAAAGACGGGGGGGAAGCAGACGGAAGGGGCTCCGGCGCGTCCGCGTCCGCGCTAACGGGCACGGCGCGGAGAGGCGCTCCGGGAATCGGCACCGGCGGACATCCGAGCGCCTAACGCGTCCGCCTTTTACAAATAAATCCCATGCATGTGTCGGGGGGAGGAAAAAAAACAATTAAAGCCGTTGCCGTGAGCCGCGTGCGCCAGCCCCTGATCCTAAGCACCTGGCGCCAGCTGCAGCCAGCACGCCCCCGATCTGCTCACAAACCCGCGCACGCTGACCCCGTCGCCCCCCGATTCACTTGCATATGACGAGAGCTGGGCAGCCCGCTATGGTTCCCCTTCTACGCGAGATCATTCTCCTGGCCACCAGCACCATGCGGCTTCCCCCCCTCTTTCCCCGAGTACGCCACGGGGAGCGCGCGTCCGGCTGCTCCGCGCACGGGATCGAGGACGCGCCTCCAGGACTACCAGCATGCATCGCCCCTTTTTTACATACCAAGGCATGCCTCCTATTTAAATGCGTACATGGGACGTAGCATGTGTAGATATGCTTGAGAATGCACATATGTAAGTTTTTATATGCTGATGTAAAACGCCGCATGTTGGCTCGTGAGCGGGCCCGACTGGAATTAGTCATCTGACGAGCGTGACTGTTGGTTTGTTTAAGCAGCTGCGATTTAAACTGTGAAACGTGAATTTATCTTAAATGAGTCACTCATGTTGGGGATTTGTACTGCGGATAGTGTGAGAGATCCCAAATCAACCGGTGCTCGCAATGCATGCCTATATAAAACACTTAACGTAATAGGACACTTACGCAGCTGGAATGAAAACAGCTCGTTTTTCATTGGGAATGATCTTGGCGTGCAAGTTTTCTGACTGAACACTGTAAATGGTTAATATTTCGACGGCCTTTTATAACTTGGCACACAACACCGCCATCTAGTGGCTAATGTATGACCGCTCCTTTGGTGGCGTTTAAAAAATATAGTAACAATTTACCGCAACTTTAAATGTGCTCGGTGAATCATTTATTCGGGTAATCAAATGAAATTAAAAAAAAACATGAAACCGTTGGCACCCATCAGATAAAACTGTTGTTAGAAGGAGGTTGTTTTTGATAAATTTTTATTATATCAAAATACAAAACATTTCTGAAGCAGAGTAAATGTTACATGTGACTTAAGCATTTTGTAAATATCAACTCAGATTCCGCCCAGACTGCTTGGCGTGGTGGTAACCGGTCAAGGCAACGCTTCAGTTACTAGTTCAGGAGCCTCTTTTCGCTCAGCAAGACCTCGAACACACCGGGGCTTGGCGAGTCTGACTCATGCTACTCACTTAACATAACTATTGACTTAGACCCTCACCCCCCATCAATGCACAAACATGTGTGCCTACTTGTTAGTTCCACGGCTGTATAAATTACACGAAATGATCGCTGCCATCCGTATAAAAAAGATACAGGCCTATACGCAGTGAAAAACTCACAATCTGGGGCGTTCAAGTAAGTATGAGGGGCAAACGTGGTGTCACACATAACGGAATTAAAAAAAATTGGAATTTAATTAAACAGACCCAAGCTCGAAGCACAGAATTCTCAATGTGTTTCTTCTCATAACCAGAGTCTGTTTAGGTGTATGGGTAACCGACGTAAATTAGCCTACTAATCAAGACAATATTTTAGAGAGGCAAAGATTTACATTTCTCGCTTCCCCACGATTTTCAATAGCATTCGGGGGGGATCTTCCCTTATGCCCAGTATGTGGTGGTTTACGGCCGCCGTTGTTGGAAGCTGGTGTTATGCTGCTACCGATTAACATAATGAAGGGTAAGATCTGCTCGGCGCGGACCCCGGCTTTCTGCCGACAGGTGAGGCCGCCGCACCGCGCAGGAAGCACAAGGGCAAGCCTTGGCAATCTGCCGCATGCAGTCCCAGACAGTGTATTCAACTTCCTGCTGAGCAGAGGCGTAAAGTGTGCGGGAGACAGAAAGCAATGCAATAGAGTATCATGTCACATAAGGCTTTGGTACAGCACCATATATTTTTCTCCATCTTTTTAAACAACAAAATGTGTTGGGGAAACAGGCTGTAACAGACCAATACCCGAAATGGTAAACAATTAACCCTCTGGCTGCCTCTTTTATTAAATATTAGTATTTGGAAAAAAAAAAACAATACATTGATAACAAAGCTCAAAATAAATCTAAACATTTTAAATATTTTTTTTCTCAATTATACACAATGTATTAGGAAAGGTGTATGAAAATTCATATTAAACAGTAGCTTACCGTTGCCTTTAAGGTGGTAAAACAATGTACATCAGGTGCTTAATTATTTCAGCAACATCTTGGAGTAATAACATATTAGCAGGAACTATTAAGCATGATATTCAGTGAATAAACAAATAACAAATACATCCTCAGAGTGTAAAACATTTTTTAAACAAACCTTCAAAAAGGCTGTATAAAGCGTACTCTGGTATTAAACAGTTAAGTGTGAATGGTGACTAAAAAAAAGGCAAATTCATTATGTACCATAACATTACATTCTATCCGTTATGTTCAGTGCTGATAAACTCTGAAAGTGTCCAGCATGGAGAGTGTCAATTTTACAGAAGACAATGCACAATGTAATATTTAATAGTGAATACATAGACGTTTCCCCTGTCCTTCGCTAAATAAACGGCTGGTGAATCTGCTATTGATCCCAATTAAAGTACAGCTTCTACCTGACCGGTGTAAGTTTGCGCACAAACACACAGCAAGTGTGCACCAAAGCCGTCTAATGTACGGAAATAAAGCCGCCGCAACACCGTCCTCCTGGATTGAACCGACCACGGTCTTCAAACAGAGACAAGCCAGGAAGACTAAAACATATATAAGAAAAAAGACGTGTTTCCTGCAACCAGACAGTATTTCAAAGAAACTGGAGGTTGTGAAGGACGTGTAGGTCAACTGGACCGGTATAAAAAGGAAAAAAAACCCCTGTTTTAAAGACGGACGCCACAAACAGGGTTAAGATTTCCGCAGCTGTGTGCTTGTAAACGAAGTTTCAGACGGTGCTATATAAAAATAAAAAAGGAGGTTTGCCAACAGGACCTCAACAAAAGCTCTGGGTTTGAGTGACAGCCCGGTGTTTTGCGTATAACGTGCTCTAAGCTCTGTCTTGTATGTATGTACTAACATCAGACAATTGCTCAAATTATTTAAAATCAGTGTGTTTCCAATCTATGCTACATAATCAGATGCTTAAAAACTTTTCTGCAGACAGTTTCGCTCATCTTTTTCTAGTTCCAATAAGTTTTAACGCAAGCAGCTCTTTTGCTGCTCTCAGATTTGCTCTCATCGGCGTTATTCGGTGTAAGACACTTAAAAAATTGCCAAAACACATCTAAAATTGAACGCCTGTTACCCAAAAATAAACAAACACGACTTTTCCTCATCGAACAGCTTTAAATGCAACAACATTCAGCGTAACACCGCTAAAGATTAGTTTATTGCCTGCACAGATACTCACTATGTGTCTTACATACGTAAAGTACTACATTATAAGTTCCTTGGTTAATAAAAAACAGAGTGCTTGCAATGTGAGTGAAGCAGTGTTGACTCTGATTAAGAGCACCACGAATACAGTTTGGAAATAGCACCAAGTCATTATGTTTACAACGCAGTTGCAAAGTCCACACAGCATAAAAAGTCCCGACACATCGCTGACGCATGCGGCCACACCAGCGACGGGCATGTCTGCTGTGTTTTTACAACCTTAAATCAATAAGAGGCAGGTAATACACACCCATTTACATATAAAAAGAGCTTAAATTGGAAACACATTGTCGTTCGTTGTCAGAAATAAGTCGGGGCCCCCAATTCTGGCAATATTTTTCTTTTTTTTCTTAAGCAGATTTAAATATTGGTCACGTACACATATACAGTAAAATATATCTACTCGTACGGTCTGTTGACTAGAGCAATAGAGACTACACGTCAGGTACTGAGCCGCTAAGCAGAAATTGTAAGGGGGCCCCCAATGAAGTTGACAATTCCACCTGGAACAAAAAGGATCACAGAGTCTGAGATAGAAGATACAGGGTTTCAGGACTGGATCAAACCGATCCACGTAGGACCTAGCAAGGCCGGGTGATTGGCGGCCCATTCGGACTGGTTATGATTACCGGTGTGTCTCAGTGCAGAGCAGAGATGTGATATCGAGTATACGATCCAATAAACACAGCATAGCGATGGATGCTTGGATTTACCTGGCATTTACTTTAAAAACGGTCTTCGATCTTATTCAGGATTCACGATATATATTGAAAAAAACCTGTAAATTAATTTTTTTTTATCCGTGGAGGGGTTGTAACCCCCCAATGATCAAAACTGGCTAATACACCCCCCCCCCCCCCCAAAGAAAATTCGTCCCGCCTAAATGGATGAAGACCTCAACCCCCCACAATGTTCAGACCAAAGATACACCATTGGTATGCCTGTATCTAAAAATTAAAAATACAAATAATAATAATAATAATAATAATAATAATAATAATAATAATGAATGCCGATGCGTCCCAATTAAAATAAAACGGTCAAATAATCAATAATCATAACCAGGTCAATCAAGCGAGTTACACGTGAAGAGACCATTTGAAAGTCAAAGCCTTTAAAACACTACCAATATTTCTGATTAGGTTTAACATTTTGACTAACAACCCTGTATCCGCCTCATACTCTTACAAATCTCGAAATGCATGTTGTACTATTTTTTAGTTTTTGTTTTATACATAACCGACTCGCTTCTAAGAAGTCTATATAAGAATTAAATACCAATATTCATATTCATTTTATGATACAGTATTGCTTAAAGCAGCAATGGATATAAAAATAAAATAACCTTTGTAATTGGAAATAATGAGACTACTCAAGGAAAAAAAAAACACCGTCTTTCCTCTACGTGTGAATAACACGTTTCCACAGAAAGTTATTAATGTTACCCTTTTGCAATATACTTTCATTAATAAGATTAAGTTTTAAAACTAAAGTATTTCGTAGCATTTAGTTATAATTTTATTATTCACATTGTACAGATCTATAAATAGAGGATCGCTACAGTACATGGTTATATCGTGCCACTGGATCGTTTTTTTCATCCATCAGCTCTTTCTGTCTGCATCTTTTCTCAGTTATACATAAAAATATATTGCCAGATCTTAGTTATTTACACATGTGACGTAAAAGTTCCGCATTACGTGCGTACAGATGTGCGTGGGTGCGTCACAGACCGAGAGCGTGTTTGCGTGCAGGTGATTATTATTCGCCACATACTGTGTTTCCGCTGCACAACGCACGAGACCCAGTCTAAGCCCTCGTCCTTTACGTGATTTGTTCTTTAATTTGCTTAAAACGTCTGTGCGTAATCTTCATGCCTTTGCCCTGTAGTCTGCTTCTGACTGACATGAGATCATATGTTTTGATGCATCAAAGACGTACAGTCGGGCCTCTGATCCATACAAGAATACAGTGAGCAACATATGAGAAAAGTATAAAAGAAATGTGTTAAACTGAGCTGAAAAATAAGTCGCTCTAGCTCCTGCCTGTGTGGCCAGTAACCATGGATTAAGCTGACGTGCGTCATTTGTAAACGGACGCAACGATTTCATGTCACTGCAGAAATATTTCAGACCCATGCACTGCACAGCACCGTTTCTTTCATTAAAAATAAATTTATTCAAAAAAAAAAATCCAATAATGCACAGAATAGCACACAAACAAAAGTGCAAGATTCACGCTATGAAAAACCAAACCTAGTCTCAGTTTGTGTTTTGTAGGCTGGACTCTGCAGCAGCACAGAGCGCACCTGCATTGCAACAGATGACATGTCCTTTATACAAAAGAAACGGCAGTGTACGAAAAATCTTAATTAGCTCTAGGAGATTTCTCCGCAGGGTGAATCCATGTGCGGGCATAAGGGTGACTCAAACTGCTGCCCACTGTCAGTGCACCAAAGATATGAAATAAAGAAATGTTTTTGCTATTTTATATATATATTTATATATAGATTGTATGCACATGCACACATACAAACACACTCACGCACACACTCAGCTACACAGGTTAAGTTGTCACCATATTCATCATATTCAGTGCTAAGCGATGACATCATATATATATATATATATATATATATATATAGATATATATATATAGTCTAAAAAAGATCTATTATTAAACATATATTTCAATACGCCAAATAAATATCACATTCTATTGCAGACAAACGTCTATTTCTCCGTGGCATAAAGACATCACTGAGCAGTGCTATCTCCTGTAGTTCATGTTTGTTAAAAATATCTTTTGAAAGATAACACACCAACAAACAAGGCAAAGATTAACTGCCTGGAAGGATTCCTAATGTTTTTTTTTCTCTTCTTGTTAAGTTACATTTCTAACTAATGTACTGAGACACATTGTCCTGTATACAAAGTAGCAGCAGAATACATACTTGACACAGGTCGTACCCCACCTAGTCTCTGAATTCTGACATACCAGCAAAGATGGTACGGACAGAGAGTCCTTGTAATCGGACGGGTACAGTACATATTCAGCAAGAACAAGTCTGGTTAGAAAAACATTCCCAAACTACTGATGCTCATTTGCCGGTCTTATAGTGGCGTAAAGCACACTGCGACTTCACTTTTGGGAACATAAAGAGCACAGTGCCAGTGTCACCGTGCAAACTGGGCCATCTTGGTACCACATGGCGGTGTTCGATGACACTCTGCCCATCTACTCTCCACTGCTCAGCACCATGTAGGGAAAAAACAAAAACTGGGGTTTCGACAGTTAACATTTTGATATGTTGGTGCCCAAGTGCGTTAGCCTTGGGAAGAGTACCCACTGTGCAAAGACCACAAACCAGCCCCCCAAACAAGCCAAGCGTAGCTTTAGTAGTAGGAAATTTAATTTCCGGTACGTTCTGCCTTGTGTTGACTTAATGCCCTCTGTACTTTTTTTTAGTCACGTGGAAGCTTAAGTCTAGTCAGAAGTATTCTATTATGTGTCATTATAATCAAATGCCTCCTTATTTATTGATTACATTTTTAAATATGACTCAGCACGTGCCTAAGCAACGTATGAACTTAGCTATCATCCATCTGCACCCCTTACAAACTCTGTATGTTAGGTGTGGGATCAGTCCTAGTGCTTCCCTTCAGCACTCAGTCCAAAGGTCAAAGGTCACACTGGGCACTTTTCACTACCACCCTTTAGTTACACTTTTTGGCCTTCCTATCATCATGCATGTCACACGCCTTAACCTCTTCTGCTTCTCCTCATTCAGGCATTCTGTACAGGGAGCTTTATCATGCAAGTAAAATCTTTCCATAATAAACATTATATACACTGCTTGCCAGTGGACATTGCTAAAAAAGGAAAAAAATAAAACATTAACTAATGAATCTCTTCTGTTCACATGCATTTTTAGAATTATAACTTCTTAAAAAAATTCTGTACATTTTTTAAAAAATGATTTCAAATTATCTAATGAATAGATACACTTAATCCCTGTTGGAAAATCCTCTTTGCCCCATCTTACTCTCCATACCTGTGAGAGCAAGCTTTGGGGGGTGGGGGGTCCATAGCAAAGGGGCAACCACCTTGCAGTGCCCAGGGAGCTGGGACAGAGGATTAAGGGCCTTGCTCAAGGTCATGTGACTACACTGCCAAGCCCAGGTTTGAACCAGCAACCTTCCAATCACAGGGGCTTAGCCCACTGAGCCAAGTTTAACATATTGTTTCACTCTCGGAGAACAGTGTTCTAAGGAAGGGTGGCGTCTGTATAACCGAAAATGTGTTAATAATATTAAAAAAAATCTCCATACTTGTGACACAGTGGAAAAAGCAGATGTTTCACTCTGAACAATGAACTCTCAACATCTGAAAATTCTGCCTGAATTCATCAGCCAGATGGACTTTGAGCAATTATGACCTGTTGAGCTGGATTGTACTCAATCTGTTGATTAATTGTCTGTCTGTATGACTGATTTGTGTAATCAAGCCAGCTTACGTTAAGTATATGAGGCCATAATAATCTCTGACTATGCAGCTTGGTAACAATTTTGAGCCCTGCCTTCAAAATGTCCAGTTAATAACTCATTTTGCAAGGAAAGCTGGAAGATAGCTTAACTGCAGTTTAGCTGTGTTTGCCTACGCATAGCTGTCTTCCCATTTTTTGTTGTGAGCTGTAGCTCCCTCATATTCAAGAATTCCAATGGTAAGAGCTTAGTAAATTGACTCCATGATTAGATGTCACTGTAAAAAGCAATTAAATATCATCTTTGGCAAGGCCATAGCATTTCGAGATTTGCAATTTACCAAGGGAAAACTCCCAGACCACAAACTCAGTAATTACCTCTAACAGTTCTTTGTTCTGTTATCCTCAATCTGCACTCTGCATCAGATAGCTGTGAGTGAATGAATATTATTCCTCATCAGTTTTGTTTCTAAAATAAATATGTGTAGCATTGGCTTCATAATTACTAGATTCTACAGACTTGGCCATGACATATTTGACTTTGCAACATCCTAATACAGTAATCTCTAAAACATGTCCCATTCACATAATATATAATAAAAGACTGAAATGATAAAAATGCTGCACAAATGAAAAATAAAACATATATGAAAAACTAAAGCTGAAATAGCATGAATTGTAATGTACATTGTGAGCTCGGAAAACTACCACACTGCAAAACAGCCCAAACATTCTTACATAAAATTCATCACCTTAATAGCTAAATCTGGCAGGTTTACTGCAGGGGCACCCTGAAACACCCTAAAAACATGTATGATAAGGTGTAAAGGAATGTGAGTTTGAAGTTGGTAACAACCTTAATAAACATACTGTATATTTAAGTAAAAGTACTTAAGTAACTATAGTGTTACTTAATAAAAAAATAGTGTAAGTCACATGACAGTTTTAAGAAGACTGTTAATTGGGCGACAGAAAGGTTCATTTCAAGTTTTTTTTTCTTTCGTTTTTTTGTCACCACATATTAACATGCATTTATTGCAAGCGTTAACCTGCTCACATGATGTTTCATGCCAGGCTGACAGCAGCCTCCCCAAGGCGACATTAAGTCAGACATCAGAAAGCTTCCTTACAGCATAGGATCAAGGTGCGTTTACTCAAAAAAAGGCACCCATCGATGCCGCTCACGAAACCAGTCTGGGGAACGCCGTTCTGCGCCTCCTAGCTGTGCGTCGGGACGCGCGCCTCCACGTTCGCTAGCGTGCGTCAAAACCGAACTGCGGCCGAATCCGGCCGAATCCAGCCGAGTCGCTCACGCCGGCAAAACGGCCCGCCTTCGGCAGAAGCCTCCGTGCACGGCCGGCTCCCGGAGCACGGTGCCCGCTCTTTCAGGCAGTCCCAGAAGCGGTAAACGGAAAATAGATTTCCTTTTGTCGGGGGAAAGCTACCTTTTGGCTTAAAGGCCGTGTTTCGTACGTGCCTGCGCCCCGCTAGATATAAAAGCCCGCATTGTCCGCCCGGTTTTTTTACTCCGCACCCGAACGCAGGCGAACCGGCAAAGAGCATCCGAAGAGGATCGCAGTAAAACACGGTCAGATGGTGCCCACTCGCATTTATACGAGAGATAGGCGGGAATATGGACACTCTCCTGACACCACTGGACTGCAAGACCCCCATGTCGTAATGCCTAGACGGTAGCACCTCACAGAAGAATATTACATTTATATATAAAAAAAAATCGCCAGGAGTAATTACACGGATTTAATGGTAAGCGATTATCGTTTAGTTTGAAACGCACTGGCGTGGAATAAGCACGTGTAGACAGCCGTGTGGTTCACTGTGGCCACATTATTCGGCGAAAGCACAGGGCCGGGGTTCTCAGTCACCCCATTTATGCGACAGAGGTTAAATTCCCACATCACCCCTTCCGAGCCACCGCCGTTCCCATAAACGTATTAAATAGGATTACGTCAAACAGATCACTCACATAAGACGGGTTTTCTTTACTCACTAATACCAAATGAAATTCACTTAAGATCTAAGCTGCGATTAAATACTTATTTTGACTACACGGCTGTCAAATGTGACCCCAATGACACCTACCACAGCTATTCCTCACATCACAGAAGAGCACGCTGATTGACCGAAGCTACGCACCAAGGGTTAATGGCTGGCATTGCACAAACTCACTGATCTACAGACTACTGACTCATCCCAGGAACCATCAACCCCAATGTCAGACGTAGTAAGGTGCATTTCCCTATTTCTTGAAATGTGATACTACCCTAAACGTGAAATCTGTGATATTCACCACAACATGCCCTATCCTTTGGTAATGTAGGTTTTCTAGCCACTCAGGTGATCCAGTGTTACTGGGCTCTGTGTGAAATCTTGAGAAAAACGAAACAAAAACATCATACAGCACTCGGCCTCAAAATTACCCCTTTAATAAGATAAATTTGCCTTGGCATTGACTAACAGTAAGCTTTTTTGTCTTTATATAGGTCAAAATTCAAACAGGATAAAAGCCATTTTCTCCGTATTTATAAAGTCATAATTTAAATATATATATAACGGTTATCTTCAGAATTATAATGATAGTGAATGAAACACTGAATTTATCCGAATGGCTGAAAGATGGAAATTCACGGAAAATCAGCATATACCCGCAGTACGTAAAAAGCCGATCACAAACGCTCCCATGTTTTTATCAGTCGCAACAGCAGGTTGATGGCACTAAATTGCCTCATGGGCCCTGAAATTAGCGCTTTCTGGTGAAAGGTGCCTCCTTTTTCCTGATCAGCATATAAAAGTTAGCAGTTTATGAATCTACACTATGTCTGGGCCATGTTCCTGCCCAACGAGAGGAACCTAAGTAAAGTTTAGGGTTTGTCCTCGTTCTTTAATGGGTCGGGCATTAACAAGTGCCAACTGAGGCCAGTGGTGTGAATCGAGCCTGCAATTCTTCCCCCAGAACTCCAGAGCTCAAATCGACTAGCGAGGTGGGCCCAGGGCACACCAGAATGTGCACCTGTGCGCCAAGACGAAGCACGCGCGTCTCAGTCTCCCCCAGTCCGGATATGTCTGATCTGACTGGGAAATACATATGGATTTATACAAAATAAGCACCCTTGGATGTTAAAAACAAAAACACACACGCACAAATGCAGTTTTTGATTTGCAGCCCTGCCAACTTGTGAAACACTGCCTCCTGCTGGTCACCAAAGTGAGATTATTATTATTATTCTTTTTTTTTTAAACAGGAGGTTTTGCACCTTCCTGCAGGCTGCAACCAGACAACTCCACATTTTTTTAAAAGAAATCTAGTTTAATCTAATTAAAATAAGAATGTACAAAACAGGATGTCAAGGCTACAAAACTGGTTACCAAAGGCAGTAAAATTTGAGTTATCAAAGAAACAAGAAAAACAGTAAATGAAAAAAGACCAGGCAACTGAGCCCTACCACGGCCCAAGAAAGCCATATAAGTTTACACAGGCCCTCCCAAAGCAATTAAAAAAATACTATAGTACAGTATGGCACAAAATCCTATCCTCCTCACAGTACAGTACTTTTGTTGTTTTATTGATTAAGGAAGCGGTAGTATTTTTGGCATTACTATAGTACTTTTTTGGATAGGGTTAGGAGCCCTCTATGCTAATGACACAGGTTGAGTGTGTTTAGAGACGAGGTGAACGTGTTTGAGTAGCGAAAGCCAAGATTTTGCTCCAGTGCAAACAAAAGCTAGCTAGGGCTATCAGACCTGACATGAAAAACAACAGGCGACAGGCCCAAAGCTCGGCGATAATATTTGAAATAAACGGTTGACATTTTCTCACCTTCCCATGTGATCTGATGTAGATACACCTCTCGTTGTGCTTTGCATCTTCAACAGCCTACTTAATCAGTGAAAATACTGGTTTCCACAGTGGTGTCGATAAATAAACAAGGTTGCTACAGACGCTCAACTAAAGATTTCACTACTGAAGCGCTCAAAAGAATGAAAGAGATCTTAACTGTGCTAAACCATCTGTTCTTGAACTTATGGTTACTTTATTTCCTTACAGGGTCCAAGTGCTCAATCGCATAACGAAAACGCATAAAACAAGTATCAACAGGGTGCGGCTGTCGTCTACGACATTGTAGCTGAAGCTCGCCTACAACTGGATAGAACAAAAAACCAAAGCCATCATCGAAAGAGACAAGCAGGCTCAGTCCATGTGGTAAATTGCGAAATGACCTGAGGTATATATTACTAAGAGAGTTAACCCTGTGTTGCACTGAAAATGTCCCCCCTTTGGCAGAGAGGTTTGGCAGGGCAAAGTGGTTGAAGGAATGTGAGGCAAGTATGAGACTGCTGTAAACCAGGACCGCGCCAAAAAAAAAAACTCCTGCATTGGTATTCCAGGAACACTGAACTAAGCTTATCTACACATTGTGGTAATACTGTACAGTGAACATCAAAGGATGACCCTTTAGCTAGCTTTTAAAGTAGAGTTATTACTGTTCCGTTCTCACAAACCCTTTCGTGGTCATAAGTTTAGTTGACTTTTAAGTTTTGTGCAGTCCCGTGAGATTATTTTTTTCCCTATGTTGTGATTTGCACTGGAGTAAAACTTTGGAAGCTATTACTATTGTCTTCTGAAGTACCAAAAAAAAATTAAATACAAAAGAATTCATCAAAATGAAATAAAAGTTAGACCGTTGAGTTTGAATGTGGACAACAGCTGCTGAGTTGCAGAGCAGGTGTGATTGGTATTCATGGGGAGTGAGCTGTCTCATATGATAGGTGGCTTTGGGGAGGGGGGCGTGGCCTTGGCTTGGTGACCTCAGAGTAGCGTGGCGTGGTCTGGGTCTGCTGTATCCATGCTGGCCAGGATGGCTTTCTGGTCCTCCCGGGGCGGTCGGCGGTACAGCAGAGCGGAGAAGCGAGCGTACGGGTCCTGCCTTTTCTTCTTCTTGCGGAGGTAGAGAGCTTCTTCGGGCTGGAGTACCTGAGAGTCACGGAGCTGCTGGGTCTGGGAAGTGGACACACCTGGGGTGGACAGCGACAGCGTGGTCACAAGAGGTGGATGGCAAGCATCCAAAAACATGAAGAACGTGAACGAGGAAGTCCGAACCCCAAAAATGGTGCTGTCGATATCCCCTCGGGTGAGAAATTGGAACGTTAAACACATGTAACATATGAAGTACTAAGCTAGGTTAGAAAGGATGTAAAAATTACATGTAACTAAAGAAAACCGACATATACATGAAAGCTAGGCTGTTCAATCACAATATGAATTACAGGGTATGAATAAGATTAGAGAGCAGAGCCAGCCCAAGGCATAGGTGAACTAAGTGGCTTCATTGGGCCCAAAGGTCACCAGGGGGTACCACAGATCTGATCAGTCTGTCAGAGTGGGAAGGAAGACTATACAAATGTTAACTAGGTTAAATTTAGAGAGTCCTGGAAAAGGCTGGGCCAGCCCTGTTAAGAATAGCAAAGATGTTTCAACCATTGAGTTGAAACCCAATAAGCGGCAAGTCCAACATAGACTTTGTCCCGTGCCATTTTAGCAAAAGCACATGAGCAAATGCATCAAAATGCAGAAATACTGAAAGTACGTCACAAAGTCAACCTGGGTAGAAATCAGCACAGTCAGCTAAAAAAAGTCCATCATCGCAAAAACCAGCCTTTGTCCCTTACATCAGAGTAGAAGCAGTTCAAAATGGTGATCGGCAGAGTCCTCTTGAGGAAAACCAGGTGTAATATTCAGTGTGAAACCATTAGCAAGCTTTACGAGAGTCCTGTTATATTGGTGTCCACCAGGATGGTCATTGCAGTGTGCAAAAGAATTCCTGTCACAAACAGGCCAACTCTAAACCTGGACTCTACTGACCTCAGATCTCAGAAACGTCAGAAAGGGGGGCAGGTGATACTGCTTTTATTGTCGGTGCCTGGGGGGAGGGGGCAGAATAACCAACTTTGCCCCACCCAAAAAGAAACACCCCAAAGAAACTACTAGAGATGTGTGTACTAGACAGGTGAGTGACTGCCCACCCAACAGAATAGCCTACCCCGGGCAACAATATGTAAACAGTTGACACTAGTGCCCTCTTGTGAAAATCTTGAGTCTGACCATCACATTTGTCCTGGCTCTATTCCTTCACGTTGTCATTTTATTGCTGCCCATACCACACGGATAGAGTTATGGTAGTAGATCTGAAAATCCTTTGGTATTCCTCAAAGATAAGATAACCAGAAGAGCAGAGAGATCTGAGCAGTGCTACATTCAGCCAAAAATGCTCATGACAGGGTTATACTGGAAGTGACTGAAAGGTGAGTGGTGGCTTCAATCATATGATTTGTGAGGACAGATTTTTGGGTTAAACCTTACAGTGCTGTACTGCTTGAGATAATGCAGAGTTTATCGTGACAGAGGTGTGGGGTTACGGTTAGATTTTAGGTGGCTTGGGGGGAGGGGGGGGGGGGGGGGGGGGGGACAAATGTGGCCGTGGGGACCGCCCCCCGGGGATTGCTATGGCTGTGGGGGA
>JAODKM010000037.1:19159344-19170270 GCA_026780845.1 Petrocephalus sullivani
GGGGGGGGGGGGGGGGGGGGGGGGGGGGGTGGGGGGGGGGGGGGGGGGGGGGGGGGGGGGGGGGCGGGGAGGGACACATGATGCCGTGTGGACCGCTCCACTGGGATTGCTATGGCTATGAGGGAAGCGATCTGAGATAATACTACCTTCTCACACCACAGTGGAGTGCTGCTGGGAAGTCAGAATCACCTGGTGCAAATATACAATCTGATTGGGGCCTGCAAGACAGGAAGTACCCTGTTAATCCCAAACGAGATGCATCTCCCGGCACTGATGTGGCACAATTCTTACCCCCTCCTGAACAAAGTGCAGGGAACACATTTTGTGCATGACAATGTTCAAAAATCAGAAAGGTTCTGCAGCAGCTGGCAGTGCTTGTTTGTCGGGAAAATC
Organism: Petrocephalus sullivani; assembly: GCA_026780845.1. Taxonomy (NCBI): domain Eukaryota; kingdom Metazoa; phylum Chordata; class Actinopteri; order Osteoglossiformes; family Mormyridae; genus Petrocephalus; species Petrocephalus sullivani. The sequence continues at coordinate 19,159,738 of JAODKM010000037.1, forward strand.
AAAGGTATTAAATGTGAACCCATGTAGTTTGTAAAATGATACACTATGGCTTTCTGTCTATGGATTGGAGGTTCTGAATCAATGTTGGCTGGGGGAATGAGCACCTGTCTTTCAAGAGATGCCCCTTTGAAAGGTTGCAAGAGTCAGTATGAGGCTGCTAGTCCCGTGTGATCTAAAATCAAATGCTGTAATTAGAAGGGCTGTTTTACACTCAGGGGAGTTTTACTTACACGAAAATGTTCTAAGGGCAGAACAGATATTGATTGCTTCAAATAGACAACCAGTGAGATTGTAGAGGAGGCGGGACCAAGACATCTCATTGGCTGGTCTGGCATCTGACACAAGATCTAATTGGGTATCTTTCTAAACAAATCATTTTTCATTCTGCCCTCAGAACATTTTTGTGTAAGTAAAACTCCCAGGAACCTAAGTTACATTACCTTTATTTAGCAGACTCTTTTATCCAAAGCAATGTTGCAAGTGAGAAAGCAGTGTCAGGTCGTCCCTGGAGCACCTAGAGGTTGAGGATTTGCTCAAGGGCCCACCAGTGAAATTACTCTGCTGATATTTGGATTTGAGCCACTGACCTTCTAATCACAGGTACAGTGTCCTAACCCACTGAGCCAAAAACCTATAATTAATGTTGCTGTAACTGATATGCAGCCACAGACATTTTGCAACGGTAAAGGCTACACCACACCCACCTGCCTTCTTTCTGAACTTGGAGTTGTTGTTATTGATGGTCACCTTCTTCCCTTTTTTAGAGCGGTAGAATCTCAGTGCTTCCATCCTCTCAGACCCTGCAGGGGCACTCGATGCACCTTGACGTTTTCTGTAGGGGGAAAAAAGATGGGAAAAAGGTCAACAGAAGACCAGGCTCTACATAACATATTGGGGTCCAAAAATCGTATCCTCTGGACCCAAAATCAGCAGTATCTGTATATCGTTAGAAACGCCTTTGGTTACCTCCAAATCACCTTGCGCTATTGCATCCTTTGCCCAAACCACAACTGTAGTCAGGCATTGTCTTTATTGATGTTTTAGAAGAATAATCTGAGAAAAGAAAGAAATGTCCTGCAATTTTCTAATGCACTTTTCTTAATGTAGTTTGTGTGATATTACTGAATCGGATTGTTTCACAGAATTTTGACCTGGGAAATCGCTGTATCTGAAGAGCTGAGCAAACTGCCAGATTACCTCACTTCCAGTAGTTATACTATGAAGCTAATGTTTCATTTTTCTCTAAATAGTAAATAAATAAGCGTTGCATCCTCAGTTTGGTGTATGTGTGTGTTTTTGCAGCCACATTGAACTAAATCTGCAGTCTTCCTGTCCGGATTTGGAGGCACTTTTTAGATTTCTTTGGAATTGTGATAAAAACGCACAAGGTTTTCACGAGGCACGAAATACAACGGAAACTGTGTTATATGGAGTCTGTCCGTCTGCAGCGGCTGCGAAAAGAGAAATCGAAGTCCATTAGTGTGGGGGGAGGAGGGGGGATCACAGCTGAGCCACAAACTCAATCATCATCAATATGTGTCCATAGACATGGATACTGTCTATAATGGGCTTCACCATGCTGACGGGGGGAAGAGATGGCGGGAGGGGAGATGGCTACTCAGGAACAGTCGCATAAAAAAAAGCAACCAAGGCACTCGGACAACAGATGTAACAAGAGTTTATTCTGAGATTTGTCTTTTTTTTTGGAACTGAAGAGCAATATTTAGCAATGGCATGCATGGCGTTTCGCACATGGAACAGGACTTTAAAGGGGAATACTGCTCTTTCAAGCACTTCCTGCTGCCGTCATGCACTTCCTGTTGTCGCTCGAGTCATGGCATGGTTAGTTTTGGAAAGAACATTCGCCTGGCAGTGCTTTTGAAAGTCTCGGCCGTTCTGCAGTCTGATGGGAGGTTTCAAAACACGAAGACTTTTTAGATGTCTGAGATGGAAGTGCTGTTATGTTGTTCACTTGTAGTCAAAGGGGACTCAAACGCTAGTATTTCAGAGTTGTGATGTTAAATATATCAGTCTAAATCTTATCAGAAATGATAAGATCTGCACCTGGCAATGATTTTGGCATTAGCTACAGTAACCAATATGCTCAGTGTGAAGAACTGACACCAATTCGCTACTTAATAAACAATTGCCTAAACTGTGTTCCCTTAAACTGGATAACTGGATACGTAGATACTATATACACATATATATATACATATATATATATATATATATATATATATATACATACATTTAAAGCCCCACAGATTTGTGTTTATTCAAGACTGCAGAACCCAAATACGCACTTGGAACGAAATCAGTTCAATCACAGAAACTTAGTAGACTAAACTACATCAAGCTAGACCCGAAGACTCGTATTCCCCTTTAAAGGAAAAGGTGATTAAAAGCCCCACCTGCTGCCCCCCCCCTTTCAGACATGGATCCAACCCTTACCTATTGCGATGTAGAGGACCTGGTCACAACAACGCTGCCCAGATAGCTGAGATCAATCAAAAACAAAGCAGGTAAGACACCCCGAGCCATCAGAATGCCCAATTTGTGCCTAATTAAGATGATGGAGACATTGCAACAGATGAGAGTTCACAGTCCCTGCAACACGGTTCGCCCAATAATTTCCTGGGGTTTCCTGGGGCAGGGGTGGGGGAACGGGGTGGGAGAAGGGGATTTTTTTGGGGGAGATGTGGTTATATGATCAAATCACTAAAGAAGAGGAAGCCCCACGCCCCCTTCCCTGTGCCTGATAGGGTGTACACGCCTTAAGCACCCTCCACATCACATCATGTAGTAGGTGTCCTAAAAAGCCTGGAGTCAGTGGTAACAAGAAGTGCTCCTTAGCCTGAGAGCACTCAACTGAGGGTCACTTGTGGGTTTCCGCCTGTTGGGTGAAAGAGTAAAGGAAAAAGCATGATGAGGGATGGAAGAGAAAACTGGGATCCTGGGGTGACCTCCTTAGGATTCCAGGCTTTTTAGGGACCTGTGTTGGACTGGACATCCTTCAGGTTTGTGCATCCTCTGACATGACCCAGGTTTTTAAACCAAAGACCTCGACCTGCGTCACACGATCAACACTCGATCTGTGAAGCAAAGGACTGCATTCACCTGGGGACTTCTGTGCGTCTTGGAAATGAAACTCTAAAGTCTTTCGGATTGCACCTATGGTGGCAACCGAATCTGTCCAAATGTCTGTCCCCAGGTGAGCTTGCTGCAGTGCTTCATAGATTTCATGAATGGATGTTGGAAATCGAATGTTTGACAAGAAAAGCAGCAGAGACTGTAAATTGTACAGCCCCACGAATGAAGACCTCGATGTTAAATGATATGGCGTTGTGTGACATCGGTGCACAAACCTTGACGAATCTGACTAGAAATAATAGACAAATTGTATAGGAGTTTCAGTACAGTTACTAATATATATTTATATACAGTATTTGTTTAAACAATTACTGTAAAACCCCCAGTATAGCACTGAAGGGTTGTTTTTAAAGGTTTTAACCTCAAGCTGACTCACTAATTAGGCCAATTTTGAATTGGGCAGAAGACAGAAGACTCCTTCTCTGGTGGTCAAGAGTTGCTTTCCGGGTGACAGCCTATTGCACCTACCCTGAAGCCGACAACTGAGGTGGGGAAGGCTCGGATGGAAGGATCTCCTCGTCTGTCCTCCTCTGGGATGGCATCTGCCCAAAAACGTCGCTGCTTTCCATGGGGGGTGATGGGGACTGGGACGGATAGCTTGTTGCTGTGGAGGCGAAGGCCATGTGGGGGCGGTAGCTGGGGCTTGCCCGCCTGCTACTCTGGCCCTGCGCGGGTGAGGAGGAGGGAGAGGACCTCTGGGAGAAGCTGGCTGCGGAAGGGGGCTGCAGGGTGATCTCCGACATCTCGGAAGGTTTGGGGGGGTGGATGACAGTCGGACGGGGCCGGGGGCGTACTACGATCTCTGGGGAACCCTCCTGTGAGCTCAGAGGACTCTGAGTCAGAGGGGAGAGTCGTGACGGCTGGAGGACAACCTGATGTGTGCTGGGCTCCATTCTGCGAGCCAGCCTGGGGCTGAGCCGAGGCCCGGGCTCATACCACCGGGTGTCCAGGCCTCCGAATGTGCTTGGGCCGCCCATGTGGGCCGCCGGGTCAGGGTAAGGCAATACTGGTACACCCAAACCGTGGCTTGTATGTCTTAGCTGTAGCTGCCCTAGACTCTGTGCCTCTTGCATAGGTAAATGCTTGGCTGGAGGGCCCTGAGGCTTGACCTTGCCGGGAGACTTGCCTGGGCGACTCTTTGGGGTCTCCAGCTGCAGAACACCAGGGTACGGGGGGACCTGAAGGGCAGAGGGCTGCAGACTACTGGGAGGAAGAACATGAGGAGGAGGAGGCAGGGGAAGCTCCCGGTGAAGATGCAAGGGGTGGTGGGGTGGGAAGATGAAGCGTGGGTCCTCCAGGCTCGCGAAAGGGAAATCCGGCTGGTGCCAGATCTCCGGGGAGCGAGTGGAGGGGGTATGGGTCAGCGGGAGGGTGCTGCCAGAGGCGGCGTAATGTTGGATCTCGCTCTCCCCCATCTCCTCTGGTATGGTGGGATGGCCAAAGGGGGCCTCAGGTAGGTAAGGGGGCGAGGACATGACGGAGCTAAGCGGGCTGGTGTCAGGCATGTAGAAGGGAGGCAGGGACTCAGAATCGCCAGGGCTTCCAAGGTAGCCATAGTATGGGCCATGCGGAAAGATTCGGTGATGCTGGGCAGCTCTGATCTGCCCTGTGGCCTGAAGCCGGCTACTCTCCATGATAGTCATACCTTCCATGGGCCTCTGGAACCGGGGACTGTAGGCTGGGGGCTGCATGTATGACTCCTGGCTGGAGGACATGGGAGAGATTTGGTGGGGTCTGAGTGTAGCCATGACAGGGGGCATGGGCCCTGGGTCATCGTTTTCCTCATCTGACTGCCGGAATTCTGGGTACAAGTCAGACTCCTCCACAAAGGGGAAACCCTCAATGCGCCTGGGCTTGACGGAGGTCTCCATCTCAGAGGATTCCATTACGAAGCGGCCATCTGGGCCGCGACTGATCAGCTCGATGGGGGTGGTGGCCTCGGCCTCATGCTTGGAGACGCTGTACTTCTTGCTGGTTATTGCTCTCTTGGTCTTCTTGTAGAGGGATAGTTCTTTCTCCCTGCCGGGACTCGGCGGCGCTTTCTTCACATGCAGGCCTCGGCCGTCCTCTGAGGATTCGGAGGGGGGTCCCAAAGAGCGAATACTTTCGGGACTTAGCTTCCCAGAGGAGGACCTGTGAAATGGGAAGAAAACAAACCAGTCAACTGCAGCACAGTCTGATGACAAAAATGATGTAACCGTAAGATCTGCAGTGGAGGGCATGTGAGCATATTTTACTAAGGGTACAGGCATTCGAATTTATGCCGCTGGTAGGTACAGAACAGTATGACAGAGACAAGGTCAAGAGCAAAAAAAAAAAAGCCAACATCACATGACTACAAAGTTCAGGCACAGAATCACGTGACCCTTAATGAATTACGCACTGCTGTGTTGGAGTGTCACCTCTGATGCTCCTGTGCAACTGCTGTGCCTGAGAAGCTTGCCAAAGCTGTGTGACTGCTGTGCATTAAAGACATGAGTCACAGTCGAGTCATGTGGGTGGGCATTTAGCCAGTGGGAGGGATGATCATTTGTATCAGATCTCACCATGAGTCAATATCACCCATGAGCCACAACAAGCCTACTTATTGCAAACTTCATAAAGCCTCCTTGAAATGTATCATATTACACAAAATGAAACATGTTCCCTCTAAATGTCTTCCTCAATGGAACAGCTAGGGATTACTGCACTTAACTTACAACAGGCCCAGAGGTTCCAGGTCATGTGACCAACTTTAGTGGCACTTCATCTGGTTTTCACTCAGTTTTCTGGAGATGTCACTACTCAGTCTTCCATGGATCTCATACTCTCTGGTTGCTCCTGATTACTGACCATGTTTCATAATCTTCATTTCTTTTCTCTATGACAAATGCTATACCCGATAATGTAACAACTTTGCATGTATAATATTGTCAGCTGTCCCACTTGCTAACAATCTTATCAAAATATATCAGCTGAAAATACGAGAAACGGGGGCTGAAAAGAAAGAAACTGTACGTGTAGTCTATTGCAAATTGTGACGGAAGTACGTATATAAATTCACTAATAATGGAACATTGTAGGTATCTTAGAGTATGTCACCATAAGGAGTATGATAATACAGACTTAGAATGTGTTAAATTCCAAGTTGCACAGTCCCTATAAAGAAAGACAGACCAATGTTTCTATGGATACAAATGAGGCAACCATTGGTTCCTCATAACCTGCCAAGAGAGTATTTGTGCCCAGAGACAAGTAGCAGGTATCTCCCAGAAAACAAATGAGAAACCAGATGACGTGTTAAACCATAGCAGTTTATTGAGACCAGTTAAATACAATTTATGACGGTAAGTTTATGGGGGTTTTTTGTGTCAATGTCTGTTGTCTTTACAGCTGCATTGATGGGTCTTAGTTTCCAAGACAACCAGCTGTTGATGGGCAAAGATGTCCTTTCCGCTACTTAAGCCAAGCTGCAAGATGGGGTGTCCTTCTTACTGTAACGTCTTCTTAAAAGATCTGAGGTGCAGTGCACGACAGTACAGAGGACTGACATCATCTGCCCTCCATGTATGTAAGGTAGCGAATACACCAGTGGAAAAAGTAAAGGACACTATCGAAATGTCATATAATACCTCATATACACAGTACAGTTTTTTAGAACCCACGGAGCGATCAAGAAAAGTCTGACTAGATCTTTAAAGCAGCATCTAATGCTCAAACAAGATATAGAAGCAGTGTTTAAAAAGTACCAAAATGTTTTCCTTTCTTCCTTTTTTTGATCAAGGAGGTATAATGTGTCTATTTCCAAACTATCGTGCAAGCATCTCTATTCTACGTTTGAACACATTCAGGCAGTTTCTCGATTGTCTGCGCATAGCACACTAGCAGAATAAGATGCCTATTATCACTAAGAACAAAGTACAAAAAAAACATGGACATGTCAAATTTATGCAATATAAAAATAATAATACATCAGTAAGGTGTATACAGTAAAAGGCTTGGACACAGGAACAGAACACCAAGTAACAGAGTAATTTATGGCACCAGAGGATATACAGTTAAATATAGTAAATAATGCTGGACTTCCAAGTCTTCTGATTGGTTGTCTAAAAAGAACATGAAACATTGCCATGGCAACGAGTAACGCAGAAGGTGATTGCTACTATAGGGGCAAAAGGTATCTCCCAGCCAACGAATCCAAAATGGGAATGAGAAACAGCAAGGTTTGCAGGATGGTCGCATCAGCAAATGGCAAGCGCGGGTGCAGTCAAGCTCTGGTATGCAGCAGGGTGCCGGTCCCTGCGGGGTAGTGATTCGGGGACCGCTTCGCGGCAAAAAATCTGGAAGCGCACGAGGTACACATGAGGTCATTCGCAGGGTGGTTGAGCTTTTTTGCTCGCATGGCGGTAGGTCTTTCCTCACTTTCTCCCTCTTCGTGGATCCGAATGTACCAAGTGCAGCAAAAATTGGGACTATCTGAGGGAAAGGACAATGCAGTTTTATCTGGATAAATCACTGTTACAGTAAGCAAATGTGTGCTGCTGAGGGAAAAATACATTTTGTTAATTTTCAGGGTCCACCCACAACCTAGAGGCTGTCACTTATCTGTATCCCAACACTTCCTCGGTGTGATCCATGGACATAGGATGTTTCAAATTGTCTTCAGGCTAAGCATGTCCTGTCACAATGGCTACGGTCTTCATAGGAATTCTCATAGGATATGGTACAGACCCCGATGTTGAGTTTCAGTTGGTTCTACTTAATTGTCTATACCTTCAGCCACACCCCATGTTGGAAAGGTCAATGATCCATCGGAAAGACATTATGTTGGGGTGGTCAAAGTTCCCCTGCATCAAAGCAACCATGTCTTCCTTTGCCATGATCCTTGAAATCACTTGTCATTAAAAGTTGCTTTTAATCAATATAGCTAGGACAAAGTCATCAACATGATTCATATACAAAGCTTGTGTGTGCCTAAATCAGGGGGAGAGAAGCTGAATGTTCCTATGGTTAAGAAGAATGAGAGGCACCAGCTGGATACTCAAGATATGGGTGGTCTTGGGATATGGATACAGAACTAATATAGACTGTTTCCTATTCCAGTGGGTTGTCCTGTAACAGCCTACATTTCACATGGAGCTCACTATCTACTGTATGTTTCAGCAGTCAAGCTGGTTCTATACATCCAGGAGTGCAGCAGGTAATGCAGGCATTCCTACAAAGGTCAGGTTAATAATAATATCTTGGGTTGCTGGATGCTAATCTGCAGAAATAGCATTAGCAGCTAAATTGTAAAGGGATTCAAGGCCAAGATGAGGGATATGTTTAGTCTTGGGCAGAGTTTTGTCTGTTCCAAAAACCGATCTCCTCTATTTACCCAATCAATACTCAATCTGGTGGATGGCCAGTGGCCACTCATCGGAAAGTTGCGATTTTGCTTATTTAAGACTGCCAATGGGAAAGTGCCTACAGCGGGGGAACCCGGCAATGAAGCAGCCGCAATGATGGACTTTCCGAGCTGAGCGACAAGGAAGAACTCAGGCTATGGGGCAGCGGCAGATGTGGAGGGAGCGAGGGGGGGGGGGAGGGGGAGGGTTAAAGTATAGGCGCCTTGCCCTCGCCTGTGAGTGGGCCCGCAAGGGCGTCTAGCCCAGCGTGCGGCGGCCACGCCCAGCACCCGCGCATGGAGCATTGCTGCCAAAGCCAGCGCACACTGCTGAACAAGGTGCAGGCACTCACTGAGGACTGGTAGGCGGGGGCCTGAAGCTGCTGCCGTCTGGCCCCTTCCAGTAGGGCTCAATGCCAGGCAAAGGGGTAAGAGGAGTCCTGCGGCGAGAAACACAATAGAGACGGAGGAAGAGGTGACGGTCAATGCGGCTGGGCGTCCGTGAAATCAACACAGCAAAAGTCAGGTAGACAGGGGAGGGATAGAGAGAGAAGGAAGGAGAGAAGGAAGGAGGGAGGGTGAAGAAGAGGAAGAGACACAAGAAAGATATAGCCAGTGCATGTCTGAATTCTGTTTATTAGTGAATTATACATCATACATTTCACACATGCACGGAGGGTATTATCTCATGCCGGGTATAATAATAATAGTATACCTTTGTAGCTACATGACTTTTGGTAGACATTTTTTTAACAAGCTTTTTTTTTATTATATATATATTTATTCTTATAGCATAAATGCTACAGTTTGCTGGAAAAGACTTTGCACGTTGTCGTTGGGGAGGCTATATAATTAAAAATTAAGAAAATAAGAAAAGCAAGGTGACGAGCACGGCAGATCTGGGAGACAGTGCCACTGCACCAAAAGTGTCCACCGTGCAAATGCACCGTCCGGCCCCGGCATGGCGCGAGCCAGAGGCAGGGATCCGGCATTTGGGAAAACATCAGCACGAGAACGATGGAAATTAAGGAGCGGCACTGCTGGCGTAACCGAGGAAACGCTGATGGACTCGACGTTAAATGTGCCGCTCAGAATTTGGCGGGATATTTTATTGGCTTTATGGCTGTCTGGTTAATATATCTGCTGAATTGTTAGCACTGAGTCTGGGACATACATAGGAATAAATAGCACAACCGCAAAGCAAACATTCAGATCCTCTACTGCTTTGTAGCCAGGAACCTGTTTCAGTGTTTTTTTTACAGCACCATACTGAAGTAACATTTAATAAGACTCAGAGGAGATGTGGTATAAATAAACTGACTTTCGTATCGTAAAATCTGTGAATATAGTAATACATCATTTTTTTGTCCTAACAGTCACACCATCCTAATACTCAGACAACACGTTTTCTATAACGAGAGCAATTTTACTTTAACTGTGGAAAAAAGAAACAGACAAACAGGTTTCTAATTTTTTTTTTTTTTTTTTTTTTTTTGCAAAACAATGCCAAGTTAATTCGTTTCACTGTCAGATATCATTCCAGGACTGACAATGGTTCTCCACAAAGTCCACAATACTGTGTATTACAGAGGTGATCATCACAGAGTGGAATACAGATTTACATAAACCGACACGTCAACTCCAAAAGTCATCAAAGGGTGAAGTTATTATAACTGGAAGAGGAAAGACACACATAAAAAGGAGTTAAGTAGGCAAATGTATATATAAAAAAATAAAGGGATTTATATATAGCATATAATACATAAATCCCTTCAGCTGGTTTTTGTAATTTACCGTTTTTTTTTTCTTCTTTAATTAGCAATTTAATGCTTTGTATAACAAATACTATTATATTGGTGTAAGTCTATATTTTCAGCTGTGTCAGTGTACCATGGTAAAAACCACTTGAAAGGTGCATCACGGAGCCATGAAAGCATGGGGAGAAGCCGCAGCCAAGCAAGGAGGTAGGGTCAATGTTGACTAAAGCATGCATATTTACCATGGTAAACTTGGGG
>JAODKM010000037.1:19179987-19206302 GCA_026780845.1 Petrocephalus sullivani
CCACGCCCCCCCGGTGCGGGCTGTAAGGGATCGCTGACGTTTGCATCGAAGCCCGAAGGCAGGGAGGCAAATAGGTGCGTGGAGGGGGGGGGGGGGGGGGGGGGTGGTACACATGGGAACCTTTCTCCGCTTGAATCTGCCGGACACGCACGAGGGATTGCATGGTAACTGAGGGCTATGGGGCGCGTAATCAGGGCCGGCGAAGCGTGTGATGACACAAGAGCCGTGTCATAAGATATTCCCGTCATGAGAGAAAAGTATTTGTAACAAGTGTGAGAGGTACAGAAGGCCAGCGAATCTGCCTTCGGGGGCGTCCTGATGGCCCATCAGGAATCCGCCTACAAGGGGGTGGGGGATTCCAAATTTCAATTAAGCAAATGCTTCTGAAGACCATATCCTGGTCATGACACGAAGGTGTGTAGGACAAACGCGGTTTGAGGACCACCTATTGCGATGTTCCACCTTGCCGAAAACACCCAAAGTGTGAACATTCTGCAAGTCACGGATTCCTTCATTGATTCAGCTCAATATATTATCCAATTAAGTGCTTCTGGGTCTGAGTGGAACGAAACCCAGAGGACTTCAAAATTGGGTTAAAAAAAAAGTTTTTTAAAAAATTTGAAAGTACATATCAAAGAGAAAGCAGCTTTGTTCTGTCACGGTTTCAGCATCCCATGAGGCAGTGGGGTGACCAGCCAAGATTTTTTGTACACTTAATTGGCGGTGGTGCTGGTGGGGGGAGGGGGGGGGTGATGATGTGAAAAATAAAAAAAAGAGGTCATTTTTAATATGAGCCGATCTCACCCAGCGCCTCGCTTTTCCTGTGTTCTCTGGCTCACAAACTGCATGTACATGAATCTGTGCCACTTGTTTATAAATAAAAAGCCACCTCCCTCCACCCAGCAAAGAGGGGGATTCCACATCGCTCTCAGTAGGGGAGTACACTCTGCTCATCCCTGCACACTCTGCTCATCCCTGCACACTCTGCTCATCCCTGCACACTCTGCACATCCCTGCACACTCTGCTCATCCCTGCACACTCTGCTCATCCCTGCACACTCTGCTCACCCCTGCACACTCTGCTCATCCCTGCACACTCTGCACATCCCTGCACACTCTGCTCATCCCTGCACATCTGGTAAAAAAAGAAAAAAGAAACCTACACAGGCTGGGTTGCAGTAATTTCCAGTAAGTGCCCTTACCGTGACACCTGTCAGGGCTGATGACAGCAGCCACAGCTTGAGAGGAGTCTCAACATTTGTGGCCGCTGTCTCTCTAGCTACATCACCTCCGTAACATGAGTACATTATGTACCGAGTTATACATCGCCGCTCCGCAAAGCTTATCGGGGGGTGGGGCGCAAAACTCGGAGACAAACAGAAAGCTTCCTCACGGTGAGGCTGCCAAAATTCATTCCCCGTGATAAACTGTAATTAAAAAATAAAAAGTCTAGCGCCTTCTCCCCTGCTGGTAGGAGCATGCTACAGCAAGCCAGCTAGTTGGCGCTCTACAGTGGGAATTGATTTAATCCCAGGGAGCGGAGAGCCTGGTATTGTTCGGGACTGCCCCAGACCAGTGCCGGGGAAAAAAAACAAAACAAAAAAAAAATAGGATAAGCCACGGCTGGCTGAACAGCAGCCAGACGGTGTGCTCTTGGATATGACCTTGGCCCACAAACCAAGGACGCGCTCAGGGACAGCACTAGCAGCCTGTCACTGTCCGTGCTGCGGCCTCGCCGTTTTAGTGCCGCTCTAGAAAGTGACGTCACCTCTTCAAGTGAAGGGAGGGGATGTAATATGAGAGGCACTGTCCCCCCTTGAAGGCCAGACAAGGTCAACGCTACACCATACAGATATATAAGCTTTTTGCACCAAAGATTCGATAATCTGAACAGGTTTGGGTTAATCAATATTCGACAAGTCATTTTCAAATTACACGCCGCATTAAAAGCCAAGAGAGAATGCAGATGAATATAAACATCCACATTACCATGCACGATAGCTTCGGAGTAACAAGCAAAAAAACGCGTGATGATCTGAGGATGACAGTGAGGAATGGCACAATAATGAAGCCGATCATAACTTTACTTCTTGAAGAAGACGTTATCTTTCTCCCAAAACCAGGTGTAGGTCAGGTTGCCAGGATACGCTTCCGCTTGGCAGGTGAAGAATGCATCCTGGGATATGTTGACTGTTATGTTTTCAGGTGGGGATACAATAAATGGTGGTCCTGGGAAAAATACAAAGACAAAAGAACAAGGGTTAACAAAATCGCAAGCGAATTAATAACCTAAGGAGGACTGAAGTGTTTTCATTTTTAATTCACTTTTAGCTAGTAAATTTGTGTACTGCGTGTCCTCTAACAAAACTGAACAAATATCTGTTCCTGTTTTTAAATCATGAGTTTCAGCTCTATTATTTAATTTCACATAGAACATTGGAGCTTTGCTAATAGGAAAAGCAAACTAATATAAATGAATAAATATTAAGTTGCAATACACTTTCTACACCACTGGGGGCAGTGTTGTCTACTGCAGACTTCCCACAGGCACCACTTTACCTCCCTCCTAATGTTGTCACAATGAGTTAGCCACGGTGCTGCCATGAGAGGTATACATATAAAGCCTAGCTGGTCGCCGTCACCTGGTGGAGCATATGGCTCTCTGCTAAGAAGTTACAACTTAATATGACAAATTCTGAAAAAAAGGACAGAAAAATCCCTATCATCCAAAGGTCAACAACGGCCACTGGTGCAAGATAAGGAGGCTCAGAAGAGCCCTTATGAGGCCCGGGAGAAAAACAAGTGCTTATGTGGTGCTAAAGGGAAACTGCAAGCTGGGCGTTTATTTAACGTTTCATCCACAAGAAACACGGCTCTCGCCATCCAGGTTTATGTTCCCAGCATTGTTGGGGAAGCTACTCACAAAAGTAATCAATTATAGTTCAGGTCCAAAAAGTATAAATCCAGACCTAGGTTTTGCTTCAACCAACCAGTTGAGTATAAAGAGTCAACCGGGTAGTTGAAACAAAACCTTGGTCTGGATTTATACTCTCTGGACCTGGATTTACTTTTGTGAGTAACTTCCTCAACACTGGCTCCCAGTGACTTTAATCGCTGCTGAAACAGGAGAGGAATTCCGCTGATAGTGAAGATGAAGCCAGATTTACTGAGGAGAATCACAGGCCTGACCACCTTGCTTGTGGTGTACGAATGAGAGAACGTATAATTACCAGGCAGAATGCCATTCGTTAGGACGGCACAGTATGAACAGAGCCATAAACACAGTTAATAGACCATTCATTGGGTGCTCACGGTCTCGCCACCCTGAGTCCTGATTAATTTTTCGGTGCACTGTGGGCGTCCTATGCAGAAGTGTCACGAGCCTGGGGCATATGGGGCTGAAGTCCCCAGCGAATGCCAACGAGTCCCAAATGATTTGTGTTGCTCAAATGTTTTAATAACCATTCTGTCAGATTGAGAGTTCGAAACATTACAGCAGCCCCATCGGGGGGGTGCGTTTTTCCAAAACGTACAATCCTCGTAACTTTAGAGAGGCCGGGGCAGGACATTTCGGTGAGGGGAGATGGGATAAAACTCGTAATTTTACTACCTGGTTATGCCTAGTACGGAGTTAACGAATCTCGGACGGAGTTCAAACCCATGGTTTGACTATGTGGCTACATGCCTGGGGCAGATCCTTGGAGAGATTAGGTCTCTAGGCTAAGCCCTGGACGTCTCAGGATCCGAGCAACACCCCTGGTCCTGTGAAGCCAAGTTTGCTCGTCTGTCACTGCCTGTCTCACCTGCCAGGTCACAGCAAGGGGATGCTGCTAGGGGGTCCCCAAACTCTCGGCTCTTATTCAGGTAACACTGCACTGGTGGGTTGTAGGTTAAAGCACCGGCACCATGTTGGGCAGTGCGTGCAAATCGCAGGGCGGTGAGCAGGTGACTACCTCCGATGACCGCTGTGTGACTTTAGCCAGACGGAGCTCCTAGTGGGAACCCAGCAGGGATGGGGGGGGGGGATGTACGTCTGTGCTGGGGGGCTGAGGGGGGAGGTTCACTGCTATGGGCACTAATCAGATGGCTGATTCCAAACCCCACCCCCTACGCGGCCTCTGACTAATTTAGCATGAGATGCCATTTCGACACGCAGTTTGAGAGTGAAGGGTTCAGAAGGAGAAGAAACAGGGAAGAAACCAAAAGAGGAAGGAATGACAGGGAGATATGCCACATCGCAAACCCCCTGTGGCCAATGGAAGGGAGATACACGGCATCGCAAACCCCCTGTGGCCAATGGAAGGGCGATACGCCGTATCGCAAACCCCCTGTGGCCAATGGAAGGGAGATACGCCACATCACAAACCCCCTGTGGCCAATGGAAGAGCGATACGCCGCATCGCAAACCCCCTGTGGCCAATGGAAGGGCGATACGCCACATCGCAAACGCCTTCTGGCCAATGGAAGGGCGATATGCCGCATCGCAAACCCCCTGTGGCCAATGGAAGGGCGATACGCCGCATCGCAAACCCCCTGTGGCCAATGGAAGGGCGATACGCCGCATCGCAAACACCTTCTGGCCAATGGAAGGGCGATATGCCGCATCGCAAACCCCCTGTGGCCAATGGAAGGGAGATACGCCACATCGCAAACCCCCTGTGGCCAATGGAAGGGCGATACGCCGCATCGCAAACGGCTTCTGGCCAATGGAAGGGCGATATGCCGCATTGCAAACCCCCTGTGGCCAATGGAAGGGCGATACGCCGCATCGCAAACGGCTTCTGGCCAATGGAAGGGCGATACGCCGCATCGCAAACTACCTCTGGCCAATGGAAGGGCGATACGCCGCATCGCAAACCCCCTGTGGCCAATGGAAGGGCGATACGCCGTATCGCAAACCCCCTGTGGCCAATGGAAGGGCGATACGCCGCATCGCAAACTCCCTCTGGCCAATGGAAGGGCGATACGCTGCACCGCAAACCCCGTGTGGCCAATGGAAGGGCGATATTTGCCTCATCTGTAAGTTTTATCTTCCCCGAGGTGAGCTAATTACTCATTTTGGGAAAAACAGCCATGAACTGTGGAAGGTAATCATTAACTGGAGCCTCACAACTAAGCCTGATATCTGTAAAGGAGCATGATCAGGTCCTGAAGAGACAGACAGCATTTAAAAATGGAATTAACTATGTAGGTAGGCGGATATGTAGGTAGGTAAGTCGGCATAATTTATTGGCCACCGGCAAGGTACTACTTTTGTGCAAAAGGCTTAGGTAAGTACACCAGGTTTAACAAACATGCACCAGTCACACACAAACACAGCATACAATAAATAGAATACAATACAACAAATACAATACAAAAATATACCGTATATGATGGTACAAACGAAACAATAACCAGGATAAAAGAGTAACAAATATGCAGCGAATTGAAGAGCAAATTTTCAAATTTAGTTGAAAGTTCTTTGTTGGACTAGATGAGGACTGAGTGAGTTTGGGTTCCCAGTGCTGTGACATACGGTGGGGAAGCCTGACTATGTCATTGGCGGTCTCATCTCAAATACAACAAAAAAATGAACTGAGTGAGTTTTGGAAATTTGCACTTCAATACGGACTCAAGTCACCAGGGGCAGGAGGCATTATGGAAGGGGACGGAGACCCAAGAATCTTCTAGAATCTCAACATCTATAGTAAACTTATTGTATATAACATTCTGTTATTTGCTATGATTGATTAATTATCATTATATGTTGTTTATGTCTGTAGGAAGGTAAGCAAGCAAAAATTTCATTGTACTTGTGCTTGTACAAATGACAATAAAGCTTTCGAATAGTTGAATCCTTGCTGTAAGTGGTGGTAAGCAGTGGCTCTGCAGCCGGACATGGTCCCCCAGACAGATTTCTCGTTCATGATTCTGGCCCAACCTTCAAATCCATTAGCTACGGTTGTCGCAGGCTGCCCTGTGACATTCGTCATGTGTCGTCTCCCTCCATCATGAGCGATCGCCAATGTCCGCAACCCACAGCTGCTAGGGAGGGTATGCCTCCCCCACCCTACGCCTCAAGGGGAGGTCCTGACTGGTGACCCGGCCTACCTCGCCCTTTAAACTGCTACACTACCCCCAGGCTCCAGCATGGGTTGTCAGCGGGCCAGTCAATTAGCATCAGCCCAATAAAAAATAACCAAACAAGAGCATATGGACTGCCAGGGTGAGTCACCTTGGACGAGCAAACGTGTGGTGTGGACGGCCTCTCCCTGCACGCTGTAGGCCCGGCAGGTGTAGGCCCCCCGGTCCTCCCGGTTGACCGACAGCACCGTCAGGCTCCCATCGCTCACCTGTGAACCAAACAATACAAAATAAAACCACAAAATAAAACAGAAATGTCAGTCAAGGCCATTAGGACATTACATGCTGCTAATTATGCCTTTACACTGTTGACTTTAGTTGAATGTACGTATACATCACATGAAAATTCACTCTAACTCTTCACAACAACTAAACTTCATCATATACTGTAACACATAACATCACTTAGCAGGAGAAAGGCTTGTCGTTCCTTCAGACAGATGTGCAGTCAAAGGCATTCATGGCACTGTGTCCTCCCAGATTAAGCCCCGGCTGGTCAAAGCTTGCTTGCTACATCAATATGGGCCAGCCAGGGGTCTTTGGCTGTTGCATGCATTCAGCTGACATTAGAGTAAACTGGGTACATGCAATCGCCAGAGCTTTTAGGTACAGAGGTTAGACACCAGGGACAACAAGCTATTCTCTTTCTTAGCAAGGCAGACAGCTATATCAAATGGCAGCGTCCATCAAAGGTCTGTCCACCGCCTTCGCTCATTACAGTCCCTTCATTGATGGCATTATACAGTACGGCAATTATCCCGGCCACTAACCGAGCATTCCGGTTCTCGAGGGCCACTAAGTGTGAGTGCAGAGAAAGGAGACGGCAAAAACAGTAAGATGACGGCCGGCGCCGATATAACCGGCCTTTGTGCCACGAGCTACTGCACGTGCTTAAGCGGAAGGAACAAAGGCGCCCTCGGTGTAAAAGGGCGATTATTTACTTTTTTTTCCCCTCTATTTACTTCAGCAGATGTTTTATACCCCAAAGCAATGCAGCTGGTTGTTTGCCAAAGTCCCCGAGTGTGTCCCCCTCCTAGGGTCTCTCGCCCTAAAAGCCACCTGCCCGAACCTCAGATCTGTAACCGGTTTGTCATCTTAGAACGTGAAACGGCGGTGACCCAAGCCGCGACAATCGAAAGCGGAGGGGACAGTGTCGCATTCCACAGACCCCTAGTCAGAAATTAATTTCGGGGGGGTCCCCCTGGCACATTTTCCCGAGGCATACTTGTTTAAACCCCTAGTTTTACAACACGGATGCCTGGCACCCCAAGACGCTCATTGGACACCGCTAGGGAAAACGGGGCTTCTGGAAGGGTGGGTACCTGCCTGGGGTGAGCTCAGAAGAGCTGCTCACCAGTGCCACATTTTAAGCTGAAGGGCAACTGACATCCATTTGAATAATTGATTCTGTTTCCGCGGCTCATCTTTCTAGTTACGGCGAGCCGGGCGTGTGTAACGGCGTAGGAACCGTGACCCATGGCTTGCCTGCAAGTCCATGTTTGCATCATCGCTGAGTTACACCTCCTTAGCTGGCAGGAAGTGTATTATTGGCACAAAACGTGTTTCCAAAAATCAAGCCACGGGTGTTTTGGATTCCGAGCTCGCCACAAAAGCACAGCGCTCCTAATGAAAAGGAGCATGAAAACGGTTTAGGGAGCGTGGCAATTTAGCGATTCAGCCAAAGCGACGGAGAAACCATGTGGCGTTTTTTGAAGGCATAAGCTGGCGGGGAGAGACTTTTGCCGTTAAAATAATTCAGCCTTGCTCGGAGCGGGGGTGGGTCGTTGTGTGTAAACTGATGTCCCAGCACAATGAGGCAGACACAGGCCTGTTAGGGTCCCAAAAAGCTTTTTGGCTACAAAAACGGCACATTAGCACTAGGGGTGTATACAGGAGGTGAGGCCTGGTCCTCCTGGAAGCTGACTGGCCGCCAAAGTGCCCCCTCCCCTGTCACTCACAGTCAAAACATATCATTGGCTAATGATAAAGATAGCCCTTCTCTATAAATTATTAGTCCTGTAATGGCACCCCACCAAAAAAGTGCCTGGCCCCTCGACACATCCCCTTGGAGCAGCCCATGCAGTATTATTGATAGGGTCCCCCTCCACCCACACTGTACCCCCCCACACTGCGTCTCTGTGCCCCCTCCCCCCAAGCACTGTACCCCACCCCAAGGCTGCACGTGGGGATGAGGCGGCTTCCGGGGCAGCGAGAGGAGCTAAACGCCGAGCAGCCGGACTTTAATGGGCCTCGTAAAGAGCCGGCAATGCCCCTCCAGCCACGCGTACAACGAAAGGAACCGGCTGGGGAACCTGCACCCAGACTCCTGCTGCAAGCACACCAGGGGAGAAAACATGCACAAGAAAAAAAGAGGTAAAAAACGGAAAGAGCGCATGATGGTGAATCGATAACAGAGATCGCCACGGTCGGAGGAGGGGAGATGCATGATGGGTAATGGGGCTGTCACTCTCCGGAAACGTAACGCATCCTCCGGCAGAGAATTCCTGACGGGTGTAGCCCGTTACTAAGTACCCAGGGGGGGAAGGGGAGAGGCGCCTTCTTCGCTCACGCCTGGACCTCGTTTGCTGGGGGGGGTGATGGATCGAGCAGCAAGCCCGCTACCCGCTCCCAGCTCACTAACGAGCCCCCTCCCCCCCGCTGCAGAACTTCCACACGGGTCACCTGCTGCCTTTAATTGCAGTGGCTCTGACCTGGTGCCATACCCCCGTGTCCAATTTCTCCCAAAGAAACACAACCAGAAGCACGGCCCACCCCCGTCTAATTAACGAGTTATTAATGATTTGCTGCAGAGTCGACCTTAAAGATGCCTTGCAAAAAAAAAAACAAAAAAAAACTTACTGGTTCAGCACTGGGAACAGATCAGTCAAAGTGACTGGCAGATCACCATCGTCCAGCAATTATTTAGATGCGTGCCAGAGAAAAAATGTTAATTTAATCAATACAAAGGACAGTTTTCAGATTAAGCCAGGCGTATTAGAAATGGCTGAATCATCTCTACATTCCATCACGGATGAAGCCCCCACACTGGGAGATGGTGACCTCAGTGAAAAGATTATACTAACCACGCAAATTATAAAGTCAAGTGGATACACATAAGTCAACAGTATAATATTTACTTGTGCATACCTGCTAATCTGCAGCCTGCCAAAAGCATTGGGAGATTCATGGACAGAATCATAAGTGGCATTTGTGAAAAACGTTTCTTAGGAATCCGTTTTATTACCTTTCCTTTGTGGTGGATTTTCCTAAATTTGTAGAGACTAAAGGTAGCTGTTGGGTTTGCAATCTGCATGGCATAGTGGTTTATAGCATTATTAACAACGACAATCTTTTCAATTATGCAAATTGCTTTTCTATGCTAATCACCAGACTATAATAACAATAATAATAATGCTAACAATTATTGTTATTACTATTATAAATATATATTCCGTGATGTCAATCAGGATGCGTAGTTAGAAGTAGATGAGCATCTTGATGTTGAGCCATGGTGACCTTGTGAAGGTGGGGGGGGGGGGTATGTACACTACAATGACACAGAGCAGCGGTAGCCTCACAGAATGGCAAGAGCAGTAGCTGTAGCTAAATACATGGTCGGGGTGGGGGGGGGCGGGTGGCGCTCGTCGCATTTCCTGCATGTCGTGTGCTCGCAGTCTTGCGGCCCAGGTGTGTGCGTGCTTGTGTGTTTGGGTGTCTCCTCTAAAGCTTCTCAGTTCAAAGGGGCCTCTGATCAGCAAAGCGTCTACACCTCAGACAAGACACGGGAAACAGAGAACCCGACTTAAACGCACCTTGCCGTCTCTTCTCTGACAATCCCCCGGAGTCTTCCGGAAGACGATCCCAGCTGCGGCAAAGCCTGCCATCTCTTGCGGCGTTACCTACGGGTGTGTTTGCATCCCTACCCAACCCCAAGGATCCACAAACGAGCAGACTGACATCTCACATGGGCCCACTCACCTCTCTGACTCCAGGTTCCGTCGTTTCCCGGGTAACCAACTCACGCGATTAAGTGAATAATGCTACACTGCGGCGATGTGCACTCAGGGCTCTCCCCGAAGCATTCAAAACACACACTTGTTAATGTGTGCGAAACACATCTAATCTACGCTTTATAGTTAATTAGCGAGCGACCTTTAAAGCATCCCGTTTCTCGGGAAAGCCTCCACGTGACCGCGAGGCTAAGAGCGTCCGGGGAACGCGGTGGGTGAAAGTCAGGGTCTGTGAATGTTCAGTCACATGGGGCTGGATGTAAGACTACACAATAATTGCAATGGGATGTACAGATGAACGAGGGCAGACCTACCTTGTATTTCTTATTCTCAGTGAGGAGCTCGCCCTCTCTCAGCCAGCTGACCACAGGCTTGGGGTTCCCGAAAGCAGTGCAGCTTAGGGTGATGCTGCCCCCTTCCTTGGCCTCTACATATTGCGGGGGTGTGTCCGTGAAAGTGGGTGGAGCTGCAGGGAATACAGGAAGAAGTTCAGGCATGTATCTCCTTCAGGACAGATGGGGGGGGGGGCTTTTCTTGGATCCCTGCCCCCTCCTCCTAAAATTTAGCCAACAGAGGCTTTCCTCGATGTCCCATATTTCTGAAGCTGATCTCTGCAACCATGGCTTGTCTTTCCAGAACGATCCATTTGCCCACCTGCACACTCGTGTGGCCGCATCAGCGTGCAGGACAAAGGGCTATACCTACTGGAGACCACTCTAGGATTAGGCCACACTAGGAATTTTTTAAGGGGGTGAGCATCAGAAAGGCTATAATTTTTACAGAGGCACCAACATTATCATTAGCCAATGATATGTTTTGAATTGGCGAGTGACAGGGGAAGGGGCACTTTGCGAGCCAATCAGCTTTCAGCTGAGAACACTGCAACTTTGGCCCCTGCTCTGTATACACCCCAAGATGAGTGAAAGCGTAGCATCTTTAACTAATCCTTGACTATATAGAGATGTATGCACACACAGACATTATTATTTTATCTGTCTTGCCTGCACACAACTAGTTTCCTCCTTCTTACCCCATGGCTTCCAGTGCCCCCCCTCCAAATTCAATACCAACCCTCTGTCATTAATTTGTGGTTTAGTATCTGTACCAGGAACACCCCCATCACCCCCCCCCCACAAACACACACAAACCTCGTGGCTGTTTCCATAATGCATGGAAATGCAGCAGAGTCAATATTACAGTTTTATAAGGTGGGGAGCAAAAAAATGGTCATAACTGAAACACAAGGGCTAACCTTATCAGTATCCAATGATATGTTCTGAATCAGTGAGTGACAGGGCAGGGGTCATTCCAAGGGCCAATCAGCTTTCAGCTGGCCCCTGTGACCCCACCCCTGGATGAATACAACCTAGCAAAAACCCAAGTCCACCAACTGACGAAGCACAGCGGGTCAAGATCTCAAGATATCTGGAAAGTGCCCTAAATAGGTCAGGCATGCTGATACATGGCAGCAATTCTGAGCAAGCAGAAAAGGGGCTTTTGGCTGCTTACACTCACGGTTTCTGTCTCAGCTGACAAGTACATCTTTCGTTTCTGATTCTGTCACTTAAAAGGTTCGTGTTCGTCACATGGTCAGTGATGCTTGACCCCACGGGGGGGGGGGGGGCACACCAAAGAGTGTCAAAGACTGATCATTTCCTTGATAGGGTCTGTGCGGTATCAATGCCTCATAACTGAGAGAAATACCGCCATTTGCAGTTTCCAAAGGTACTCTGCTGTTGGTGCCAGTTGGGCAATTCAGCAGATTACTGGCAGGAGAGCCGGACTGGTGTTGTGTCTGTAAATGCTGCAGTCAGTGACGGAGGGCCTCATCTTTGGGATGATATACTATGTCTAGGACCTACAGACAGTGTGATGACCTCCAGACGTCATGATAGAAGACAGCACCACACACACACACACACACACACACACACAGATTCGCGTATCTACCTAAATTTGGACTGTCCATTCATTTCTATGGGAAAAATCCTAATCCCAGTCACGACACCCATAACCCAGCCCTAACCTTAACCATAAGTAACCAAACGAAACACATGACTATTAAATTGAGCTTCCCCAAACACAATATTATCCAAAAAAATGTTTATGCGGACATTTTTAAATTGTGCTAGTTACTCGAATGCTGGAGACGACAGCTTTTACCGTACATCAAACTCTGTGGTTTTGTATCCTCTCCTACATTATCTTCCGGCTTTCATTCGTCTTCCCGTTTTATTACCGTTTCCCGTCACTGTTGTTTGACAGTCAGTCACACTGTTGTTTGGTTCTTTGTTATTCGCTCCCAGGCAATTATGACGGGAAGGGTCCGACACATAAACAAACTGAAATTAGCCGAATTGAACATTACATCATCGATATGAGCTGGTATTATTCCTCTGTTTATAATTAGTCTGATTCCTTCGCGCAGTAGCACTGACGAAGCCAGCGCTGTGTAATATATGGTAAATATATTTAGAGCTGTTAAATTAGCACTTAAGCACATCTGAATATTTCAATTTCCCCCAAGTTGTAAGTGGGGCAAACTGTTTCCTCATCAAGGACGGCATCATTTGTCACTCCAGGTTAATAGAAATAAAAAAAATCTGTCATGGTGCCGTTTAATTACGCCGGCTTTCCGCGGCAGACCGTAAAGTCGCGAGTGGAGAGGATTTACAGCCGCGCTTGGAGAGAAGTTGTTACCTGCCCCACCAATTAAGATCCGTCTTTAGCAGCCCGCCAAAGGGCACGTCCCCCTCCCCCCCCCCATCTCGCTGAAGGCCACCATTAGCATAATCATCGCTCGTGCTCTCGTTTCCACGCCAACGCTCGTTTATATTCCACATCGAAATTAAATAAACAGAAAGTGATGGAGCCATTAATGAAGTCACACATGATGGCGCCTGACTACATACTCAGCAAGCTGCCCCATGTTAAAGATGCGCGCCAGTGTGGGGGGGGGGGGGCGGGAATGGGGGTGAATTTGTAACACTACTTTGCCGCAACCTGGGTTTTAATCAAACCCAGCACCACACCTACGAAAAGATGGACACCTCTACCTAGCAGTGATGAAGAGGGACATTGAGGCATTCCTTCAAAAGCATGGAAGAAGACAAATAGGAGTCAATACCGAACTCCGATCCTCTTCAGGTGACTTGTGGGGAAATTAATGGCCAAGTACTTCAAACTCATCTCCTAGAAAGCTACCGGTGAGCTAGTTTCATTGTGACCAGCCTCATGGCCAGATCAATGTCCATGCTGACTTATTCCGTCATTGCTCTGTATTGCACACATCTGTACTGCACTGCATCCAACTATCCTATGGTCCATTTGCTTCCTTATCCTCATTGCACATATTTATTACATTTTGTTACAAATTTTTGCATATAGTAATGTATTCCAACACACCCATGTAAAGCACCCTGGGACAACGCTGTTGTGAAGACCGCTATATCAAAATAAACTGAATTGAATTTTTGTGACACTGTTTTGCCCTGTCTTGGCTTTTACTGCTCTGCTGTCTGTCCTGTCCCCCGATGCACCTGTCCTCTACCCTGCAACTTAAGCACTGTAGCTTAAGTCTAAGAAGTTTTGGTCCCCAATTTTAAGGGGCCACCTGTAACCATGGCATTAATGCCATGTAATTGTTCCACATTACCGAAACTCTATGAAAGTAGGGAGGTTCTATTCCGTGGTAAGATGGTGAGGCTATTATATATCGTTGATAAGGCTAAATGGCCAAAACTTGTATATAGCGCTTTTCATGAAAGAGGCGCCTTTACATGAGTGTGTGGCAACCCATTACTACATTGTTGTTACACAATGGTTCATGAAACAGAGAAATGGAAGGATGGAGAGGAAGAAAGCCAGAAGAGAAAGGAGGAGAGGAACCAAAAATTCCCAAGTATGGAGAAAAAAAAAACCCTCCCTAGGGGTGTAAGGTTAGCTGACTGGCTAGCTTCCTTTGGCCTCCTAATATTTTAGCAAACAGAGAAAATGGGCCTGCTTTAATAAAAGCAGGTACAAACTGAGCGTCCGTCAGGATCGGGGGAACCTTGCAGTCTTGCCATTTTAAATTGGGAGCAAGATGCTGTTAAATTAACTGCTCTTTGTCTTAATGGGACTTAGGACTTTGTATATCATACTAAGCTCACCTGAAATGAAATACCTCATAACCATTCCTCATATTCATTACTAATACCAGAAATCCCCTAGCAGCAGAGAGCAGCTCTCAGGTTGCTCTTGGGAAATATCCTCATATTTCTCAGATAGCACGTCTCACAGGAATGATCGTGCTTGCACCAGACATCCATAATTCAAATATGTCAATAGTCGGGGGTCATCATGGCATCAAGATCTGACCCCAGTAACATATAAGTAGGCCGCTGGCCTGTAAGTGCACGGCCAGCGAAAACCACAGCTGTCAAGTGAGAGGGTTGCTCGTTTTTCAACCTGGCTCCGCACGCCCATTATTCATTCCAAGTTTTCAAATGCTTCACCCACAGAGGTGTCACTTTGTTTGACTTATATCCATGGCAGAAACCACAGTGCTGAAAATGATATATACGACTCTGAAACTGGGGAGCAGGGAAAAATATTTTAACAGACAAACATCCAAAAAGCTGTTCGTGCTACCTGGATAGAACTATAAAGCAATCATAATGGATATCGATGTGCGCAGAGGTGGGTAATCCAGGTCCAGAGAGTAAAAATCCAGACCAAGATTTTGTCCCAACCAACCCGTTGAACACTCTGTGACTGTAACTCTTGAAACTCATCAGGATGGTTGAAACTAAATCTTGGTCTGGACTTATACTCCCTGGACCTGGATTACCCACCTCTGGATGTGCGATGACACTGGCAATAAGCACGTTGGGAATCGCAGGCTGCTGTAATGAGGACTACAGCCGAGTTTGTGGGGTTTCGTCACAGACAGCATCCAGAGATGGCGAGACGGAATGGTGCTTCATTTGCAAAGCTACACAGGAAGGCTTCTTTTCACAGATCCTCACTCCCCTTTGAGACACACACAGCTATTTATAGCTGAGAGTATAGCTTGGGGTCCCAGCACAAGGTCAGACCATTTATCAGACACCCCTGAAGCAATTCGAGAGGTTAAGGGCCTTGCTCAAGGGCACAACAGGCATGGGAGCATTCTGACGAAGATGGGATTCAAACCAGCAACCTTCTGATCATGGCCACAGAGGCCTAACCCACTGCACACCACAAAACTATGATTCCAGAGCTCCCCTGCCTTGTGTCATGTGCATAGTGGTATATAAATAAAAAGGTATTACTTTACGATATTTTATTCATTTTTGGAAATTATCCAACCCACTAACAACTGTAAGGTTAGAGATTTGTGCCAGCAATTGGAAGGTGGTTGGTTTGAATCCCATGAATGCCAGGAGTGATTCTACTCCCTTGTAGCAAGGCCCTTTATCTACAATTGCTTTGTCCTGGGTATGACGTTAACATACAAGCAGGTCCTCCAACTTCAGGGGAAAAACTTGGGGGCAGAATTGGCACTCCAGCCACTGGAAGAACTTCACACTGTTCAGCTCCATCTTAACAATGCTGAGGCATCACCCACTGCATGGCTGCACCCAGGTTCTCATCCCTAAGGTGGTCTCAGCATATGCTCCTTACCTTTCTCCTGCAAAGCCCAAGCATTCTTTTGGTCCTGTGCGATACTGGGGGTTTGGAGCCTCTGCTTTAGTGGATCTTTGGTTAGAAATGGCATTTAATTCTCCCATCTCCTACCCCTACTTATCCTATGCAGGGACAAGGCAGGGTATAACCCAACTCATTGCGGGACACTCACACCTCCACACACCTGGGCAACTCCATGTAATCTCAGCATGTTTTTGGATTGGTGGGGGGGGGGGAGTGACCAGAGGAAACATCATGATGACACAGGGGAAGAACATGAATACTCCACATGTGTAGACCCAGGGCAGAGACTCAAACCTGAACCGAAAGGGTGAGGGAATGAAGCTCATAACTTCAGTACTGTGCTACACTTTAACTTAATGCAGTAGCATTCAATACAAGATATGCATCACACTACACTTTCTTAATGAATCAGAATTTATCAGCAATCCTCAGTTCAGTTTGCATCCGGCACCAAGCCCAACTTATAGCATGAAATACCTGCCCCCCCCCGCCCCAGCTTTTAAAACTACTTAAACTAAATATATCCACCGTGCCAGGAGTCAGCTCCGTCTCCGCCTCTCACGAACACTCACGGATCAATGCGGCATGCAAATGAAAGCATGCCCTCATCTGCCTGGCGGTCTCCCTTTCTGTGTGGCTGCCTTCACCGAAGAAAGATTACCGCTAATGAACG
Organism: Petrocephalus sullivani; assembly: GCA_026780845.1. Classification (NCBI taxonomy): domain Eukaryota; kingdom Metazoa; phylum Chordata; class Actinopteri; order Osteoglossiformes; family Mormyridae; genus Petrocephalus; species Petrocephalus sullivani. Next base: position 19,196,470 of record JAODKM010000037.1, read on the forward strand.
GCAGACGAGAGATAAAAAAGCTATGGGGGGGTGGGGGTTCTTAAGGGAGGCGATAAACCGCACATATTTCCGTAATAGATCATTTGGATGGTTAAACTGTAATTTGTAATCTGAAACGACTTCGGAGCTGTTTAGCATGTCGAAGGAAACGAATAAGACAATTGCTCATAAAAGACCTTTCCCTTTTTAAAGCGAAAAAGCCTGTGATTTTATCTTTGGAAACTGCCTCACTGAGAATATTTTCAGAGGTTTGCTTTCCAAACACTGCAAGATTCCCTTTATGCGAATGTAACAGGAAGGTGTGGTCAAGTACCGTCAACAAATCACGCTCTGTGAGGAAAAGGGTCCCCGCTCCAATTCCAGCTGGGATGTCCGCGGTGGGTCTGGGGACGGGGGTCTGGCCTGGAATCACTCTGGCACCCGGCGGTCTGTCTGAATCCGGCAAGCGCAGGACCGCGAAGATGCACTAATCTCTTTGCATGAAGGCGTCTGATGTAAACGGATGTGTGGAGGATAATCTGACTGGATACAAAGAGTCTGCCTGACGGGCTTCTGAAGGCGAAGCGGGTGTATGGTGCACACACTCCCCTCCGTCCACGAAGACTGCTCGGTCCGGAACAGAGGGTCCTTTACTGCCACTGGCCGGCCAGCTGAGATGCTCCTCGCACCTGTGACGGGGTCCCCCCCCCCGAGGATGAGTGAACATGATCCAACCCAGGGACGAGCAGGATACTGGGCCACTGGTAGGTTCTGGGATCCAGGCTGCACCTGTGCCCAAAGGGGGTCTTTCTCAGGCCTGAATGGTCATATTCATCCTCATCGTCTCGGTTTCTGTCGCCATCCTGTTCTCTCTCTCTCTGTCTTTCTTCCTTTCATCCCCCTTTCATCGGCATTCCTCCGACGAACCCGCTTAAAAAGAGACAGTAATTCTAGCCTTGTTTTCCCCCACAGCCTGCCCAAGTGGTGGTATGAGGCTCCGTGGGTTAGGATGCTGTGTCTGTGAGCTGAAGGTTGCTGGTTCAAATCCCAGTCTGTCGAGTCAGGGGAAAACCAGAACAGTACCACAAAACTATGATACTGGGATTACTGGTTTGTAGTAAGTTACTAAGGAGCATTACCACTCACCCCAGGTCACAAGGATGCAGCTCACACACTCAAGGTAATGTGTATTAAGGGTCTAGTCTTTTTGGGGGGCATGGGCTCGAATCCCACCGCTACCAGCAGTTTTGGGGCCCAGTGTAGCGACATGGATTAAGATACTATGCTTGTGATCACAATGTTACCAGTTCAGCTTCCAGGGTGATCAGTGTGATTTCACTGTCCCTGAGCAAGGCTCCTAACCCCCAGCTGCCCCTGCTATCTCAAAAGAAAATGTATGTCACTTTTGGCAAAAGGACAAACAGGCATTTATAAATCATGGCTAAGGTGGAGTCAGTTCTGAGGCGTGATGATATTTTCCTGTACACAGACACAGCCATCACGCATGGTATCTCTCTCTCTCTCTCTCCTTTAGAGCCGAGCCTGGTCCCTGTGTCAGTGACATAATCCGTGTCGGTGACACAGTCAGTGGGATCGCATCGCACGGGGGCGGCACGAAGAGAAGCGAGCTAAAATAAGGCTCCAGGGCGGCAGCGGTGTGGGGGGGTTGGCAGCTGTGCCAAGACCACCCCCCCCCCCCGCCGAGTACAGGTGGGATCTCACTACTGGAATGAAGACGTGACAATGATGCGGTCCGCTGGCTCCATGTAACGGACGGGCGGGGCAGGATCTGGGCTTACTGATCTCCCCGCTAAAGCCCTGATTCCCTGGGGGGGGGGAGCACTGACCTCATTCTGGCTAAAACATGCATGAGTGTAGCTCTCCGAACAGATGTTAGCATGGGTGCTAACTCTGCCGCTAGCAGCACACTACTACCTCGCTGCTAATTATAACGTCCCTCCAGGGCACTGTCACCAAATTCCGGCTAGTTACTCTAAGCCGGTACCCATTCACACGGATGGACCACCTCCAGCCTACAACTGAAATCGTGACACTGCGTTAATTGATCAGACAATTAAATCCCTTATGCTCCGGCAATGAAGAGGAGCAGATATAGACGGACCGTAATCTGTGATCTGAGATCAATGTACAGGTTTGTGTGGCAACGTGTAACTGTGGCAGAGCTGCCGGAATTGGATTTCGTGACCTAAACAATGAAAATTACCTGAGAATAGCAATGCAGAGCTTAGCCTTAGACAATGAAACTTCGGACCCAAAACACTGATGTCTGTCCCCAAATAATGATGGCTGAAAGCAGAATTAAATGCATCTCAACACAGCCATGTATGTTTGTGCTCGAAAAAATGCAGACTCTGTAGATCAAAGAACATTCAAATGCTGTTCACAGAAAACGAAGGCGTCATTAACTGTCCCCGTTTACAGGCGCGGTCTGTGCTGGGAGAAGAGGAGGGGAAAAAAGTCTTCAGCTGCACGAAAAAATGAAATGAAAAGCTCAGCTAATTTCCACGCAGGGCACAAGCACGATCTGTGCTTATATTACAATAAAACTTATAAATAGAAGGAAAAAAAAATGAAGCAAACGTGACTGGAAAATTTTACCTGGCACTCGCAAATTCTATTTATTTGTTTGTTTGGTTATTTATTTATACATGTTTATTTATTTGTTTGTTCACTCTCTTCGGGGACTTGAGGATGTGATTCGTTATCCTGTCCCACTGTGTTGGTCTGCTTGGAAAAATAGTCCAGTATCAGAACGGCATGAGGGGAGGGGTGCTGGGGGGGGGGTCACTGAATCATGGCGGTACCGCAGCCAAGGGCGCGGGTCTGCCCAGGAGTGCCCAGTAGTGTTGCCAACTTGGCGAATTTGTCGCTAGATCTAGTGACTTTTTGGACCCCTTTAGCAACTTCATCTAGCGACTTTCTGTTGGAAATAGTTGGCAAACCTGGAGCCCAGCGCAGTGCGAGGTGCCATCGCCCTGGGCAAATACGATTACGTAGATACCACCATCGCAGAATCCACGCCCCACATCTACAGTACCACTGCTAAGGAAGCTCTGAGTAGGACATGACAGAAATCTGGATTGGCTGCGGTTCTGATGTCATCGGCGATTCATGCCAGAGGGGGACTCCCTGAAGTGACCCAAAATGATGGGCGAGCTTCAGGTTCAGCTGCATCAGCGTTCTCTTTGGCCACCTAAATGGTACAGAGGACCATTCTAAGGACCCTTGTCAGAGCCGCCCATCGGGAGCAGCACATTTGCATTTAATACAATTAAATTCAACTTACTATTTTGATGACCCAATCAAATGAAAATAAGAACAATGGAATTTTGCACAAAAACACACCTTTCGAACTTAGGTCTCACCACTGGAAACACAACACAATCTTATACAGAAAGGCACGTTATGTATGTGGGTTTTTCGCTGTAACTCCCCAGTTAAGTTACTAATTAGAGGAATGATTGGCTGAAAAGTCCCTACACCTGGGTTTGAACAGCTTACCTAAAGGTTATCCCAAAATCGGCATGAACGCCAGCCCTATGCAGATGAGATTGTCCACCCTTGCTTTATGAGATCCTACAAACAACTCGTGTGTCTTTCTTCAGAAAAACCAGATGTAATTAGATAGAAAAACTAGATAGAATTAATTGGTTGGGCAGGTGGATTACGGGGGGCACAGGATGAGAACCACTTTTCTGGACCCAGAACTAGACATCAATATGAGGGCTGGGCAGAACCGTCTCTACCAAGTCCGATGGCGAATTTCTATGCATTAATTCCCCCTTTCACATGACACACATATATAATCACCTTAGAATGCGTGATATGCTTACACGTGTAATCCTTAAGCTTTGTCCTTTTTTCACATTACTCCGCACCAGCTACCGGCGTTCACTAATTCAGTCAGCATCAAGCCGATCGCCATGCACTGAGCTCTCTCTCTCAGCGGCTCCTCTACCAGCCCCAAAACACCCCACTTTACCCGAAAAGCCGGTTTTAAGGTACAAAGCCGAACCTTTCCGACACTCGCCTACTGAGAGGATTCGAGTGGGCTGTCAGTATGACTTGGGCTTCCAGGCACCAGTCGACAGACAGACAAGCCGTCGTTGCCACATTCTTAATCGAATCGAGATTATAAAAAGCTTAGCCCCCCCATAGGGTTTTACGGACAAACGCATAGACTCACCAAGACCCAAACACCTTAAGCCTTGGTTATTTTCCTCTGCTATGGACTGTTTTTTGTTAACAGTGGATCTTCACAGGACTGGTCTTAAAAACCATATTCAAATGACCCATTAAGAAAAACATAAAAAAACAGACAGCATTGCTGTCCACACACTGGGCTCTCATTCACCTCAGCATCTGCCTGACAAAATCAACGCCGAGAGGAAACTGAGCACCCTCTCGAGCCATTCCCACCCCAACCGTGAAAAAAGAGGGCATACACTTGTCTATAGCCTTCAAATAAAGGCACTCTGTGTGAATCAAAGGTGGCACTATGACTCTGCGTGCGCTCTTTGGTTCCGAATGGAGGAAGAGAGGATAAACGGAAGAGATTCGCCAAGAGCTCGGCTTTCTAAGCTGCCAAAACGGGCGCCGTGACTCCATCCCCATCCTGACTGTTCCACCGCATCCATTGAACCAAAAGATGAGGCCGACAGAGTCTTTCCTTCCACTAAAAGGCTGAGGTCTGGAACGACGTCATCTTGGACACCAGCAGAAATCATAATGCTGAAGACCCGAAAAGGAGGATCATGCTTCCTCCCCTCCCCTGTACTGACTCTCCAACTGCACTGCCTTCAATCCAGGGCATGTCTCTGTCCGGCGTACGGGGAGCTGATCCGGACTTTTACATAAGGGATTCCCAACCTTTTGCATGAAAACTTCATGGACCGGGCGGGGGCGGGGGGGATGCTGGCTGTGAATCGATATCAATAAAAATAGGCTATTTTTGTATATTCCGGAGATCAATGCAACATTAGCTGCAAACCAGCACCGGTGATTGGAAACCTCTACTTCAGGTGGCAGACCCAAGGGCCTCTTCCTGTAGCATTACGTGCTAATCATGAAATGCCTCTGTAGGCATCCCTGGATGAAGAGCCCAGGTCATGTGCATTTATAGCAATTTAATAGGTTGGTGAAAGTTTAGTTTCTGTCACATGAATCTTCCCAGTAACTCTATCAATAACAGACACTTGGGGCTTGACCGTAGACGTTTCCAAGTAAGCCAATTTTGTCTGTAGGGACAGCGGCAGCAGGAATCGTGTTTAAAGACTGGCCAACCACACCTGACACGTGAGTCATGCTCCGGATTGGCCTGGCAGTGTTTTCACACATTAAGGCTTCCAAGCATGAACTCCCCCAAGCAACACGGATCATTGCCGGTGCTTGAGCAAATTACCTGCAAGATCCGCCGCTTCCTGTCTGGCTAACCCACATCCTGCGAGTACTCCCTCCCTAGCCAATAGCGGTCATGGAGGGATCCAGATGGCTTTGACGGCAGTCCAGGGTAATTTTCACTGAGGCCCAGTTCATCGTTTGGAGCTGATAAAGATATCTTGATTATGATGTCACTTCTTAGCTCTGCTTTGTAGGGGAGGGTGCTATATTCAAATTACAACATTAGCATTAGAGACGGGTTGGAGGTGGAGTGCTATGATCAGCTGACAAAAGAAACCACAAACATTATTGGCTATTTGGTTTTGGCCTGAACAAGTGATTGTTTGAGACTACCTGTCCTGAAGCTTTGGTCAATGTAACTCATGCAGCAAACTTACATAACAATCACCCCATGATCGGTTAACCTAATTGCAGGTACCCTGCCTATCTAACTGAAAAGGACTGCACTCATAACAAGCAGCATGTGTCTGTAAGCCTGTAAAATGCTGAAAGAGAAGTTTTCAACAGTTAAAATTAACCCTTTTATAAACATCCGCACCAATACTGAGGTCTTATAACCTTGCTAAATGACACGGGGCACAATACCCTATGACAACACGGCACTCATCAAACGTTAACAGTTACAATTACGGCTCGGGCTAGAACAGAAAACGATGTAATCACGCAGACACAGGAATACTCATTATCCCACAGAGAGTCGCAGACTGGAACATTCCTGTGAAAAAAAAGTAATTGTCATCATTAACGTCCCCGTGAAAGGAACCAACGCACCTTGTCACGGGCCCCTATTCTGCAGCGCTGTTCCTTAATTACACTCGAGCGTGCTGCTATCTAATTAGCGCCCAGCTGACCACGATGACGCCGTTCGTCACGCGGAAGACCGGGAGCATAAATGAGGACATTCTTTGATTTTTTTTTAGGGTGGGGGGCATAAGAGAAATCATAATTCAAAATTCAATCATTAGCAAATGATACAGAGTGGCTACCCTTATCATTAGCCAATCAGTGAGTGTCAGAGGAGGGGTCACTCAGGGGGCCAATCAGCTTTCAGCTAGGGTCAGGGTCCCTCAGGCTCTCAGAGGTGCCCGCGAGATACCTTGTCCAGGTCTCTCGATATTTATCGCCCCAGTGGTACACTCGCCTCCAGAAGTGGGTTGCGGATTCCAAAAGGCTGACTTGCTCGTTGGATACACTCAAAACTTGGGCTTCTTACATAATTCTATAAAAAGTACAGCCCTTGGGATCTTTTAAAAGCCTTGTGTTTGGAAAATTAAGTAGATTCATTCCTGTTATTTAGTTTCTGTCCTTACAGATTTGTGTAGCTATTATGGGAGCCACACAAATATCCATTTCTATATACATTTCATTTATTTGGTAGAGGCTTTAGTTCAGAGGAACATACATTTCTCGGGAAAACAGGGTCAGACAGTCCCTTGACCGAATGGAGGTTAATTAAAGGTCTTGTTCAAGCTCTTGTTCAAAGGTCTTGTTCAACTGTGACATCGCTTTGCCGGTCCTTGAAGTCAGACTTGCAATTTTGCAATCACAGGCACCGTGGAACCATACTGTATATCTGTTCAAAAATGCTGATAGCAGTGGGATGCAAACCCACGTCCTCAAAGAGACTGAAGCCTAAATCCAGCACCTTAGACTACTTGGCCACACTACCTTAACTGGAGAGGAGAAACCTATGTAACCTGGGATGAATGGGCATGGTCCATAGGGACTTAATATAAACAGGAAGTCCCAGTGATAGCTAAATACAAGGGACAGGCAATTTTATTGTCAAAGGGCCAGTGTGTATGCAGGTTTTTGAGATAACCTTTAGGTCAGCTATTCAAACCCAGGTGTGAGGACTCTTCAGCCAATTGGCCCACTCTTCAGTAATCTAATTAGGGAACTGCAGCAAAAACCCACATGCACAACGACTCTTTCTGGATAAGACTTCCTACCCCTGCTATATATTGTATAGCAAGCTTTACATGGGACTCACAATTTTGGTTTTGTTTGTTTCCATTCTCTCTGTACTGTTATTTTAAGGTGGGGGGCATAAGTGAGGTCACAACTCATACAAAGCGGGCAATCTTATCATTAGCCAATGAAATGTCTTGCTTTGGTGAGTGACAGGGAAGGTGGCACTCCGGGGGCCAATCAGCTTTCAGCTGGGGCCAGTGCCCCTGTGGCCCTGCCCATCCTATACACCTTGTTCCAGAACCTCACATTCCAATCAATACCCATTTCCTGTCTAGTGGACCCATGAGAATCTGGCAGTATGGGTAGGACGGTCCAGGTTTGGGACACTTTGCATCTGTGTTGTATCTGAACTTATATCAGATATATATATGTATCTGAACAACAATAAAACCAGTGATACTTGGATCTGCTTTGTGACAGGATTCCGTGAAAGAGACTATTTAATTATTCATGTAAATATCTACTCAAGTAATTTGCTTGCAGTTTAGGGCAGTTTAAGTGGATCTACAGGACCCAAAGCTATATCTCTCTTACACCTGGTCAGAAAAAACCAGACACACCCAAGATGTCTGTGCCTTCCTTTCTGTCAATATTATGGCAACTCCCAAGGGATACTGAAATAATTTTACAAGGATTCCTTTTTCACAAACCAGGAAAGTGAGTACACAGGCGTGTGAGAAATTCTTGACAGTAAAATGTGTCACCTTATCAGGACAGGTGACATTCATAACTATTTAAAAAAATAACGGCCGAACAAGAAACAGCTCTGCTTTATTGATGAAGCCTGCCTTCGAGAGTTTCTAAAATACGTGAAGGACACGGTCATGTAGGGGGTGCTTCAGCACCCATTGTAAGGGACTGGAGATTTGTTAAGAAGCCAAAAGAATGATTCAGAAGAATTAAGCAAACTGAACAGGCTCAATTCTGTAACCAAAGGCACACCACAGAGTTCTTATGCACACACACTGACCTTGGCTTTTGCACGACACCCTTGTATGTAAAAGTTCTTGGCGATAAATAATTCTGATTTTGATATTTGCAGTTTACAGGAAGTGCAAGATGTGAGAGTCCAGAGTAACACAAGTGAAGTGGAACAGGTGAAAACAGACTTGGGATTTTTTGGCACACTGAGTCTCCTTGGAGCTCAGATCATTACATCATTCCCAACTTCGCTCTGAGGCCTAGAAGAACACGTTTACTTGCAAATGAGCCATTTATGGCTGCATCGAACTGTGAAAGCACATCCAAAAATATACCGTCAGTGTCAAATTAGCGCGAGTAGTAGTATGCTACGCTAGCGGCGCGTGACAGAGCCAAAGGCCACCCCCTCTCCGCACGCTGTGTTGGCTCCGCGGGAATCTGCTCGCGTTACTGTCCTTGATGTGCGCTGGATCCACGTCACTCGGCAGCATTTTAATCCTAAAGGGATCAGCATATTCCTCTGGGTCACAGATCCATTTAACAAAAATAAAAGGAAAATCAAAGGTTTTCAGCCTTTTTCTGCTGTTTTTATCATTAAACATACGCTGCACTCTAGACGAAAACATATTCATAGATTTAACCCCGCTAAAGCCTTGGGAATTTCAGAGGAGTAACAGATGCCTGTGTACTGCGCACTTCCGGGAATGCCACCTGCACAGGTCTCGAAAGCCCCTGTGAAATCATACACATCTCTGCAAACGTTTCTGATAATCACTCATGCACATAGGGCTGTGGGGATCCAAAGTGGGTCATCAAAACCACACAGCGACCCTTAAGGCAAGGCAGAACCCGCGGTGAAACGACCATATCATTTAAGAAATGAAGCTTTATTTATTTGCAGTTCTTAGTAGCATAAAGACCCCTATTAATCATCAAGTGGCAGTGTTTAAAAAAATAAAAACCTAGCCACAGCACCTCAGGTTTCAGGGGGCGTACGCAGAGGCCTTGGCCCCAACTGAAAGCTGATTAAATTCCTCGACTTACTTCTGACACACAAAGTGCATTTCTCTAGGAAATGCATGCAGGCGGGACCCTATTAAAGTCTTTCTGGAAGGTCTTTGTCAGGGAGCCCCGAGTATAGACAGGTACACGCCTACACTCTAGCCGTTACATCACCCCCATACCGCACGTCTCGCCTAACCCACATCATATGCAGCTCACGTCTCCCGGGCGGAACACCCGTGTGCGAGGGTGAGGAACATCACAGGAACACGGCACTAGTGATCGAGACGGAGAGCAACATGGACAGCTAGTGCTCCGGGGGGGGGATGGCGAGGCATTACATCGACCCGCTACCGGCACCCGTGCAGCAACATGGACAGCTAGTGCTCCATGGGGGGGGGATAGCGAGGCATTACATCGACCCGCTACCGGCACCAGTGCAGCAACATGGACAGCTAGTGCTCGGGGGAGGCGATGGCGAGGCATTACATCGACCCGCTACCGGCACCAGTGCAGCAACATGGACAGCTAGTGCT
>JAODKM010000037.1:19206494-19226775 GCA_026780845.1 Petrocephalus sullivani
CCGTGGGGGGGGATGGCGAGGCATTACATCGACCCGCTACCGGCACCAGTGCAGCAACATGGACAGCTAGTGCTCCGTGGGGGGGGATGGCGAGGCATTACATCGACCCGCTACCGGCACCAGTGCAGCAACATGGACAGCTAGTGCTCCGGGGGGGGGAGATGGCGAGGCATTACATCGACCCGCTACCGGCACCAGTGCAGTGCTGCTCAGTCATCTTCACACCGGCTGATTGCAAACGGCCTGCAAATCGTCCCCCGACGACGAGCTGCAGCAAATACCGCGCCTGGCAACATTATCCATCATAATTACCGGCAGAAGCTTCATCGAGCGGCAATGTGGACACGTTCACGTGGCTAAGCAGCTGACTCGGCGGGCGCGGTCGTTCCAGCACCGTCCGTAATTGGCTAATCAGACAACTGATCTTAAATATCTCACTACTGATTTATGTGCCTCATTTCCAGATAACCTTCACACAATGAGGCTGGCTGAAATGACACATTTAAACTGTGGCAACAGGAAATGCGACGCTGCAGTGTCAATCCGCACATAAAAAAATTGAACTAAAAGGCTCTCATTTGGTTTCCATGGACAAATTACTGACTGAAGTGTACTTTTACAAAATAAACTCAATCGGATGTAATTTATCAAAGTGAAGCTACGAGGGCGTAACCTCAAACTAGTCATCAATGTGAATGAGCCAGCCATTATGAGATTCTATAAATTGCGCCCGCTTGACGTCGTTGATCAAAGCATCACTTCGACACTTCGTCTAGACTGCGTCAGAAAGGCTCACACTATGGAGACGCAAAAATTTGTGCATCTGTCACCCGAGACTTTTTAGACAACGCACAGGATTGGCTTTGGACTCCGAATTCACCTCACTGTGAGTGTGAAGTGCTAAACACAGCACCAAATGCACCAAAGACAAGCGGCTATGACCAACGTGCCCCGCCCACCCACTTCTCATTGGTTAATTTACAAGTAGCAGGTAGTGAATGAAAGCACCCACATTTTCCAACTGCTACATATAGCAATAGAGCTACACAGGTCATGCCTTGCATGTGATCAACATGTAAGTGGTACATCATGACTTCTACTGTATGTCCCAAGGTGAGGTCTCTATGGGTCAGACTCAGACTCTAAACCCCAGCATAGGGTAACCAGATCATCCAAGTCAGGGAGGATACTTTGAGCTTAGAACTTTGTCATAGTGCAAAGTGTCCCGGCACTATTTGGCCACCATACCCTGACAGTATTGATGAAAACCTGCTTAAAAGATTGGGAATGTCACGCAGTGGGTAGCACAGTCTCCTTGGGGTTGCCCTCTGTGGGAGGTCTTGGATGTTGCATAGATTCCCATACTCCAGTTTCTTCCCATAGCCCAAACATTTGCGGTTAGGTGAAATGACATCTCGAACCTGCCCATATTGTGTGTTTGTGTGCATGAGTCTACCTCACGATGAGCCGGCATCCCATGACCTTATGCTGCAGAAGCAATTGAAAGATGGTTGGATGGATGTTTACGGTAACAGACTGATCTAGTATTACGCATTAAGCAGCACTGCAATGGACTCTCAGCTTTCTAAAGACAGACTGAAGATTTATATGGGTTCATCATTCACTGTGCCTGTCAATACTCAACTATGACAACAAAGTTTGTAGTACAAAGAATCATAGAGCCTGTTTGTCATCTCCATAACTAACCAACTAACCAACTAAGAAACCAAGAAGACTGCCAGGCAGGGGCGTGGCTACAGGGACACAGGCTGAAAGCTGACTGGCTCCTGAAGTACCTCCTCCTCACCGATTTGAAACATATCATTGGTTGGCCCCTCTATATGAGTTATGCGCCCCTTCTGGAGCCTTCCCTGCTGTCAGGGATCACAGTCCTTGCCTCATTCCACTATTTAATGACCAGGAAAACAAATGGCAGGTGTGGCATCTCAAATGGCGCCTTGCCGGTGGCAGACACAAATCTTGCACCGTTTACCGGTGAAAGGCAACAGGCCTCATACTGAATGCGTGGCCCCTTTCCAAGACGAGACGCTGCAGTTGATCGGGGGTTAATGTACTGCGACCAGCAAGGAGGGGGAGGCAGGGTGCACCGGATGGGGGGGCTTACCTTTCAGAACTAGGTCTGGCAACTGCAGGACTGTACCCTCTTGCTGAAGCTTAGTTTTTTTATCACTTGTACCTTCATATTTTTGTCTCTGCTCCTGTTCGCAGATCTTTTTTTAGTCTTGCATGTTTGTGTTAGGTTATTCTGGCTATTTATAATGCAGAACTACCAAGAAATGCACGTCCAAGCACAGTCAGGTGTGGGGGACTCCTCTAATGAGACAGCTTTTAGTTTTGACCTGAATGTTGATGCATGTATCACTTTTGGTCTAGAAATCTATGCGTCATCTCTGTAGATCAAGTGACAGATTTGCTATAAATTTCCAGACTCGATGTGACGAAAATTTGATGCAAAAACTCGGTTGTCCATTAATCTTCCTGCTTTGCAGTACGAATGCCTACTCCAAGACAGTTAGGTATATGAAAAGATCTAACACTAAGTATAACCTTATAATGACCTTCAACATGCATGTAATGACAGTCCACACCATCAGATACTAAGAAGTCACTGTTATGTTTATGAACACATCATCACAAGGATATTCGGCATAGTACAGCTGTCGAGCAGGAAGATAGTCATATGATTATGTACTATGAAAGGCAAGCTTCTGTTCTTCATTCTGAATGGAAATGATTCACAGAGAAGGTAACAGAAAATGTCTTGAAAAGGACTGGCTTTGAATCACACCTTCTGTCCTCTGTGTCAATGAGAGGTATAATGATTCTTGAGAGTGAATCGATTACGTGCACCTAGCCTTGGTGTGTACAGTGGTGTACTGGTTTGTAGATCCCACCTCCAAAAGCCACAAACCTTGTGCTGACACTGGTACCAATCGACACAAAGTCAGGGATGCCACTCCCAGCACTTTTTTTGATGCTCAGGCAGATAATGACCTCCACCATAGAACAGTACTAAAAAGAAGGGGTATGCTGGAGAAGGGATAGTCAAAATGTCTGAAGGAACTCTCTTCACAGATATTTAGCATCCCATTCCCTTTGCTCAGCATTTTCCGAAAGCTTGCAGGCGACGGTTGCAGCTAAAAAGGTACCGCAGAGGACAATGCGGAGCGGCTAGCGCTAAAGCAGTTCATTTGAGTCTACTTAAGGCAACCATGAATTAATACTGAATCGGGCAGTATCGGGAGAATGTGTGCTTACAACCGGACTGCCATAAAGCCTGTTACATTAAAAACCAGGTTAAATACAATGGTTCGTAATAACGCACGCACGCACTACATTGCAATGCTTGTGAAAATCTTGCATGGTTTACGTACAAAAAGAAAAGACTTTGGGAAACAGATCTGGTTCGTGCCCGGGGAACTTCCTGTACCAGGCAGCTCCGAAATAGGTGCAGTGTTTCTATGCCCTCTGCATAACCATCCAGGTCAATATTTATTTACATGAGGCACTGGCCTGATGATTCAGGTCAGCTTGCACTTTGCATTCCCTAACATTAACAGTGGTGCCAGAATTCTGGGAAGGATGTATTCTGCTCTATGGTTATAGGCGGATTAATGGTGGAATAATTTCCTAGGCTGCAGCCAGGGGGCCCAAAGTGATCAGGCGCCCCCTATTGGCCATGTACTTTTTTTTTTATTACTATCCATCCATCCATTATTGGTCCTTTATTTGTTTGCAAGTTGGTGATTGGTTAAAACTGAAGGGGCAAACCATTTCTAAATGAATCTCTTTTTTGCTGCTCTTTTTATACCCTTGTATTTTCTGGTATGCGTATGAACGGTCTGTTTCCTATATGTATTTTACAAGCCTGATCAATGTGTTTTATGCCAGGAAACCATGGAGGAAAACATTCCAATAGTTTTATACTCTTCTGGAATTTGCCTCTCTCTGTAAAGTTACCTCTGGTCTATGCTATCTATGGTAAATGTGTCTCGAGTGCATATTGTGGATGCAGTTGACAAGCACTGGATCAGAGTAATGTTTTAAGGTTATTGCTATCGAGATGCGTTTATTCAGTGAGGTCTCAGTTGGCTTTTTTCTGGTTGCTGCATATGACTGATGTGAACATGTAAGCTTGCCAGACTGTCGTTCTTTTGATGCGATTGTTCTCATTTCACACAGCATCACATTCTCTTTGACTTCATAGAAATTATTTAACACCTAATATTTCACAGGTTTATATTTAATTGTTGTGCTGTTTCGGGGATGAGGAGAAGAAGAGGGGCCGACGTGTTTGCCTAGGGGCCCCGAATTCGTTGATCCGTCGCCGTTTGTCGTAAGCACTGAGCACATAAAGGAGGCATGATCTGGGAGAGGGCCCTGGGGCTGGAACCCCGGGGCCTTCTGTTAGCGCTCAAGAAGGGAAGGTTCGAGAACCATGATCAGGACATCTCATCCACTTCTTTAGCCTTCGGGCAGTCACGGGACAGTACCCTTCAATACATGATTCATCAAGTTATTAAAATTGCGCTAATAAGGACAGGTCGCATGGGACACATCCATAAAAAGCATGCAATTGCCAGTACCACAAAACCATTAGGAAGTGCTGTTTCAGATGGCTCATCATAACCCAGCAGCTAGGCAACTGGCGGAGGTGACAACACTTTAAAGGTTAACAGCCCGATTCAATTAGCATTTGCACAGTAATATGTAGGGGGTGTACCCGAAAGCAACAATACACAATATTTAAGATTATATACACTTTTCATACCAAGTTCTGATGGATCTTTCATTTATCATCACATATTGAACTTGATATTATATTATTATTATATTAAAAACCAGGAAAGATTAATCAGCCCTTCATTGCTCCTTATTCAAAAAGTCCCCTAGTCTCCCAACAATGTATTGTTGAATTATTATGTCGCCTGAGGTCATGGGGCACCTTATTAAACAACCTAGAGATGAAAGTGCAAGGCGGTTTAAGAATGAGGCACGTCAAGAACAGAACACCTTTCACACAGGTTGGTTCCATGAGAACATTTTTGCCAAGATGGACAACAAAAAACTTTCAATGACAGGGATGGAAAATACACCACATGTCTCACCCTCTAAATTATCTGCCAAGTGGCAACAACTTCCTAGGTCACTTCAGGTGCTGGCCCCGGCAAAATGAGCAAGAAAAAGTTCAGGTATGACATCAACATCCTGACAGCATGGAAGAGAATTGCACCTGTGCACTTGGCTGCACCAGAAACCAAAAGTATGGCGCAAGGGCCACAACCTTCGAAAGCAAATAATCCTGTTTTAGTCCCATGTGGTGACCGGCTTATTCCAGTGCAAATACCACAAATAAATCCAATCAGTTTCTGGATGTGTGAACCCTCCATCATGGGGTCTTGTCTGTCCCCTTGGCTTGTGCCCATGTGAAGGTAGTGTAGGTAGAATTGATTAAAAAGTTAAACAATCAAGAAAATTTATAATAACTGGAGTGTACATAATACAATCTCCAAAACCTGATTCAGTTTCACGCAGACTAACGAAAAATTATCAAGACTCCAAAATGCAATTTGTATTCCATAGCCCAAGTCAATGAGTTCCTGGGTATGTAGTCATATCTCGACTTTATTCAACTCAGAATGTGATTCACTGCAGCTTGCAGAGTCCCTCAGCAAGCCTTCTCCACTCCACTTGGATTCCGCCAGTTTTGTAATATTCCATTCGGGTTGCATAGGGCGCCAGGCATTTTACAGCAGCCAATGGGCTGCAGTCTTTGCACTCACACTACCCATGTGGTAGCTTATCGCAATACCATCATTCTGTAGAGTAATGGTCGCCCTCAGCGTTTGCAGCATTTGTAGGACAAACCTCACAGCCAGCCCACACAAAATGGGCAATTAGACAAAGGAAAGTATGCTATCTGGGGTTAGGCTGGCAGATTCAAACCCAACATCATAAAATAGCAATGATGGCTGCCTGCTGCCACCCAAAAAAAGCAGGAAAAGTAATTTGTGGGTGTTAGCCAGTTATTAGCGAGTTCTTTAAATCTGACAGGAGAATCCCTTACTACCTTGCCTATAAGGAATCCCCAGCTCCAGTTCAGTGGGCAGCACCAGGCCAGACAGAGCAGTTCTGCCCATTAAGGTAGAATTCTTAATGGGATTCGCATACATTTAGCAGGCTGACAGACACCCTCAGTGATCTGTTTTGCAACTGCCCGTATGTCTCACGTATATAATGGGGTGCACGTGGGTTAAATCATCTTTATTGCGCAGGCCGGAAAGCGCTCCGGGTATTAGGCACCTCTGGGGTTTTGGGGGTACCGTTTTCTAACAGCCTTTGGTAGCGTCTCTGAACCTTTCACTCAGTCGCCACAAAGCGTGCAGGACTTGGGCTTACCGTTCACCGTGAGGTGCACCCAGCTGCCGTTGTGGAAAGTGTCGTACTGCTGCTCCAGCATCAGGACCTTGCACTCGTACCAGCCCTGGTCGTCCGAGCGCACCTGCTCGATCCGCAATGAGGACTTGCCATGCAGGCTGGCGCGACCTGCAGAAGGCGGGACAGATTTCCATCCTTTAGCGGTGAAGTCAGTAGCTTTATATAGCTTTACATTTATATCGGTGCCACGTCGGTTACCTGCTTGATGAGGCTAATGCGGCAGAAACGGCAAACCGAAATTCATGGAACTGACATGACGTCCATTTAGAATAAAATGCCAAATGTTTGGCACTCCCATGTAACGGCAGAAGGCGTTTGTATTAGCTGGCTGGCAGGAGGCATAAAAGGCGAAATTTTTGTTTTTACGATTAGTGGTGCAGATAGGAGGCCTCCGTCACATCTTTCTGATACAGTCAAACTTAAGAAAGGGACTAATGTATAGATATGTATGTATAGATATGCCCTTTAAATCCTTAGCCACACATGGTGAGCCATTCTAGGCAGTAAAAAAGAGCACACAGATAAAACTGCAGACTGACATTCGGTTTTCAAGGGTCAAGATCTGAAAGGAAAAAATGACTTTCTTCCAACAGCCTGAAAATACATAACAGAAGAATGGGCGGCATTCCCGATAAACACTAGAGTCTTCACGACAGACGCAACAGGAGAGAGCCACAGAAGAGAGCTCCATCCTAGAGAATATCATGTTTCTTAATCCTTTCTGTTTTCAAGGCTTGCTGAAGTTGGTAAAAGATACATCTCCCCCCACGACTCTTTCTACAGTTTCAAGGAAAGGATTTCTAAGACCTTAAGTGCAATAAAATTCCACTGAAGTTTGAATAATCTAAATCTCTCCTTCGCTTCATTAGAAATTTATGAGCCTGCCGCCTGACAAAGCAGCCGGCTTGCGCTGGAATTCCTTCCTCTGTCTAAAGGTGAAGTGTTTGTGTTCCGGGAGAAGCATTGCACAAGTGCTGGCTGTTTGCTAAATGAAAAGAACGTTTAGAGTGTGGATACTTAATGAGCGAAACGTCGCCGTCTCCGTATTGAATTCACCAATGTTTACAAAGGCATCAGCGATAACTAACAGGCAAACCGGATTTTTAAAGGTCTCCAGCAGGGACCCCCAGAGCTCATCCGATACTTTAATGCTTTTCGGATGATTCAACCTCATACTGTACCAGAGCCCAGAATACCGTGTGTTCCTCCTACCAGAACGAGAAATGGAGAGCAGGAGATTTCCACCAAAGTCTGCCACTTTACATTGGCAAAGGAGAGCTTGCCAAGAGTCGGGTCTATTTTTACACCCATGATAAACTGATGATGGGAATGAGATGGGTGGTGGGGGGGCACTCAGATGAGGTTGAGAGATACCGTAGTATCCAGCCTGAGTCTCATGGTAGATGTCAATACAGTGGCATGGTCTGCCTGATCCCTCGGTTTTGTTTTTGATGGTTCACCTCTTCTTAGATGCCAGTAATTCATTCACATCCTCAGCTTTATAGGGTTAGAGTTTGGGTTGTGATTAAGATTTGGTCCCCAATCCTCAGACAGAAGACGTCCCTGATGCCACAGAGTACAGGTGCCTGAACATGTCCCCCCCGCTGATCAGGATGTTACCATGCGCTGGGGAGGTAAATTCCTTCTCCGCGGCGAAGGAGGGGGTTGTTATATAGCAATATAATAACGACACTGGTGATAAGAGATACTCAGACAAACATGTCGATCCCTTCCGGGCCAGCCAGAGTTCTCTTGAGACACAAGACCCGTACTGTCAACACAGTCAGTCACATTCGGTCTCCTGCACCAGATATCTGAGCGCGTGGCTCAACAAGCGATGCTTTGTTGCGAGTGTGCAGGCAGGTGGGCGGCCGGCCTGGCTCAGTCCCAGGGCCGGCTGGGAGATTAAGGCACCGGCGTGGCCAGTTGAACTCTGCCCCACCGGATGAGCCGACAAAGAGCCGTTGTGGCCCGACACAGGGTGCCCTTTTGTAGGGAGGATATGGCATCCATGATAGCCATCTTCACAAGTCCAGTACTGTGCAGTCTGTGAGACGGTGTGTGAATGCCATAGAAGCGTGCCAGGAAATCCTCTGTGAGCAAGACAGATTACTCAGACTCACTTGTTAGTGCGTTAATATCAGTTCTTCTACACATCTTTTAAAGCTTGCAAACAATATACAATCTGTAAAAATCTGAGACAAAACTGCAACAAAGTAGAAGACATGGACACTTACAGGTCCTGTAGGAGTTGTGCTGACAGAGGAGCTAAGATGGTGGGCAAAGGGATCTCCCTGTTCATAAAAATTCTCATTTAATGGAAGATGGTTTGCTGTCCGATTATACTGTTTTTTCACTCCGACAACAACTCTATACCCTTCATAAGGGGTCGGAAATTAAGTTAATAAATCTGAGGCTGGCAAATCCTCATTTGCATGCATATGAGGATTGCTGGTTAAAAATGTAAAGCCTGCTCCTAGCATCATCTTATAAGCCCTCATCACTTCCTTACATTTAGAATGCTGACATGGTTTTGAATTGTGCCCTTTATGTGTCTGGCTCTTTCCAAGAGAATCTCTCTAAGAATAATAATAATAATACTAAAATAGGACAAAAAATATCATTCTGTTAGCTCTTCACCTGCAACACTGCGACCTGCTATCATTAGCCTATAATACTCAAAGCCGGATGATGTCATCCCCTGTTCCTTCGTCACTGAGAAACAACCTTCGATCTGTAAATTCCACAAGTACCTCTGAATTACTCGCTGGCTATTAATCACACAGAGAGTCAGCGCTAATGCTGTGAGTAACACATGCAGAGCCCCAAGCTACAAAATGATTTAACGGAACCAATCCATTCACAGACAAAATATTGTTCCATTTGTCTGAAGTAACCGCAGTCAAACAGAAATTATCCTCATCTAGGCATATCAAAAGCCGGCTGGCACGGCAATAAAGACATCGACAAATCCAAGAAATTTTGTGGTATATCTGATTACTAAAAAAGTAAATTAAGGGTTCTTACATGGCATTTAGAATCACATTACACTAAGTCAATGCTAGAAACATGCAACCTGATTTACGTCATTTATCCAAGGCTACATAACGCAGACATTCTTCCAGGTGAATGTCTTTAAAACACCATAATTTTACAGAACACTGGAGGAAAAACCGAAGTACCATGTTCCAAAAGCAACACCGGAAGATCTCCGATTCACTTCTCTAACTAAGGGTAAGAGATGGAAGGGCTAGTTTTCATAGTACATTTCTGCCAAAATTACAGCAAGATGTTTAATACCCTAAGAGTCCCATGGAATTTGTAGTTTAGGTTCCTATAGAAATTAAATCAGACTTTCACTAATGGACAGGATATCTATACATCTAACTCCCGTCTGTCTCATTCTTTACAAACCCAAACAGGAACATCTTTCAGTGCTTTTTTTGGTTTTTGTATTGTAATGCTTGATTAAAAGAACGGCTCAAAAGACCCCCTATGATGACTATAAACACGGATTTACAGTTTCCCTTGCCCGGACATGGGTCACCAGGGCGCCCCTCTGGAGTCACGCCTGGGGGTGGGGCTCAATGGCAAGCACCTGGTGGCCAGGCCTGCGCCCTAGGGGCCTGGCCGGGCACAGCCCGAAGAAGGAACGTGGGTCCCCCTTCCAATGGGCTCACCACCTGTAGGAGGGGCCAAGGAGGTCGGGTGCAATGTGACCTTGGTGGTCCGATCCTCGGTTGCAGAAGCTAGCTCTAGGGACATGGAATGTCACCTCTCTCGCGGGGAAGGAGCCTGAGCTGGTGAGCGAGGTTATGAGGTTCCAACTAGATTTAGTCAGGCTCACCTCGACGCATGGCTTGGGCTCTGGAACCAGTCTCCTTGAGGGGGGTTGGACCCTCTTCCACTCTGGACTTGTTCTCGGGGAAAGGCACCGAGCAGGAGTGGGCATACTTATTGCCCCCTGGCTGGGCGCCTGTACATTGACGTTTACCCCGGTGGACAAGAGGGTAGCCTCCCTTCGCCTTCGGGTGGGGGGGACGGGTTCTGACTGCTGTTTAGGTGTTGGAGAGCGCTCCTCCTGGGGACTCTCTTGTTCTGCTGGGGGACTTCAGTGCTCATGTCAGCAATGACAGTGAGACCTGGAGTGGCGTGACTGGGAGGAACAGTCCCCCCGATCTGAAGCTGAGTGGTGTTTTGTTATTGGACTTCTGTGCTCGTCATGGATTATCCAAAATGAACACCATGTTCAAACATAAGGGTGTCCATATTTGCACTTAGCACCAAGACACCCTAGGTCACAGTTTGAGGATCGACTTTGTGGTCGTGTCGTCGGACTTGCAGCCGAATGTATCGGACACTCGGGTGAGGAGAGGGGCGGAGCTGTCAACTGATCACCACCTGGTGGTGGGTTGGCTCTGCCAGTCAGGTCTGGCAAGCCGAAGCATATAGTGAGGGTCTGCTGGGAACGTCTGGTGGAATCCCCTGTCAGAAGAAGCTTCAACTCCTACCTCCGGCAGAACTTCTCCCATGTCCCGGGCGACCATGTCCCCATTGTGGAGGCGGCTGACCGGAGCTATAGCTGTAAGGTGGTCGGTGCCTGTCGCAGCGGTAATCCCCGAACCCGCTGGTGGACACCAGCAGTGAGGGATGACGTCAAGCTGATGAAGGAGTCCTATCGGGTCTTTTTGGCTTGTGGGACTCCAGAGGCAGCTGATGGGTAACGGTGGGCCAGGCGTAACCCGGCTTCGACAGACGCTGAGGCAAAAACTCAGGAAGGAGTTTGGTTTGGTAAGACCATAGAGAACTTCCAGACAGCTTTGAAGAGATTCTGATTGACCAGAATCCGGCGTCTCAGGGCGGGAAAGCGGTGCAGCATCAGCACTGTTTATGGTGGTGATGGGGCACTGCTGACCTCAACTAGGGATGTTGTGGGTCGGTGGAAGGAATACTTCAAAGATCTCCTTAATCCCACCAACACGCCTTCCAATGAGGAAGCAGAGTTTGGGGACTTGGGGGTGGACTCCCCTATGTCTGGGGCAGAGGTCGCTGAGGTGGTTAAAAAGCTCCTTAGTGGCCAGGCCCTGAGGATGGATGAGATTCGCCGGTAGTTCCTCAAGGCTCTGGATGTTGTAGGGCTGTCCTGGTTGACACACATCTGCAGCATTACTTGGACATCGGGGGCAGCGCCTCTGGATGGGCAGACCGGGGTGGTGGTCCCCCTCTTTAAGAAAGGGGACCGGAGGGTATGTTCCAACTATGGGGGAATACACCCCTCAGCCTCCCTGGTAAGGTCTATTCGAGGGTCCCGGAGAGGAGGGTCCGTCGGATTGTTGAACCTTGGATTCAGGAGGAGCAGTGTGGTTTTCACCCTGGCCGTGAAACAGTGGACCAGCTCTATACTCTCAGCAGGGTCCTGGAGGGTGCGTGGGAGTTTGCCTAACCAGTCTACATGTGCTTTGTGGACTTGGAGAAGGCATTAGAACCTGACCCTCAGGGTATCTTATGCGGAGTGCTCCGAGAGTATGGGGTGCCGGGCCTCCTTATAAGGGCTGTTCGGTCCCTGTACGACTGGTGTCAGAGCTTGGTCCGCATTGTCGGCAGTAAGTCAGACTCGTTTCCGGTCAGGGTTGGACTCCGCCAGGGCTGCCCTTTGTCACCGATTCTGTTTGTAAATTTTATGGACAGAATTTCTAGGCGCAGCCAGGGCGTTGAGGGTGTCCGGTTTGGTGACCTCAGGATTAGGTCTCTACTTTTTGCAGATGATGTGGTTCTGTTGGCTTCTTCAGATCGTGACCTTCAGCTCTCACTGGAGCAGTTCGCAGCTGAGTGTGAAGCGGCTGGGATGAGAATAAGCACCTCCAAATCCGAGGCCATGGTCCTCAGCCGGAAAAGGGTGGAGTGCTCTCTCTGGGTCGGGGAGGAGGTCCTTCTCCAAGTGGAGAAGTTTACGTATCTCGGGGTCTTGCTCACGAGTGAGGGAAGGATGGAGCGGGAGATCGACAGGCGGATCGGTGTGGCATCAGCAGTGATGCAGGCGCTGCATCAGTCTGTCATGGGGAAGAAGGAGCTGAGCCAAAAGGCAAAGCCCTCGATTTCCCAGTCGAACAACGTTCCTACCATCACCTTCAACGCATGCCCCCGTGACCCAACCTGGAAAAGCGGTAGGAAATGGATGGATAGATGGATGGATGGATTAAAAGAATGTAGAGCTGCCGCAATTAGTAGTCAATGACGTTGATGCTGAAAACAAGTCAACATCAATAATATTGATTCAATATTATAAATTGACATCTTTATTTTTTTAAATAGTTTTAATAAAATTACCTTTTTGATCGCTGAAACAATTCAGTTCATTATGAGAAATGTTCTCCTTCAATTTCAGTCACTAATTATGAGAGTTGTTGAAATTATCACTAAACAAAAAGGTGGTTTATACACTGTGCAAGGTTTCAATGACATACCACAGCAGCACTAGCGCTTTGCACAAGTGCTGTTCTGGTGCTATTCTGGGTGATGGACCGCCCAGAACAGACACATCCAAGTGTTGTGTGTTCATGTTGATTAAATTACCTTTAGTATGGAGAGCTTTTTAATATGTTTTGTTATTGTAGCTGCTAAATACACTCATTATTAAAGCCATAAACTTGCCTGTCATTGAATGAGTGTTGGAGAAAATGTTTAGGGTAGAATTTGGGCTTATCCTATGTTGACTGACGGTGCCAGTGTGTGTGTTTGTGCGCATTGGGATTGTTTGGACCAATGTGATTATCTAAAACTGAAACAAAACAGAAACTAAATAAAAAAATAATTTGTGATAATTTGTGTCTAACCAAATTTAGTAAACATAAATTTATACAGGGGGTTCAGAGCCTATGGGTACAAGGTGGGGAATGACCCTGGATGGAGGGCAAGCCTATCACAGGGAACACTTACACCTATGGGCAATTTGGCAACTCCAATCAGCCTCAGCATGTTTTTGGACTGTGGGAGGAAACCAGAGTACCCAGAGGAAACCCCACATTGACACGGGGAGAACATGCAAACTCCCGGGAACCTACCCAGAGAAAACTTCCTGAACAGTGCTAACCACTGCACCACCATGTCACCCCTCATCACAATACAACTCTCATTAATTTGGGCGTAGTACTAGTCTGCCTATCGAATTTTGGATGTAAGTAACGTCGACATACGTATAGTGCGGAAAAGCTAGCGTCCATTATCTAAAGCCCTGCAATTTGTGTATGATGTACAGCTTGTTGTTAAAATAAAATTAGCCTAAAATAAACTGAGTTTGATTTTCTAATCGACTAATCGATTAATTGATATAAAAATAGTCGTTAGTGGCATCCCTAAAAGAATCTGGAAATCTAGCAAACTAATGCAGTAATTTAACCACAAAGGATCACACCTGGCAAGAAGAGACACCTACAGGCTTCACAGGAAGTGTCCAACAGGCTGTTTCTCTAATGGTGCCCTCAGCCATCAGAGTGCCAGACGGTGCTGGACAAGCCAGTATAAACTAGGGGTGTATGCTAACCAGCTTACCGGCATACTCAGGATCCACATGTGGGGGGTAGAAGCGAAAGTTGATGAAGAAAGGGATGGGAACTCCAAACTTGAACCACTCTACCACATAGGGCTGGCCGTTCAGGGGATGGGCCACGTCACAGTTCAGGATGACACTCTCTCCAGCGCGCGCTGTCACAAACTGGGGCTCCTCTCGCACTCCGTGGGCACCTGTGGGGAGGGGGAGGGGGGGGGAGAACAAATTACATAGTATGAGCATTTGATATCTGGGATGCTAGCATCACACAAAGAGAAATGACTTAGACGCCCGCTATGCTAACGGGTTTAAGATCTGGCAATGTGCAAACACAACCACAACCTAACCCTTGTGTACCATCTATTTACCATCCCATGCTAATCAAAATAGCCTTACAAACCTCAAAAGCCCCTCCAAATGAAAGACAATCCTGCAGCAAAAGGATTTCTAGGACAATTTCCCATTAGACATCATCAACTGGGAGTTCAATAAAGAAATATTACTATCACTACAGTTTTTAGTCCTTGTACACCCACTCCAACATAACCAACCTTCCTACTGTCGGAGGAAAAAAACGCAGCGAATATAACTGACACAGAACCGCGCACTGCAAATCTAAATAGTCAAGCTTGACAGGATGTAAAATGCTACCGCTAACTATCGCAGCCAAGGTAAAAATAACAGCTAGCAAGAGGTTGATTGACACATTCTCCAATGCGTCCTTCAGTGACAGCAGCTGTATGCAGCCGGCTTTGAAAGCAAGCTGGGCCAACAGAGCCCCTTCACCCAAGATTAAAACATGCCACATTCCACCATGCCTAAAGCACTGCTCCTTAGTGCATGTAGAAAATAATTGCTTATTTACGCATCCTCCCAGAAGACGCCTTTATCTTCTTCTACACACCTTACCGTTCACCATTTATATCAGTAGGCATAATGAAACAATTATTGGTGAAACTGCATCTTGAGCTGTTTATATTTATAGCCTTATAATCACCATCGGAAACGCAGCGTATATCAAATATGGCCACTAGATTTAGGTAGCACTTGGTCAACCTGCCCGGTGTCCACTCGGGCTGGTCTAATTGGATTCAGACCTCGCTTTTTTCCTTGACTTGTTTCATCAATCCTCCCGTGATTTGAGCTACGTCCACATAAAGCCACTAGTGCTGGAGTGCCACTACTGCCCGAAAAATGAAAGCTACTCAATTGACAGTCTACAACTGTACACACACATATGCTCAAGTATACACAATCCCCTATTTCATTAGCATAACTAATTCTCCTATGCTAGTGAGCACAGCGACTTCCTATACAGAGACAAAATCCTCCACATGGCACATAAATCACCTCAGCAGAAGCGCTACTTGTCCCCCAAGGACTTGAGTAACCTTCTCATTTCTAGGTAATTACATCCTGGTGCTAAATAAATACATATCTGTTTTAGAACATGACAAGGCCCCTATAGAGCACCAGCAGTCATTTTCAGCAAACGTGGGGGGGTGGTGGTTAATTTGGACTAGTTCCCTTTGAGAACTTTTGTGCCAAATTTGCCTCATGTACTTCAATATTCATGCAACCTCGACATTAATCATGTTCTGCACTATTTCCATTCCGTTCTATAGACACCCACCTTCGGGTGTCCTTACGAAACTACGGGGACTTTGAGGTGAAGGGGGATAAAAAACACAAATGACAGGATCTACTCATGACCAAAATCCGTAAGACATAACTCAATATACTTCTCTTTTCAGAAAACAGAGGGTTACTTACAGTACACACAATGATCAATCTGTCCAAAGTCGTTGGCCAGGTCTGATCAGTTTCTCAAACAACCTTACAATTTTTTTTATTTAGCAGAGGCTTTTATCCAAAGCAACGTACAATTTAAAGTAGAATCAGATAGTCCTTGGTATATTTTGTGGTTAAAGGCCTTGCTCAAGGGCCCAACAATGAAAACAATGAACGTCAGGGATTTGACACAGCGACCTTCAAATCACACTCACAACATTCCAACCCACTGAGGCACACGCCACCCCCATTGACAAGAATCTCGATAATAATCTGGATGAAGGACGATGGTAACTATGGCAATGACAAGCATTTCTCATCCAACATCTCAGAGAATTTACCTTACTGTAACAATTAGCTTCTATTTTGGGGAATTTCTGTTTGCATTTTATTCTGGAAGGTGCCTGTAAAGCAGGGT
Organism: Petrocephalus sullivani; assembly: GCA_026780845.1. Lineage (NCBI taxonomy): Eukaryota > Metazoa > Chordata > Actinopteri > Osteoglossiformes > Mormyridae > Petrocephalus > Petrocephalus sullivani. The sequence goes on from JAODKM010000037.1 coordinate 19,222,709, forward strand.
TCCCCAATTCGGGGCCTGGAGGGCCAGTTTGCAGATTCCCCTGCTCACACACACCTACTAAACATGGTAAGTAGCTGGCAAGCTGAACCAGGTGTATTTGATAGGGATGTCCCAATCAGGTTTTTTTGCCCTCGAGTCTGGGTCCGAGTCATTTGATTTTGATTACCTACCGGTACAGAGTCCTGATCTGATACTTCTATAATACATAAAAAATAATAGGAAAAGAGCAAAGAAACATCCAGGATGTTCCTTATTTTTTATTTAATTCACCTTATTTTAACATTCAACAACTCTGTTAACAAACAGCACTTCTCTGAGGTAGCTTGAACAATCGAGTAATAACATAAATTCTTCACTTCTGGTCTTTAGTGCAACAGTAAATATAAAAAAGTCTAATATAAAAACAAATAGCACCTCAACTTAGAATACCATTTAACCAATAGCGTCTCTGCAACAAAATGATGTCATGCACCACACGTTGCTGTTTCTGTGTGGAGTCAAGGGGTGTAACTCTGTGCCACCGCATAACTATAGACGTGTTAAAAAATAATGAGAATACATTTACATATATATCCGAGTCCTGATCGGGAGGTAACGTCCGATTCCGATCGAGTCTGAAACAACATGATCAGGCCCGATTTCCAATCACGTGATCGGATCTGGACATCCATAGTATTTGAGCAGCAAAGTCTGCAAACTGTGTTGCAAACCGGCCCTCCAGGACTGTAACTAGGGAACCCTTCCTTTAAAATACAGGTTAAAAATAAATTTTCAGCAGTGTCTTGTCAGGTTCTGTGACGTATTCCAGCTCACTGATTTTTCAGTCACAAGCAGAGACGTAATTGCATCCTCGCTGAATGACTCAACCCCAAATGACCCGAGATTGGTTTAATTATACTGTTTGTGGTGAGCCTGGAACGTCAGCTGTTGATCAGGGGCTTAAGATTAACCTGTCCTCTCAACTTCATTCAAAATATTCTGGCCGTTCCTATGCATGTTGAGTGACCTGAATTTTAAAGGATTGCAGCAAAAGATATTTAAACGTTATATTTAATATTATTTTATTACTGCTACAACTGAAAACACCACAGTGAGTCACTGCTAATTGCAATAATCAAAATTTTATTTGTTGCTATTATTAATAATACCGGTAACTTCTTATAAGCCTCCACCTGACACTCCCCTTTTGTGCTACCTATTGCAGTATAACGTGTTGATTGGCTGCCGGTGACATCATCAGCTAGCAAAACAAGCAATGGAAGGGATGACTTCACTGTTTATATCGAGGGGAGCAACAAGCGGTCCTTTGCCTCCTCCGAGAGATCCGCCAGTTCACGACGGAAGACTCGGGGGAGAATGGGGGGAGGTCACACAGTTTGATGTAAGGTGATGTGAAAGAAAAAACGGCGAGTGTTTTTTTTTTCCTGCAGGTGTTCTTCACAGGTATTGCGGGTGTCCCATAGAGGGGGCTCAAACACCTTTTTTTTTCCCAGTGATATCAGCCTGCTTCCACTTCCCTCTCTGTTATAGTGTACAGCGGAGCACTAAGAGGCTGGCCATAGCGAGACCACCCCTGTCAGAGGCCCCGCGGGTCGCATAACCCTCTTCCAGCACGTAACTCTGTGCTCTCTCACACATAATCGGTGCGGCATACGGTCACCGTGGTTTAAAACTGGCGGGAAACGGCTCTATTTCGGGCTTGATTCTACTCATGTGGGGCCAATGAGCAGGATTTGCAAACATAGCAGTATTACTATACCAGGGATGCCCACACTTTCTCAACTTGCGAGCTACTTTTAAAGTGACCAGGTCAAAATGATCTACCCAAAAATGCTAAATGTGTGTGTGTATTTTATGTGTGTGTATATATATATATATATATACCAATCTCTCTGAAGGATGCTCCAAGCACCAGTAGATCTGCAGATTCGGGGGAATGCCTTGTTGTTATGGAGGGGCAGGAATTTTTCTTGTTTATCTATGTTTAAGTAAAACATACTGTGCAGTCTCACCGTATTGGTACCTTCCTCAGCTGTTCTGCATATTGTTCTCTTTCATCTCAGGTACCGTCTGTAGGTCTCACATTACATCACAGTCCAAGTATCTTCATGTGGGGCAAAGTAGAACATCTCTGCTAGGGTTCTGGCCACAGCTGCGAGGGATCAGATAATACAACTATACTGCCAGAGGTTCCGTAAAAAGCTATAAACCCTCCCAGTGTCATGTTGGGGATTCCGAGCGATTGTGATCAAAAATTAATTTAGTGTCGTCACGAGGGTAGCTACGCCTGTGACCGGGGATTATCCGAGGCCTATGGCATTTGCCACAGATATTGCTTCAGAATAATAGCGCTGCCCCGAAATCCACAGAGCAACCAAGCACAAACACTACGGCAAGTATCAGGCCACAAATCAAATTCCTTAACTGCTACTCTGTAGTGCCATTTTGAATTGGTACCAGGGTGGGTTTCCTTTATTATTTTTTGGTATTGAGCTAAATGCTTGATGAAATCGAAGGAGACACACCTTGGCCCGACACTAGCATAAACAGTGCCACTTTACATTAGCAAAAAAATGCAAATATTGTAAGTCACGGGCTTGAATTCTTATAATCTTGAGCATAAGCACAGTTAGCAGGTGACAGCTGTAACTGTTACATAAATCCTTAAACATCCAGCAAATACCCTGATTTGAATTTATTTTATTTTACACACAGTTTTAAAGATATTATTTGTAAAGTACAGGTAGTCCCTAACTTTTGATGGAGATGCGTTCTGATGACCCCATCATAACTTGAAATCATCGTAAGTCGAAACATGGCCTAGCCTACCCAGGAGTCTTAAAGAATGATGATCAGTATGGGGTAGTGTACTGCAATGTTAATAATTTTACTGTAATAATGCTTTTTTCACTAAAATTGGGTTTTGAAACACCAAGAACACAGGAAAAAATATGCGCTCTAACACTGAGACAACTAAACTCTGTAGATGACTGGCGAGAGTGAGGTATCTCACAAGGCAGGAGATGCGTACATCCCAGCAGTGTCCTTACGTATCATACTGCATACGCTGCTGCACTTGCCTGCCATGTGAAATATTTTTACAATTCTGTCATATTGCTATCGTCATAGTAAGATGACTATAGTATGAAAAAAACCTAATCACCTCATTGGTAACACACTTCCCCACTGTTAAAGACGGCAATGGCATTACATTGGCAGACCGAATAGCATTAGATTGGTAGACATTCAACACAATACTGTACACAGAAGAAACCCTTAAAGTGTGAATAACAATCAAAAGCACCAATTTCTTATTCAACACTTCAATGAATTGTAATTAAAAAGGAAAAATTAACTAGCAGTATATCACTAGGTAGGTTGCATCTGTGAATCAAATTCAACAATTCCTCTAAGGCTGTATGAATTAGCAGGTGAGAAATTTAGGATGTCTATAAAATTTAAACCAGCTGGAGAAAAACCAAACGGCATGGAAAAACAGAAAAGTCTCTTGCAAATGAAAATGAAATGAACTCGTCTCGCAGAGCAAGTGAAATGGATTTCCTTGAGCTTGATGACAGCTGTAACCGTGTTCCATATCTGAACTGTCAATACCAAAAACAGCATGCCGGATTAAGAACTGAACAGGGCTCTAACAGGAAGAGGTCAGCCTACATGGGCTTAGGTCACATCAATGTGTTCTTCCAGTGATACTCGTTTAACACTGGAAACCCAAGCATTTCAAAATGGGGACTTGAAGAGAGTCCGTGTACATGACGGCTAATGGATTTTCATTATTCATTTCGTTATAATGGAAAAATGAAAATCAGGAAACAACCCGCTTTTTGTTTTTGGCTTTGATTATAAGATCGGGAAACGGAGAAAATGGCCCGTTATCTTATTTTCTTTAGTATGACCATAAACAAAAATCGGAAAATGGAATTCCACTATGGGGTCCGTTGACAGTTTTGTTGTAACCAGGAAATTCTTGCTGCATCCCTGATCGCGATCTAATGGGGAGCCGGACAGTGATTTTATTGTTGAAAAACATAAAGTAGTGGTGTATCTTG